>ML685767.1:26830227-26848225 GCA_007922175.1 Pelusios castaneus | reverse complement strand
AAGAAAGAAAGAAAGAAAGAAAGAAAGAAAGAAAGAAAGAAAGAAAGAAAGAAAGAAAAGCAAATTCTCATCTAAGTTTACAATAAAATGCAGAAATCCTAGAACTGAATAATTTACCTTTTCCTTAATGATATTTTACACACACTTCTATGTTTCTATAACTGAATGGCAATGGAAGCAGTGACAATTAGAAATATTTTAATCAAATAATCGTTTAATGGAAATGACAGAGGCCATAGCTGAGTGAAAAGCAGCTTTACTTGCTTTCAAAGAGAGTCCCATCTTGGTTAAATTATATTGCTTTAACATGGGGTCCTGGCAAGATGTGTCCTTGTAGTATATTTGTCTGCCAGTCTTCCTGTTCTTTGGAATTTCATAATAGGAGACAGGCAACTGTTTACAGAACACAGAGAGGGTTCTTGAATATTCATATTGCTCACTAACCAGTAATGGATAACTGAGAACATGGGCAGGTTCATGGACATACGGATTTAGCAGCATTTCTTCCATTGTATCTAGCACTGCACTAGATTACAGTGACTGTCTTTAACATTCACCATGTTTCCTATATTACTGTGCTTGTTCATTCTTCCAGAGCAGAGCTTTCTAGTTCAGTCTGCTATAACTCTAGCAAGCTGACTGGACAGACAACTTTATGGAGGGCAATCATCATCACAGAGAGCAACATTCCAGCTGCCTGGTTCCTGGGGCCCACAACATGCAGCATGGCAGCATAATCATTACTAAGCACTTAGGACCAGAAAAAAGGGAAGTGGGGAGAACAGGAGACTGCTCCCTTCATTAAGGAACACATCCATCCTCCAAATAGAATGGAATTCAGAGGCTAAGGCTAGACACCCTTACAGATACAACAGTTTAGCTAATAAAAATATTTTACATATAATCTTCACTACAAAGCTACATGCTCAATTTATTTCTCCGACAGTCACAGGTCCAAAGACCATCTGGAATCTGAGTATTGCTTTGGGAAGGGCAGCGCCATCAATACCAATGGAGCCTGTGCCGGGTCCCTAGATGTTGGGTAGCATGGTGCCTTGAAAAGTTGTGGTGTATCTGCCATGACAGAGGTTGTTCAATCCGCATTCCTTTGATTGGGGCGTCTTCCCTTGATCTATCCATTTATGCCTTTGGTGTCAGCAGTGACAGCCTGCCTAGTGTGGGGAGTTTTAGGGGCATGCTCAGTACCAACCAGAATGGGCCCAGTGGGCCTGGTGGAATGGACAGGGCTGGAGAAACCAGAGGTGCACTGGTTTGAGTTGCCAACTGTGGCTTGTCCGAGTGCTTGGTTTTCTTATCTGCCTAGGATATCATTGGGACAGGCACCTCAGTCAGCATGTGACTTTTCACTCAGCTTGTCACAGCTTGGGGAGGGAATGCTACGCTTGGGGGGCTTTTGACTTTGGGAGACCCCTTTGTGCCCATGCCCAGGATTCTTATGGGATTTTGTTGACAGTGTCAGTACAACTGGTGCCATACTGGGATAGGAGGAGTGCACCACTTGTACAGCTGGGAGTTCCTGTGGGTTCATTGGTCCCCCTGCAGGGACATGCATTGCCTCTTCCCTGAGACTTCTATGCAAACTCAGTTCCCCACACTCATGGGTCTATGAGGGGAAGGAGCAGCAGATTGAACATCTCACAGCAATACGAGCCTCACCCCAACAGCAGAGGCAGTCTTGATGTCCATCACTGATTGAGGAGGAATGCAGGCAAGAGTCACAGTTCTTAAACCTGACCAGTTGGGGCACAGTCCCCTGGAACGGGTGAAACTCCTAACTCGAATCCAACAACCTCAACTACCTATATGAATGTTCTAACCAGCAGAGACACATGAACTATATACACTACTACTATGAAAACGTGCTTTGAGTTTTTTCCTTCTCATCTATGCAGATTTCAAAGTGAGAAGACGAGTGTTTCTACTCTGGCCATGCAGCCGTAAGAGAGACCTGAGGGGGTGTCAACACACATACTCTCATGACTTCAGATGCAACCATGTGGAATATTTCTTCCTCCCCTACATAGCAAATCCTTATCCCCAGAAGTTCAGTGGTGCATCCTTCTAGCCATATCTCAGTCATATTTCCTTAAGTCTGCTGATACATCCGTGGTGACCACCTCTGACTGCTTGTGCTGAGGGACACATTCTAGTTTCCAGGCTGTTGCCAGCTGGCGTCTCTTTTTTTGCAGACAGAGTATGCTGACGCCTCGCAGTGCACCACGCTATTCAAAACATAGAAACTGAAGATCTGGGAAGCTTCACCCAAAGGAGAATTGAACTGGCACCCCCTTCTACATTAGTGTACAGGAAAGGAAAGAAGGAATGACAAACTCAGGAAGAGGAAGAAGGAAAACATGAGAGAGGGTAAACGTTACAGCACACTGAAGGAAAGCAGAACACGGAGGAAAAGTGGGGGATAAAATCAAAGGCTGATAATGAAAAACAATGTGTAAATTACCAGAACTGACTTCAAAGTAAAAATGGACAAAATTTAAAAAAAAAAAAAATTAGATTTTTTTTCTGGGAAAATACACCTATAAATAAGTACATTAACAAAATTCAATTCAAGCAATTGGTTTAGTAAGATGACACGTTAGAAATACCATTTTGAAATAAGTCCAGCAATAAGATATATGAAAAATTTTAAAAAAAGTGCTAGAAATTGATTTTGGAACAATAAGCCTAGAAATTTTTGAAAATAATGATAAATTAAATACATGTGACTGGAATATTAAAAGTATAAGTGTTTGTTATAAATTCAATACCTATAAGCTAATAGAGTAAAAAATCTACAACCAATATTTTCCTGGATACAAAAGTTCTGTTAGTTCAACAAAACAGCAAGTTAAACAAAGGTCGTTTAGTTTGAATTCACTTTTTTATAGAACAGATGCTATAAGAGAGCAGATGCATAGTAGACTCAGAAAGGGAGCAAAATTTCCCTGAACCAATATAGATCTTATTAATGTCCATCTTTTTTTAAAAAAATGGGAGAAGGCGGGAACATTAAGAAAATTTCACAAGCAGTAATTTACTGTAGTAGGATTTATGAAAGGAAGAAAACCCTATAGGTTATATAAATTATATATTTATATATATTCATACACATTGCTGACAAGTTAATTGCACAGTTACTGAGAAATAATGCAAGCTATTTTATGGTAATAATGCAGTAAATCTATTGGAAACAATGGAACTATAATTATATGGTAAGTTGTGTTAATGATACCACTTTAATATCCTGATGACTGCACATTTAACTTGTATCAGCACTGTGTGTACCATAAGATGATATACTGCATTTCCTTCCATGTTACAATATTAAAGCAACTTAATTACATATCTCTAAGAATATAAATAGTCAATTTCTCCCAGTTTGTAAATTAAATATAAGCAGAGTAAATAAGTTGGATGAAATCCTGGTCCCTTGAAGTGAATGGAAGTTTTGTCATTGACGCCAATGAGGGTGGAACGTCATCCATCATTTCTGCATATTTGCGGCAACATACCTCCGGTCAGGTTGGTGTTGTATGTGGCCTATTTCCTCCTGACAATCCTGTAACATGGGCTGTAATTCTTCTTGGGGTGAGGGTGTTAGAGTGGCAGTAGACTGATGGCTGTAGGAGGCAGCTGCAGGAGAGGAAGCTGCTCCTCTGACTGGTGGCGTAGGACCTCGCTCATCATCATCTTCTTCCTCTAGTTCATCCTGCTGCAGATACATCCTTGCAGGCGGCACTGGACATGGAATTTCTTGGTCATAACTAAGAAATAGGTTTTTTTGAAAAATGAGGACTGTAGCTTAAATTATATATTTATTGCATCAAACAAGTATATCTTCTATATATAAATATAAATAGCCAGGCAAAAATCACACTTATTATATGTCTTCTTCACATAAAAGGCTAGGGGTAAGATTCTGAGCCAACTGAAGTCAAAGGGGCTTTGACATTAAAGTCAATGTGGCCAGATTTCACTGCCAATGATCCCATGATACTTCTAGAGGGGTATCCATGTTAATCTGTGTACAACAAAATACAACGAGAGTCCTGTGGCACCTTATAGACTAACAGATTTTCGTCGGCATAAGTTTTCATGGGCTATGCATCTGACAAAGTGGGTTATAGCCCATGAAAGCTTATGCCGAAGAAAATCTGTTAGTCTATAAAGTGCCACAGGACTCTCGTTGTATTTTTCATGATACTTCTAGGAGTCTAAATTACTTGCTATGTGTATTAGGGACAATGAAATAAGAGAAAAAATAATATCGGATAAATACATTATTCAGTGAATATTACTGTGTGTCAATTAATTTATGTGACAAACAGGCAAGTTATAGAGTTGGTTGGTTGCAACTAAACAATATTAAATAGATAAATTATCTAACAAATTACTACAATATTTGTTAACTAAAATATTAAATGAAAAATATTCCAGCACCTTTAATAAATGCAGATTCAAGAAACATGAAGATCTGGCCCACTACATCTATTACATATCATTCTAGCTCAAATGGTCAGAGATTTTTAAATTGTAAAATCTGTGGAACTATTTGTTTGCTGTATCTTGTAATTACAGGCAAATTAAACAATGTGGCCATGTCATGTCAAGAAAATAACAATTTAACCACTGAAATATTCCTCATTCTTTTGAATACGTTTAGTTAAACCCTAGGGGTTAAATCCTGGCCCTATTAAATCAATGGTAAAACTCCCACTGACTTCATAAGGAGCCAGCACAGATCTCTAGGTCTGTCTACCAATACAGAACTGGTCTAATCTAACCTGAGATTACAATGCTGTAGAATTTATTCAACAGCTTGTGTGTTAGATTGCAAAATATGGCTCCTCGTTGAGTACAATGCAAACCTTGGTGGATATTTTGTTCCCCCCTGAGGAAAAAGGGAAAAAAATGCGCTGAAATCCAAACAACACAGAGCATCGCTCTCAGAACTGGAATCACAGTTGATAAGGATGCACTGATAGAAACACAATGCTATCAAAAAGCCATTTTTAAAAAAAATAAGCAATATTGTTTGTAGCTTGGGAATGTACAAAATGGATTGAAGGAAAACTTCACTATCACGCTAGCAGAACACAAATTTAATTAAATCAACTTGAGCTATCTGGTCAGCAAAAGAATAAAAGGATGCAACTTATTCATTTTTCTTACCATTCATCTACAGAAAGACTGTAGTCTTCACTATTGCTGTGGGGAGGAGGGTGTGCTGGGGGAGGTGGAAGTAGATCTGCCCAGTTCATGCCAGCCTGTTTGGGTACCTTAGGGGTCCGAGCACCCTTCTTGTGTCCTTGACTCCCTACAAACAAACAACAATATATGTTTGAAAATGCTTTTAATTATCTCCTTTCACTTTAACGACTTTGCCATCTCTCCTGGGTATGCAGAGGTAGCAATCAGAACTCATTCCAGCTCCTACTGAAGCCAATGTGGATTTTACATTGACTTGACTGAGAGCAAGTTCTGCTCCTTCCTCTCTGTGTAGGTAACCTCATAATTGCAGTTTCATTGTAAAACCAATAATTCCGCATTTTGCTGCTGTTAATTATAACCAGAAACTTTAATATAAGAAGGACAAAACACACAGTGTTCATAACTTAATAAATAGCTAAAATGCAATAAAACCATAAATGAATTTTACAAGTAATATCATTATGAATGATATTCCCACAGCTATTAATTACATTATAGATTATAATCTAAAACAAATGAGCTGTGGACATATTTTCCAAAGTGCCTTTCTGTTATTTAATTGCTGGAACCTAAAATACAATAGGATACAGATATGATCTATTAAAGTTCCATTCTTGCATTAAGTCACTGAATATATGCAATTTGTATTTGTCCACTGAAATGTTTTAAGCACAATGAAATTACTAATTTTACTCAATGGCAGGTGCAGTTGAAAATAATTGTTGGAGGAACTAAAATAACTGGAAATAAAAATGTTGATAAAGTATGACACAAATGTTCTCAAATGTTATTGAAAAATTATGGTGTACAGTAAAACAATGTAGCTTTAACAATCCACCTTTACCAGCTTTGAAACTGCCCAATTATTCAGGTTTTTAATTTTCACTAGACGACTAACTGTAATCAAAACTAACTCTACATGTTCTATGTGCTAATTTGTATACAATAAGTAGAAGCAGAGTTTTTATTTTAAAACCTACCATAGTTTACTGATCCCCACATAATTAAGGATGTTGAAGGGACTGTGTAATTGTACAACTGTCCCCTACACTGTGTTCCCATGGATAATATTCCTGCCCATTATCCCTTCACATTGACAGCTATATACCAATATGTTTTAGCTGTGCACTATTGTTTCAGTGGCACTTCAGTATCATATCATGTCAACCAAGACCTTAAGTATCCCAAAGAGACCATAATCTGCATTCTGGTCCCTATCTTCAATGATATATACTAGATTCAGCTCTTTATTGCTCTGGTCACCCTGCTTCATTCCTGCTGGAGATCTTGGTGTAGGACTATAATTTGTTAGTGTTATGAATAACTATATTAAGTATCAGCATAATAAGTATGATGCCCCCCACACACTTCTAATTCACATGGATTTATATAAAAGACAGTGAGAAACAAAATTATTCTTTAAATCTCTATTGTTAAAATCTGAATGATCAATAAGATTAGTTTTGATAAACAGTCACTGAGTTAATGTAAATAAAAATAAAGGACATTTTTCAGTTCTTTCAGCCAATTTATTGTATGGTGTCAAGAGTTAAAAAATTACGATGCAAAATTTACTGAAAACTGTTTTATTAGGTATAAAAGAAATGTTCTTGTGTCTTTAATAAGTGCAATATGTGATAATAAAGTAAGGTTTTTTTGGGGGGGGGGGGCGTGGTTAGGGTCTAGGGATAGGAAGGGAGTCTGGCGCTTCCCCAGAAAGGGAAGTATATAGGGTTATTTCTAGCTTTCTTTGACATTTCTGAGAAGGACCTCAGACAGAATTGTCCATTGGGAGGACAAGATTGCAAATAATGGAGGACCCAAGCTAGGAAATCCAAAGTATGCCACAGTATATGGCTTTCATAATACTAGATGGCATTAATCAATCAACTGATACTTTATTTTAGGTAATAACAAGGAGATTATTATTATTAGATTATGGAAATTAATTCTGACCCAATAGAGTTGCTGAGCATCTACACATTGTATTTCCTCCAACGGGGGATGTGGATGCTCAGTAGTTTTACAAATCAGGCCATTCATACTAAATACAGATACAATTCCACCAAATATGGCAACATTAAAAGAACCATATTTTAACGTAGAGGCTGTAATTTAGTAGGGATACACTTACCAGATGTACTACTGCCCCGATCTGAACTGTTGTAAGCTTCCCCTGTATTCTGGTCATATGACTGGTTGTATGGAATAGTTGGAGCCATATTGTCATTTACTCTGTAATCTGTAGGTTTAAAGATACAGTTAATATTCTCTTCAGGTAAACTATTACTTATGTATATAACACACAATAAGACTCAGTGAACGTGCTGACAAGGCAACGTGAGGGGGGGTCTTTTAAACCACGTCCCTTTCAACCCATGTATGTTTTGCTTCTGTCTTTTCCTTTACTTACTTTTACCCAGAATTTCAGGGCAACTCAGTAGCTACAACAAGAAAATGTCCACGATCACTAAAGATATGCTTACATTGTAACTAGACACCTGAGGCTGGCATGTGCCAGCTGACTTGGGCTAGTGCCGGTGGGCTAAGGGATTGTTTAATTGAAGTGTAGATGTTCAGGCTCAAGGCCAGGTTCTAGGGCTGCGTCTACACTGGTAAATTAAGTCGACTTAAGCTTGCTTAAATCAACTTAATTTACCCTGCATCTACACTACAGTTTCCTTAAATCGACTTAAGCAGCTTGCTTAAGTCGACTTAAGGAAAATAAAGTCGACAATGAAAATTAAGTCGACTTTATTAAACCACCTTTTCATTAGATTTAAGGCTTAATTTGACTTTTTAAAGTCGAATTAAGCCAGTGTATCCCTGGGGTAGCCCTAAGTCGACTTAGGGCTACCCCAGGACTACCCCAATGCCCTCCCTACCGGGGGGGGCACAGGGAGAGCTTGGCATGCCTCTCAAAGGGCAGGGCATGTGGGCAGGGTGTGACACTGTCTGGATTTAGGGAAGCCTTTATGATATTATTTTCTATTCATATCTCATAAATGCTATAATCCATAGGAACTACGTCATGTTTGGTATCAATAGAAAGGTAGTAATTTGCTGGGAATGATTATATAGTTTATGTCTAGGAATTCTATTTCGATTAGAAGTTAGGAATTTGGTGTTATATCTATACTTTAACTTGTATGATTCTGTGGGAACGCCCCAGACAGGATGTCACCAACCATTGTCTCCTTAATGTTAAGGAATCTGCCAGGGACAATGGTCCCAGGGAGTAACCTGATGAGCCATTAAGGACACAGTGGTTGTATTCCTTATGTCCTTAATGGCTCATCAGTTTAGTCCCTCGCACATTCCTAAACATTAAGGACACAATGGCTTTACACACCCGCCTCTCTCAGGTATTTCAATAAAATAACATAAATTAAAGTATAGATATAACACCAAATTCCTAACTTCTAATCGAAATAGAATTCCTAGACATAAACTATATAATCATTCCCAGCAAATTACTACCTTTCTATCGATACCAAACATGACATAGTTCCTATGGATTATAGCATTTATGAGATATGAATAGAAAATATCATAAATGCTTCCCTAAATCCAGACAACATCACACACAGGGCTCTGCCCTGCCAGGGTCCTTGTCCCCCTTTGCCCCATTGCACACAAGGGGTGCCCCCCCCAACACCGTGGACCTGTCCAAGGTCCCCCTAGCCCCACAAAGTCGACCTAGATCATCCAGTGTGGGTGCTCTAGGTCGACTTTGTAAGCTCCCCTTTAAGTCGAAGGGAACTCGCAGAGCTCACGCAGGAGTCCCTTAGCTTAGGCCCTTTAGCTCAAATCAGCAGGCATAGACCAGGTCCAGCTCTCCTAACTGCAGTGTAGTTATACACTAAAGTTGAAATTTAACTGTAGGCACAGCGCCCACTCAAGCCCTAAAGCGTGCTATGCCACCTTTCATCTTAGGAATGAGTTAATCCTACAAGAGCCAAATTCTGTCAGTTGAAACTGATGCAGCTCTACTGAAGTCAGTTTACATCAGCAGAGAATTGAGTCCAAAGTCTCTACAGTATCCAGGAAGACTGCCAGATAGTGCTGACACAGTTCTAGTTGTACATATTCTCTTTTTACTATTAACAGCTACAATAGCTGGCCTATCCATTTCTGAAGCTTCAGATGAACATTTAATTACAGGAATTTTATTTTTAAATGCTAGATTTGGCAATCAGAGCTATAAAAAAATTTCAGGGCTAAAATGTTCATTAGACAATACAGTGTTTTCTTGCTTAAGAAGTGTGTATAATTTACAGATGACTAGCAAGGAGCTGAGCTGCTTTTCAGAGAGCAAATAAAGACATAAAGAGAACCATTGGACACAAAGTACTAACAATGAATCACAGCATGGAACTCATCATAATGATAATTTCTCATTACAAAAGCTATAGGTAAAATTGTCAGTGAGATGGTTTTGACTTAGGAAATAAGAAATCCAAGATCAGAATATTGACTCATAAAAAAACCCGTATAGAGAAGCTAAGAATCCAGGCCCCATCTGCTGCAGACATGCTTTTGATAATGTAAGCATGGGGAAAAAAAGAGCAAAATGATAAATCCCACAGCAAAATGTATTCTGTAATAGCTTCTCCATCTAGCTGCATTCCACACTTCATGCTGAAGCCCTGCATTCCATGTCTGTTTACACAAAGGATAAACAATAAATCAACGCTCTGGAATATGTATATATATGACTGTCAGCGGACAATGCTTTAATGGGGTCTTTTCATAGCACAATATGCTTGAAAATGTGCAGCTGTAATATATACTATCTGAAAGAGACAATGTCTTCTTAGGCACAAAACCAAACCAATTTTAATTCTGAAACCAAAATGAATACTTAAGGTCATAACAGAAAAAAGTGCGTGCATAAGCCTGATTACAAAAAGATCAACCCGTTACCCTATAGCTTGGAGCCAGAAAAAAAGCAATTTTCCTTTTGACTTGATTATGTCAAAATGCGGTGGCACATTTTATATGGCCCTCTCAGTTGCTTTGTGGGTAAGCAGGTCAGGTAGGAAATAGAAGAAATCAACCTTCTGTAATGAAACATGCCTTTTTGCTGAACACCTTTTCAATATCACTATGTGATCATACAAGTTACAAAGATCTGTTCAAAAAGTTCACAGACTAGATCCAGTTCCTAAGGGCAGTGCTTTGCAAATCAGGTTATTAAAGAAGGCTGCATGGTAGCCTGAAGACTACCAAGAAATCACATACCTATTTCTTCTGAATCCCACACATTACATTAGAGAGAAATTTCCTTAAGGCCACAAAAATACATTCTGATGTTTGAAGTTTACATGGAAATCTTTTTCTTTTCTTTTTTTTTTTACCTTCTGGACCTACAGACTAAAGGCACGACAACAAAGGAAATTTAGTTTCCAGAATTTTTTTCCATAGCATTCCTCTGAATCTGTGAGTTGGAGGCTTGCTAGGAACATAGCCAAAATTAATCGGATTGGTCCAGTTCTGTCCCCAGCGTATAGCACAATATAATCTTACGCAGTTTGATGTGTGACATTCCATTCTTTTACATGAACATGTAGATTTAATTAGCCTCCATCCACGACTGACAAGGGGATGTTGACCTATTTAAAATTTAAGGTAGAATATAATGCAACGACTGTGCATCTGCCTTATGAATAAAAGATCTGATCTCTGTCTTAACCAATTACATACCTACTATTAAATTTTAAATTAACCACAAAGCCATATGAAAATACATTTTATTTAATTCTCTTTAAAGTTGCAGCTAGTTATTTGTAACAATAAATTCAATCTTGAAAGGTTATTGTGGGGCTAATTAACTCTTTGACACTGTTAATAGGGGATATATGAATCTACAACTAGTCCTGACAAGCTCTGGACTCCCAACACCAGAATGCTGATGATCCTCTGATGAATAAAGAGGAGTAAAAAAAAGCTAAAATCTCTTCACCTTTGTTTAATTTGTTTTGCTCCATAATGTTGTATTGTATGGGTGCAACCTCTTGTTTTTGCTGAACAGAAGGTTTCCAGTGTTTCTCATTTGTTTCCCCACTGCTGCTGTTAACATTATTGCTGATGCTTGACTGGATGAGCTGAGTGGTTGCATAAGGAGTTGGCTGCCCAGGTTGGTTGACAAATCTTCCATCCTTTAGATTTGGGCTATTGAAGGTTTTCATCTCATTGATTTTGTTGCTCAAGTCCACATCACCATAAACAGTTGACTCAGGCAGCATCAGGTTTGTTTGCTTGCTGTCCAGCTGGTTGTTGTAATTTGCTATACAATCAGCTAGCCACAGGGGAACGGAAAAAGAAAAGGTCATTCTGTTCAGTTACTCTCTATATATCTTCATATGTAATACACTTCACAAATGTTTTTGTGCACAGCAATATGACTTGATTCTGTGAAGCACAAATGGGACTGTAGTCATATAACTTATAAATAAATGAATAACCCGTGGAACTTTATTTACCTTTTAGGTTACTATACAAAAACAAGGGTCCAAAAGATTTTGTAAGTTCTCACCTATTTCTCTATATTGCACCTTCTCTAGACCCAAAGGGAACTTCTCTGTTTGGCTCCACTGTAAATTAAGCTCTGCTAAATCTGTCCCTACAAAACTTGTATGTCTTTTCTACTGCCCTGAAGTTGGCAACGTGAACATTTTAATTTTGAAGCACTATTCTCAAAACAATTTTGGCATCTAAATAATTAAAAACAAAACTGAGCATAGTTAGACAATTTGTGTATTTAAAAAAAAAAACACTTAAAAGTGGGAGCAAAAATACCAAATAACTGTGTCAGATCCACACTTAATACACAGGATTTAAACCCTTTTGGACTTCAGGGGGGAGGGAGAGAGAAAGAAAAGCTCTCTATGGAGTCTTCCCTACATGCCTAACATGTTTGTTTGTTTTTTTCAGAGATAGAAATCATTAACGAAGAGACAGTACAATATGAAAGTTGTCTTGGAACCTGTTTAACAAGACTTTCAAGAAAAACCTGCATTCTAGCACAACAACATGTATGAGCTTCAAACAAAAGGTAAGAAAGCATTCTGGGAAGAGCTTTACCACACGCTAATCATAATTGCTTTGGTTCTTATTAATCAGACATACTCTTGACACCTTATTCAGTATAAATAAGAGAGAAATCACTCTCATAGTAGCTATCATTCCATTAGGTTAGCACTCACGGATAGTCTAATGCTGGGTCATCCTTCAGGAATCCGATGTGCTTCCCTGTGTCCAGCACAGACATTACTTAAACAGCATTTGTTTCCTATCCATATCTAATCCCCCAGAAGGATGCTGAGTGCTGGAAACCCAATTAGTAGATCTGTATATATGAGGTTATAAGAAAACCAGCATAGAACCTATGCAATGAGCTATTTACTAATTGGTATATCTAATGCTAATTACATAAATACCAAGAAGATAGTTGATCCTTTTAAAAAAAAATATAACTGCTGTATATTAATAACCTAGGGACAAATCTCGAAGTCCTTAGTCAGGGAAAACTCCACCCAAAAGTAGTGAATTAAAAAATAAGAAAGTATTTCAGGATTTAGCCTCTATATCCTATAGAATGAATATTTAATTTTTTTAAACATTCCCTAGGACACATTTCTTTCAAGAAACATTTTCTGTGTGTAAAAGGAGTAAAATACAACTTTAAAAATAAAATCACTCATCCCCATTTCAAGAGTTAAGTGATATGAGCAATACATGTTACTACATACAACTCATTCACAGCAGACTTCATGCTCTTTGGCTTCAATTAAAAAAAACCATTACCCTTTGATATATTTTTCTTTAATATTTGAGCTGTTATTTATTTATTGCTCTATATACTCAATCTTCTTGATTTTTGTTACTTGTTTTTGTCATTTCTGCATCTCCCTTTAATTATTCTTATGATCTCATACAGCATAATATATTTCTTCCCTTCATGCAAATTCTGCCTTATTCCTCCTTTGTTACCTTCCTGTATATCCTTTATTATTCATGGCTCCTCCTTTATTTTGTTTTTCTTGTAGGGGCATTCTAATAAATATTTTACTTGCTTCCTTTGTCAGCTGAGTCTAATATTATTTGGTAGCAAAAATCAATATAGTACATACTATTGTAGGTTTGTTCTTAAACTATGCCTATTAAGATGTCTTATTAAAAAGTATATCTGTACAAACATCGACTTAGATATATAATAGGATATATATTTTATTGAATGTGCATTTTATATTCACCCTACTTTTACAATGAGATTGTTCCTATAGAGTAGTGTTCCTATTCAGTACTATACTTATAAGATTATATTAGAAATATATATGGGTAATTAGAGTATCCACAATTATATTTTTATATATAAGGGATATAAGCCCTTGTTCTTCAGGGCATAAAACAACAACAGACTAAAGCAGTTAAGAAGATTCATAGATTTTAAGCCCAGAACAGATTGTAATGATAATCAATTCCGCCCTCCTGTAAAATACAGGCCATAGAATTTTACTAAATCATTCCTGCATCAAGCCTATAACTTCTTGTGGAGTTTAGAAAGTTTTAGATTTAGAAAGATAATGGTGATTTAAAGATAAAGTGATAATCTACCACATTCCTTAGTAAATGTTCCAATGCTTATTATCCTCACTATTAAAAATGCATGTCATTTCTACTCTGGATTTGTCTAGCTTCAGCTTCCAGCCAATGGACCTTATTATGACTGTCTGCTAGATTAAAGAGATCTTTATTATCAGAAATCCCCTTCCTATCTAAGTATTTATAATGAGGTAATCTACATGCACTTTATGCCACAAGATTCTTTTATTAGAAATCTCATGCCTTCCCCTGAAGCATCTTGTACTGACCGCTGTCAGGCAGGATACTGGACTAAATGAATGACCGTCATCAGTTTATGGCTGGCTTTGCGGGAATTACATGAAACTTTGAGGGAACACCATGTTCTTCCAATGCTTCCACATTGCAGGCAGTCATAATCTATCTGCAATATGAAGGGAATTTCAAGCAGTGAAGCCTACCAGTATTACCGGGACTGCTTCATGCCCAAGAATGTGTGCGCCTGGGTGGGGTTGGCGCCAAAGATTCGTACTTCTGACTCATTGACAGGTACTGACTGAGTTGAAGTGTGGAGAATGTCCGCTCCATTTTTTAAGAAAGCTATAGCAAGTGCTGCTTTACAGTGTATTCTACCCAGGTCCATTGCCAGAGCCCAGAAAGCATAATTCACGCATAATGTCTCCCTCTAAAGTGTTTCGTTGTAACTAGTGCTCTTATTACCCTCCTGTGCTGCTCTGCCTCCCAAGAGCCACCATTCAGGCCTAAATTTCATAGTTTGCTTTTCAACTACTCATAATTAGTTGTTCTATGCAATACAGTCCTTACGGACAAAACAAAAATAAAACACAAAACAACTCAGACACCCAAATGAAGGAGTTTGGTATAGCAATGGGTGAAAAAGAAAAAGGGTCGAATAAACAAGTTTAGATTGGAAATCTCATATGAGCAGACTTTGATATGATATGGCATTTCTAACTTATGGTCATCCCAGGAATTGCTGGCATTTCTATTTCTGGTCTCAGACAGTATTAGGAAATGAAGAGCTGCACCAAAATTAAGAATTTTCAAACTCAAGAAAGGTTCAGTTCAGATCGAATTTTGGGAGCCACTTCAGGTTGCTGCTTATTTGATTAGGACAAATTCACTCACACTTAGTTTTGCAGCACGTTTAGGTTGTTCATGGACCAAGTCAGGTTTGCATTCATTAATAGGCCAATTTACCTTGTGTTTAAGGGGGCAGGGATTTGGGGGCCTCATTATGCCTTGAGAGGCAATTTGATCAGCAGCAGCAGCAGCAAGAGGAACTGGGCTAACGGAGCCACTTTGAAAACCAGCCAACGCAGGTTTAGCAGCTGCAGTTGTACAGAATGACAATCATCTAAAGCAATGTGCCAGCTGGTAGGAGGAGATTGATATAACCCCTAAACCGTGGCAGCACATAACACAAAAGACTGAAGTTACATGTAAGTGGTATTGTAATTTATTGGCAAATACAGGTCTTCCTCCAGGCCAATCCGTAGAGAATACAAGTTGTTTCAGCCCCTTGATACAGAGCTTTGGCTTTTTAGCTCAAGGGATAGCAGCTTATGCTTTTATCTGAGAGGTCCCCAGTATCAGCCTCTGGGCCTAATATTGCAGATGTCAAAGCAACACAACATTTCACAGCTTATCCTAAGTTTTAGCCAATGCTGGACACAGTCTACAACAACAGGCGTGATAAGGGACTAGAGAAGAATGCAATTGGTATTGAATCTTCAGGTTATAAGAGTTCAGTGTAGAACAGACCCCTTGTTAACTAGTAACAATAGCTAACCTGGTCGACTGTATGTTGTGAGATTGCTATCACTGTTTCCGTTGCCTGAGGTGCAGCAGTTGATGGAGCAGTCGTTGTGGTTGTTCCCAGTGTCAGGCCACGTGTCTGCAAGCCATGGCTGAGGGGCAGGTTCACTGATGTTTAGCAGTCCTGGTCTTTAAAAAAAGAAGTTTGGTAATTTCATAAATTAAGCAACAGTGATTCCGATACTCTTCTCGAAAGACTGTCTAACATTAAAAAGTTTCCACTGTGAGCTGTAAAGGTTTCAACAATGCATATTTATAACATCTTTTATAAAATATATTTTAATTTGCAGATATCCACTAATCTGGACTTGGTTCTTCAAACATTGCTGATCATCTCTTTTGCCATATGAAAAAAGAATTGATATATGTAATGACTCCTAGACTTCCCCATAAAATATTGATATACTTGGGTAAATTACAGTAAAGAGAAGCCATCGCATTTTTTGATCATCATTTGGGTATTAAGAAACAGCAGAATTAGTTGGAAAAGGATATGTTTTCACAGAAAAAGTAGAATTTTATTAAATTTTCTGATTTTTCATTAAAAGAAAACTCTAGGGTTTTTTTCAATTTTTCCCAAATTTTCATTGGCAAGATGGAAAAAATGGGGAAAGTGGGGAAAGAGAAGGAAGAGGGGTTGAAGGAAAAATAAAGAGAAAGAGGGAAAGCAACATGACAAACACAGGAAGTTTCTGGTTCAGAATTTGAAAAATTTCTCAAAACACAAACATTTCCCACAAAAATCGTGGAACACAAGCAGCTCCTATTAAAATCTACTGGAATCATGAATGCTCAGCACCTTTGAAAATCAAATTACAAGTCTTCACCGCTGTATGCTGGCTGCATATTGCAACTAAAAGATATGTTTTCCAGCTGCATGGTTTCCAGGTTACGACAGGTTTTCTAGCAGGCACTAAATAAACTTTGAAGAATGTTGTGTAGAATTTCCAGCACACATTTTTTTCCATTGACAACACTGTGATATTAAAAAGCTTCAGAAACAGTAGCGACCCTTAAGAACTTGACAATTGCTTCTGATAACTAAAGAAGTATTTGAAGGGAGATAATCTCAGCCATTGCTATGTTCAAGTTATTTCCGACAGTCAGTATCGGGAACTAGAGGGGAATACTGCAGAAACAAAAGGAACATATGTATTTATCACAGGCATAATGAGGATATTTTAAGGATTATTACAGCAAACAGCACAAAAGTCAGTCAATGAGACCAGAAAAAAATAGATATTTATTGTGAAAATACTGGATGTAATGCTTACATATGTTGACCCTTTAAAATTGGAAATTGAGAATGTAAACTGCATCAGCAGTTAGTTATGGGGTATCCAGTCTACCAGTGCCATGGGCCTAAGTCTGACTCCTACAACAGCACTATATTTCTGTGCTCTATGTGCCATCTGACCATTTACTAGAAGAGCTGAAGAGGCATGACTTACTGTTGTCAAACTACCAAACAAACCAGTGCAAATGTAGTAGGCAAGCATATTTTGGGGGATTTATTTTCTTTGTAAATATGAAATAAATGTGCTGTTATTTAGTTTTATAAAAAATGCAACTGATTTGTCATTCCTATCCATGGCTTACTGTGCTCTGCATATAATGTGAAAATCACCCCCTGGTACACAAAGATGGAGTAAGGCTTTCTGCATCTTTCAAGTCCTAAGAAGAATATCTGTATGGAAGCTGTAGTTGGAGAAGCCAAAAAGGCCTTTCTCTTTGTTTCTGAACTTTCTAAATATTGCAGAGAGGAAGTTTGCACTTCACTCATTCTAACTGGGAGGAAAGGGGATGGAGAGATTGTAATGTCGATCCAGGATTCAGAAACACTGTGTACCAAGGAACATGGCAATTGAAGCTGCTATTCTAGCCCATTGGCTGAAACAATGGCCAGGCGCTGTTTGTGTCACAGCCCCACAGGTTTGGTGGTTGAATTCCATACTCAGCTTCTGCTGAGAGAAAGATTTACTTGAGCTTCGTGCATGGAGAGTGAACTCATTAACAGATCCAGAGAAGAGATGATATTTAAAAATTCTTCACTTTGAGTTACATGTTTTATTTCTCAATATAAGAAGACAGAAACCTTTTATAGGCTGTGTAGTACGGGGGAGGAAGCTGAGCCTCCCAAAAGCTAGACAAGCATATTTTATGCAGGGAGAGTGGGAGTCTGAGCCTGAAGCTTTGGAATTCTGAGTAAAGATTTTATGCCAGAAACTACAGTGCATTAAATATTGGTCAAATGTGTTTCTTATGCACCAAAGTATTGTGCAACATACAGGTGAGGTGAGCAAACGAGATGAACACATGGGACAGAGCAAACGAGATGAACACA
>ML685767.1:26761975-26811952 GCA_007922175.1 Pelusios castaneus | reverse complement strand
GAAAAAATTCCGGCGTTCCGTGCACGAGGCGCGCACACACCTACTATGGAATGGACAGGAGCAATCACTCGAAGAAGAATGTGACTTATTGCTTTTAAGAAATGCAGCAGCCATTATATAACAACCTTTTGTGAGATGCCATTATGTAACAAAGCTTCTTTACAACACCGTCTTTAGAGTCCAGTTCCAAAACATCTCCAAAACCACAAATACCAAATTCAGTATTTTAAAATTCACGTAAGACTCCATAGTCTACCTGACTTGATAATATTCCTGGATCCATAAAAGGCAAAATAAACAAGGCACTGAATTTACAAGCAGACTTTCCAGAAGGCTTACCTAACTGGATAAACTGTGGCTCACTTTTCACTCCAGGTCCTGCCCCTGTACTTGCTGCCACTTCCACACTGTATCGAATACCAGGAACTAGCGAGGGAATGACTACAGAAAAGGTGGAACCATCCACTGTCTTGTTTATGTGGTATCTGCTTTCATTGCCAAGGCACCAAACCTGTAGATAAAGTACATAGCATATCAGGATGTTAAAAGTTAAAGCTAAAAGGATAGTTACATGATATAATATGGACCTTCCTTCTTGATAAAGGGAACTCATTTAGATTATTACTGTTACCTATTATTTGTCTTGCAGTAGCATTAACAACCCCAGTCACAGACTAGGACCCCATTGTGCTAGATGTTGTACAAAAACAGAGCAAAAAGACGATTCCTCTCCCAAAAAGTTTACAATGTAAAATAATTTGATAGGTCCCTTCTAACCTTCTGACACATTGACCCAGAACATAAGCACTAATAAAGACCAAAAGCATTAGTAGCACCCTGTAAATAATGAAAAAAAAGAGAAAGAACTCTCAACCATTGACTAGGACTAAAACAAGGGAATTCAATATGATAGTATTTGCAACTCTCTTTTTCATGAATTATCGGTCTGGAAAGGTTTCGTTCAAATACATGTTTGGTGAAACTTGTATTGACATGAATTCATACATCTCTGTGAGGACTGGAAGCAAGAAGAGTTATAGAAAACCAACGAGGATTGGGAGCAGAGGTTGGGGATGGTGGAACAACAAGCCATCTTTAACTAAGAATTAGTTAAAAACTCAGGATGACAATATAGCATAGGTGAAAGCTAGCGGGCTAAAACTCACTCTGGAGAAGATTCATGTGATATTGACTGGTTAGGGGGAAACGTCTAGATGGGATGGGAGTTTATGTTGTCCCCTATGATTAAAGGGTCTTGTCCGCCATTTGTGGGTAGATGTACAACCAAGGAGGCTGGGTGGACTCACAATTGCTTTTAAAAAAGCAAGCAGTGCCTACTATTAGATCACTTTATTTTCAATCAACGCATGGCCAGGAGGCTGTGTTAATTACTTTTGCAATCTGATTTGCAACTACCTTTGTCATCTCCACATCAGGCTATTGCAATGAGGTCTATGTACAGATAGACCTTCAATCTATCTGGAAATTAAAAAATGATGCAGAATTAAGCAGCTCGTTTGTTATGAAGTAGGTCCTTCTAGGAACACATAACACCAGTACTTTTGGATGTGCACTGGCTCCCTATTAACTCTAGGGGACAATTTAAGATCCTCGTCTTGACCTATAAAGCCTGAATGGTGTAAAATCTCATTATCTGAATAATCACTTTCCCTGTGCCATTCTTCCGCAGTTGAGATCAACAGCACTGCCTGTGCTGGATCCCCATTCATAAGGGACTTGGGATCAGCTAGCACAACACTCAGCTTTGGAACTCTCAGACATTCCTAGCACACACTAGCCTCATCGGAATTTTTTTTGTAAAGTGAATACTTCTATAGTTGTGGCTGTGTCATTCTTGTAATGCATTATTACATTCAAATTTGCTCCATCTAAGAAACTTAATATGAAAAGTCTCAGCCAATCTGGGTGGTTTTGGAAAAAAAAAATTAAAGAGAATTCACTTGTAGAATAAACATTAATTCTTTTTTGTGTTTAAAAAAGGGGGGGGGGTAGGAGTTGAATTTCAGGTTTTTTCCAGGTTATTTCTTTCTAACATTGAATAGTGGCTTTTGTTTTTTAAACACAAAATATGCATTATTTTCATTAAACCTATTTTCTATCCACAAGGAAAAATATTCAATGACCCACATTAAAAACCAGTGGGCAGCCCCAAACAATAAGCGCAGGACTACTCACTGTTATGAAACATGCCAACATTCCGTGCACTGGTGCACAGGCATAGAGCTGCCCACTCATAGGCTCACTGCAGCCCATTGTCCCCAGATGTGAGCAGATGCACTGCATAGCATATTCCGCCCTCAAATCTGGATTTCCTCTCTCATATTGTTTTGTCCTCACAACCTTAACATTTTTAATGAACTTTCTGGTGGGTGAATAATTCCATCTCTTTAGTGCAAGTTCTAACTGCTTTTAAATAAAATTTCCTTTGTGAATTTTTTTCTAATTACATCTGAAACTAAGCCACAAAATTATTTTCTACCAGTAAATCAGGTTCTGAAAGGCATTTTATTATTTTAAATTGACCATGAAGCTAAGTTACCTCCACTCTTTTTTCTTTTCTACAGGGGAGAAAAAAAAAAGAAAAAGAAATGAGAGGAATGAGTTTTGGGGCTCAGGAATAAATGCCTGCACTATGGTATTTTACCTCTTTAAAAAAAAAAAAGGGCTGAGACATTGTGATTTAAAAATCCTTTCAACAATGCCAATTTGCTATAGACTAGAGCAAACCATCCTGCTACTAGTGGGCTATAAAACAACCTTGAAATCTATGACTAGACACTTACTATATCACAGCCCTGCTTAGGCAATTTTAGCTTCATTTCTTTAAGTAACTTATTCCCTATTTAAATTGCTCTAAGATAAAAACAGAGTGTTGCTACAGAGACCTTAAATAATTAAGAGAATGAATACAGTATAATGAGAGCTAAAATGCAAAGAGATATTTGTGAGAAACCAAAGAGAGAATTGCTATAAACATATTTAATCTTACACTAACAGTGTTTTGATGGAAAGATTTTCCATATGATTTTAACTATCTCAGATTAATATAATAGTACAATTTACTCAGAATGTTATATACTTAATAATAATGTCTGCGCCAATTAAATTGTTAGACTCATTTATTTCCTAAAATATCCTATTCTGGTCACATAATGGTTCTTAAACTGGTATATTTCTCTTTTTGCTTGTGTACACAACTCTCATTTTATAGCAAAGAAAAGAAGATGCTTATTTTAATTATGAATTTTGGCCTTTTAATTTCCTGCTCCGCTATCTTCCCATTCAAATTCATAGGTGGTTTAATTGCTCTTACACACATAAAGATGCCACAGACTAAACAGAATTCCTAAATATATGGTACTATACAAAACACAGAAAGTTTTTTTGATTCCACAAGCTTTGATTTTTACCAGTAGATGGAGCCAAGTATCCATGAACAACTTATCTATCAACAAACAGTATATCAATACTTTGCTAGTGAATAAGTGCTCTGCATTACCTTATATTCTTGGACCATTCCATTCTGGTTCTCCTCAGGTGGGGGCTGCCAGCTAACCACAATTGCAGTGCCATTCCCATCATTCTTAGTCACTGAAACACTCTGAGGTGGCGCACTCGGAGCTGTTAGCAGAAAGAACAGATTGTTAAATTGTTGTTTTTCCAATCACAATTTTGCCAATTTTTTTTTAACTAGCAGTAGCTAGCTCTTGCTAAGTAAATGGACCATTCTGCACTACACAAATTTAATCAGACTATCTTGTTTCATCATTAAGGGTGTTTCCGCCTATTTAGGGAAACTATTATGGGACGGAGTGCAGTCTAATGATGTGAAGAGGTGTTGGGATCTGGGTTTCCATTACTGACTCTGCCACAGACTCACTTTGTAACCTTGACCTGAAACTTAGATCAAAACATTCAAAAGAGTCCACTAATTTTGGGTGCCTAACCTGAGACACCAAGGTCCTTTACTTTCAGAACTTCTGAGCAATCAAATTAATTACAGATAGAGCTTTGGATGCTCAGCATTTTTGAAAAATCAGGCCATAATGTGTCACCTTGAACACTCCAAATATAGGCACCTAAAATAGTGGAGGTTTTACAAAATGTTGGTTATAATTTTTGAGTTTCATTTTCTTCTTGTTCATAAAATAAAATAACGTATGTACTTATTAAACTCCAGTTATTTTTTAGATACTTACAGTGACACAATTCCTATTTTTTGTTCATTAGAGACATCCTAAGACACTCTAGACTCTGTAGTGGCTCTTTTAAGGATGTTTTAGAGGCCTATAGTAAATGCAGTAAAGGTCATCTGTATAACTGATACAGGCAATGTGTATGGTGTGGTAAAGGCATCATCAATGCACTGAAATGTCTAGTTTGTGGTATTAACCATCATAATTCTGATTTTGTTTGGCATACAAGTCTAAGTGCTAGAGTGAGGGAAATGGCTTTAAGAACCCTCTCTTCTTTCTGGCACATGCACAGAGGAGAAAGCGTATTTTAGCCCACTATATTTGTTGCTCTCACTCATCTTTTCATTTCATACTAGTCACGGATCCAAATACACAAGTCCTCTAACAATGTGGTTTCCGTTCCTTCAACTTTGATGATTTCTATGGTATCTGCTATGTACTTTAGATAATGATTACTTTAGTAAGTGTTTGAATCTGACACAAGTCACTTGTGACCAGACCATGAACTCAGCAGGGAGAAGAACACACAGCAATGGAGATAAAAAAGGCACATTTCCCTTTTATGTGCTGGAGGGAATTTCTGCACATGCCTCTCTCACATGCAGAGTTTTGAATATTTACTTCTGTGTCACCAAACAAGTCACATAATGATCAATCCAACATGCTGACTGTCTCCTCAGCTCTGGATTGCGGTGTTCTAATACAGTATGCATGTCAAACAATATCAAATAATAAACATATCACATGAGAAAGAGGTCAGAATATTACTTCAAAAAGAAAAGTTGAAGACAGTCTTGCTCCTACTTGCCTTCTTCTAGGGTTTTTGCAAATTTAACTTCGCTATCTGCTCCTTGAAACTCGTTAAAAAAAGGGCGAGCCTTGATTTCATAGTTTACACCTTTCTTCAGCTCTGGAATGACAACGCTATTTTTGGTTGGCATTCTCACTTCAAAAATTAACCATTCAGATTCACCATGGGATGCAGTTGTTGGCCTGTACAGAATTTTATATCCCTGGATATACTGGGATTGCTGGTCCACCTAGTAGAGCAGTAGAAACATACATTAGTGAAACAAACAAGGAATATGGTGATACTTTTAAAGATTAACATTGATTTATTGCATGAGCTTTCATGGAGCTATACAGTAGTGGATGCCCATTGGACTGTTTAATAAACACAAGCCATGACACCATTTTGGGTTTTATTCAAAATACTAAGAACTATCCATTCATTTATCCAATGTAAACAACTGTAATGAACCAAATAAAAATTCCTTGCAGTTACAGCAAATCATGGGCCTGATTCACCACTGTATTAATACAGTTGTATGCTAAAAGAACAACATTGATTTCAATGAAGGGATAAAACTGGATCAACAGAATGGTGAATCACATCCTATATTTTGTGAAATGAATAATCCTGATGCCCATAAGGCTACACGCAGGGCGGGAGTTTGCCTCAGTGGATCTGTTTGCAGGATCGGAATTTATAGTTTAATAGTTCACATGATGAATGGAGAGATTAAACAAAGAAACCTTCCTGAGAGGTGGAAGTCTCCCAGATTGTAAGAAATAACCCTTGCTTCCTGCCTTCTTCCTTCTGGACAAAGTGGATTTGAAAGGGTAGCCAACTGGCACTATCTACATTCCGATGATTATGCTTGGCTCAGTCAAAGGCCAGATAAATCCAAGCACTTCCTCCATTCCCACTGATTCAGCAGGGGGTTACTGTGCTTGTTGGACTGGTGCTGTTTTAAGCAGTCATCTCGAGGGCCAATAAAAATCAGTTTTTTAACAGAAAAAGGCTACTAATAAAGATGGATTAAAACCGCATTTAATGGGCTGGCTTGTCCTTTGCACTAAGGCTACTTTATATCACTCAGCCGTGTGCAGAGGCCTTAATGTAAATAACAATCAGAGTCAATATATTCAGGGAAATTTGAGACACAGTGTTTCCTAATAGAATTGGTCTCCGGTGCTGCTTTCAATATGCTTTAATTTCTGCTTTTGATAAATAATTCCTAATATATAGGCAAATTCAAATAGAAAAAATGTGAACTTCAAAACATTCAGATTTGTCCTATTTAAACTATATTATCAGATGAAACGGCTTGTTTGCCATGTAATACCCAAGCAACAAGTTTTATTTTAAATAATTGCGTGAAAAATGCCTGCTAGCTAAAATCGAGGTAATACTTAATCTTTGAAATTGCAGTGAAGTCAAAGAACAATCCAAAAGACCAACAAAAACTGGCTGCCTGGAAAAGGTTGTTCTGTAGGCAAAGGTCAAACAAAATTGTGCTTGGAAGCTTGGTGATGTTTTTAATAGCCAGTTAATACAGGAGATTGCATGATGAAGGTGGTCCTTAGTGCGGGTTTCACTATAACTATAAAGCATCACAGCAGTCAGTTACTCGACGGGTTTTGACAATATAAAATGCTTTCCTTACAGAGTTATGCCATGGTAGCTGCAGTATCGTGTGATCACTTCTTTATCATGCTGGTAATATTTTGACTTCATCAGAAAAGAGCCCAGATGAAAGTTTAAAGCTCCATTCCCTTGGGATTAATTCTCTTCATTGGTGAAGTTGCCACTCTCTTTTCCTTAACCACATAGTTCATATTGCTTGAAACAGCAGTACCTTCATTTACATTGTCGTACATCTTTCCATTGTTAGACTGAGGCCTAGTCCAGACTGCCGCAGGTGATTGATGGGTGATACGCAAGCTACCTAATGTACATACGTAATGTAGCTTACGTATATCCTGTCTACTTACTTAGGTTGGCATACCAAGGCATCTTCATTGCACTGTGTTAACAGGAGATGCCCTCCAGTTGAAACAGCTTTACTCCTTTTGGGGAGGCAGACTAATGGTGTCACACAATTATTTAAAATAAAATATGTTGCTTGGGTATTGCATTGCAAACAGTTTTTTCAGTCTCCACAAACAACTCAGTCGATCCCGTTGCATCGATCCCAAAGGATCTGGCAATGTAGACATACCCATGTTCCTTCCGTATTCTCTTTCTTTTTCCTTTCTTCTCATTCATCCCCTTCATGCTACAACTCTCTGTATTCCTTTAATTTTTCTAAGCCCCCAGTCGTCTTATACTCTCTTTTTTTCTCCCTTGTTCCTCCTTTCTGGGAGAGACAATTACCCTCTCCTTTGGAGACTCCTCTACAATCTTTTTCTTTTCTTTCCCTGTTTTTCCCCCTCTTCCACCATGAGCTCCATAATTCTGACCTACGTGCTAATGACCATGCAGTGATGGTCAATAATACAACTCCTGGTTGTTTATCATTGTGTTTTCTTCTACCTGTGTGCACTTTTTAACCCAGTAGCTTCTGTGCTGTAGAACTGTAGAAGGAAGTATATGTATATGTGTTTCTCAATATCTCATGGGGGAGGGGTGGTGTTGAACAGGATAATTCCCATACCATTGGGTTTATTTTATGCAGTACTTCCCCCCATTCTTGTTAACGGATTGAGAAGTTATTGTGTAATGTCAAACAGGACTTAGGGCCTGATACACCTTTTACTGAATGCAACAGAGTGGCTCTTACAAATCAGAACAAACTTTGGATCATTTCCTTTGCTCTCTGACAAAAGAAACTAAACACCCTTCATATTAGATAGAATGCTCTGCAGAGTAAGAAGACAGTGAAGGTGCTTGGCTTTGGTTCTGATTAAGCCGGGCACAGTCAGCGGAGTGCAGATAGAGCCCATACATAGGGAATGATTGCACAAGAGCAAATTATTTTTATAGATTCTTAATATACGGTTTAACTTCACCATCAACACTAGTGTGTAGTATTGGGATTTAAATAAATGTTCCTCTTCTCTCCACCCAACCCCTCTCTCCCAATTTATATTTTTTTACTCACTGTCCAGTGAACTTCAATTGAGGAAGAAGACAGGATGGTAGGGTTGTGAAGATGCAGAACCACATCCCCAAGCTCTCTCTGGACCTGTTTGTGATCCACACCCTGGCTTGTAGGTGGAACATCTGGAACAATATAAGAATTCATTCGTATAAACAATCTTAGTCTTCCAAGAATATAACATGATTGACAAACAGGCTTACCCCACAGAACCTGCTAGAAGAGTCTAAATGTGCAGGAAATAGAGCTATATGAAGCAAATTTACCAAAAGAGCCAATTTGTTACCAGATCAAAACAATCTGCTTTTTCAACGGAAACAATGGTGGAGAGGGCAGAAGTGGATGGGAAGTAAAAAGGAGTAAAAAGGAAGAACAAGGTCAGGGATAACTATGGTAAATTACAGCAGTATCATCACCTGTCACTATGCAACTCTCTCTTTTCTGCAGGGAGAGGGAAATCTCCTACACTCTACTTTAAACACCACAGAAACCAGGAAACAATCAAGGAGGAGCAGAAGATCAGGTGTGTCTAAAAATAAATTCAGTCACGCTCTAGCTACTGTCATTGTTGGTTTTTAATTACTTATCAACTGTGGTATAATATTTAAAGGAGACAAAATAAACCACACAGATGTAAGGTTCTCCAATGACCGGAGACTTCAGTGAGCAGGGGCCAAAGCAATGCTCCTCGCTGTCTCCCTTGACCTTCGTAAATCCAATACTGGTGTCTTTTTTTGAAAGAACTGTTCATACATATAAAAAAGGAATTCCATTTGATGTGTTCTATCATTTGAGCCAGTACAATGGGGTCAGGATGTTTTGCATGCACAGCTCTTGAGAAGCATCCTTGACTGAAAAGAAATGATTCTCCCCGTATATATATATGGCTCAAATGATAGAACACATCAAATGGAATTCCTTTTTTATACGTATGAACAGTTCTTTCAAAAAAAAGACACCAGTATTGGATTTACAAAGGTCAAGGGAGACAGCGAGGAACATTGCTTTGGCCCCTGCTCACTGAAGTCTCCGGTCATTGGAGAACCTTACATATATATATAGGACATTCAACACCACGGTATCTGAAATGTACCATACATAACATAATACAATATTTTGATATTAATTTTATAATTCCTCCTTGTCATCACCTCATTATATACTAAAACCGTGTCAGCAACAGAGATAATATCCCAGACTTGGAAATTCTTATGAAATGACATCTATTTTTTTTCTCAATCACAAATATACGTATGTTACATGCACTTTGTTCCATTATGCTATCCACTCAGTCTAATCTTTTCTAGTATTTAGGCAAGGTTTTGAAATCCACATTCGTTCTTCTTTCTGAAACACTAAGTAGGATTCTTGACAATTTCAATACCTGCCCGTGCACAAGAATAGCCAGAGAGGGAAACAGAGGAAAAGTGTATGTGCATAGCCAAGACAGCAACAAAGTGAGATCATCTATAAAAAGGGAAGTAAGAGCAATCCAGGGAATTATAGACCGGTCAGTTTAATCTCTGTTCAGGGAAAAATAATGGAACAGATAATTAAAGAGCTGATTTGCAAACATCTAGAAGAGAATAAGGTATTTAGGGCTAGTCTGCATGGATTTGTCAAAAACAAATCATAACAAACCAAACTTAATAGCTTACTATGATGTGGTAACGAGCCTTGTGGATAGAGGGGAAGCAGTAGATGTGGTATATCTAGACTTTAGTAAGGCATTTGATAGTGTCACATCACATTCTCATTAATAAGCTGGGGAGGTACAAACTAGGTGGAGCTACTATAAGATGGGTGAAAAACTGGTTGGATAACTGCTCCCAGAGAGTATCAATGGTTCACATTCAGGCTGGAAGGACATAATGAGCGGGGTGCCACAAAGATCTGTCCTGGGTCCAGCTTTGTTCAACATTTTTATCAATGACTTAGATGATGGCATTGAAAGCAAAGTTAGAAAGTTTGCAGATGATACCAAGCTGGGAGGGGTTGCGAGTGCTTAGAAGGATAGGATCACAATTCAAAATGATTTGGACAAACTGGTGAAATGGTCTGAGATAAATAGAATGAAATTCAATAAAGATAAGTGCCAAGTATTCCACTTAGGGTTGAACAATCCATTGCATACATACAACACATTCCACATTTGAGACTGTACGAACTATGCCATCTGGCAACTTGTCACACAGCTTCTCCAACATTTTCAAAGGAGTATGGGATTATTTCAAAACTAAATATTCAGTGGCTTCTGTGCAACCACTGGGTGACAAATTTGCCTGCTTAGCCATGATGACTGAGAAAAATAAATATACCATTGAACAGCTACTGTCTACACATGTAAAACATTTTGCCAAATGGACCACAAATCCATATATTTTTTCCTTCTTCTGATACTCTTAAAGACAATAAATTCTGCCACCTGGATATGTGTTAATCTCTGACCATCCTTTCAACCTGGAGCTTAAAGGGAGCATCATCTTAATAAGAAGCAGCCTAAATAGAAGATGACACACCAGATGAGTCACCAACAATATAATAAAGCTTCAACAAACCATGTCTCTCATACCTCTGAATTATATCTCCGAACTACTCAGTGCATCTTATCTACCCTATGGCTTTCTCATTTAAACTTTCAGCTTTCCAGAGCAGGGTGTGTCAATATTCTGTATCAAAACAGATCCAAGCACATTGTTCAGACTTTACTAATACTAAAAGAATGATGGTCGAGTAAGTAGAGCAGAAGGGGATTGTCACTTTCCAACTGTATTTAGCACAAGACCCCTAAAACAGACACCCTCTATGATCAGGTGTCAACATTTTGACCTATTTTGGGTTATGAGGAATTCATGTGAGACTGAGGTGATACTGGGAGGAAGAGGAAAATGCTTTCAAGAACCTGCCTCTTTTATAACATTTCCCACTACTGAGGACATTTGCCCTCAGACTGCTAATTTGGCCTACAGACTTAGGGTCATTTTGATCTACTCCATTCTACTAGAAGTCCAAATAGCCATGAAAGCCAAAAACACCCACTTCCGACTGCAACTGACCACATTATTTTGCTTCATTTTATAAGAGTCACACCAGCCCACAGTGATATATGCATTTTAGGGTTTTAGGCTTGAGATAGCTACTTATATCTAGGGCCGAAACCACAAATCCTGAAAAAATTCATCTCGTGTAGAACACAGAAGCCCACCTACACAGCAACACTGGTTACCACGTCAATGTAACTCCAGTGAACTGCCCCTACACTTATTTCTCATAGAACACAGAAATCACTTCACCTTTCCATGGGATTAGCCCAAGCTATCTGAGAGATCCTCTCTCCCTCTGTGACCATGCTGTCCCATGACGGTTATCTTCTATATGGGAACAATGAAACCAATAGGGGAAGCTTGTGCATGCAGAGGAGCCTGAGTCAAATTGTGCAATTCATTTCCACAAGAGATAAGAATGACCAAAACCCAATCAATCTGATAGTTAAATGTAAAACTCGTTTATTTGTCTTGCCTTTCCCTCAGTAAGTTCTCCACACAGGGGTCATCTACTCTGCAATCAGATGCAAGACTGCAGCAGGAGCAGCAGCTTTGATCTAGCTACTAAAATAACAGTAACAATGAAGCCAGGGCAGCACAGGCTGTACAAAACTTACTGGAACTCTGGCTGTACACTCCAGCAGCTAGCTGATGTTCCTGCAGCTTCACAGCTATTGTTATCGGGGCTAGTTATACCAAAACTGGCTCAGGTGTGTCTTCACATGCTGCCATTACATCTCCAATTGCAGTGTAGATGTACTCACAAACAACAATGCATGCACACATGCATTGATCAAATTAAACTCATTCTCCTGCTTTTAGATTTACGCATGTGCATGTTCTCAGGAGGACTTTGAAACGTCTGATGCCAAATGAGTAATTTGCCTATGGGACAACTACTGCTGTGAGATTAGAAGTAGACTGGACACCAAATTAAGAACTCTGTCTTCACTGGCTCACCTGCAAACATCTGTCTTATTTTCTCAGTCTTTGGATCTCACAAATCCAATCAAGTTATTGGATTGGAGACATATGAATGCACAATTTTGGCTGCACAGTGCCTAAGTGTTGTGGTACAACTTCATTTGTTTTTTACATTAATCTAAATGTATTACAATTCATTATGTTAGTAGGCCCATGAATTCTATCTGCCTTAGGACTAGGACTGTACTTCCCCATACTGATGCAATGACGCTTTAGTAGTGTGGGGCCCCAATTCCAACTGCCTTGTTGAGGGTTTCTAGCTTTACTGAAGTCTCTCTTCTCCCACTGGATTTACCTTTAATAGTAACCACTTTGATGAGGAATACTCTTTACTTGTGAAGTGGTATCCTGGATCATCGAAGCTTTAACTTTCTCTGCTTCCCCAATGCAACGTTCAGCATACAATACTATATCCTCTCCCCCGCTGAATCTTAATCACAGCTTGATTTTCCTTTTATCTAATATGTATCTAATATTTTCCTAATATCTAGACACACTCATATAATTTCCACAGAATTTGATTAGATTTACAGTGTTGCCGAGACGGGTCACTCTATTAGGTGTAACTACATTTGGATAATAATTATTGGGGTTCCCTTATGGCAATGTGATAACATTTTAAAGCAGCTTTTAACGAAAATGCTTCTGAGCAAAGTAAGTTTATTATCTACAGTGACTTTTAAACATCATTTTAAAGTTAGCATAAATAAATCACCAGATTTAACATTGCTCTGTAATATATCATTACAGACATTGTGGGACCTCAATGCATCAGTAAATAGGTTTACCTTGAGTTTTCACTGGGTCAGATATTGGGCTAGGGTCACTAAGTCCATATGCATTAGCTGCCCTCACAAGGAAGAGGTAAATTGCGTTAGGTTTCAGTCCTTTAACTGCAAAACTTTCAGTTTTCACATTTTCTGCTACAGTTTGCCAGCTGCTACCAGATGCATGGCTAAGGATAAAACACACACACCAGCAGGTTAGAGAATGCTTATTTAATCATATATAAAGAGTCAATACAACTAGATCATATGAGAGGTGTAATACCTGAAGCCCTCTATTATATATGAAGTTGGTGTTGCACCTGAATTCAAATTAGGTTGCCATGATAATGTTACTGTATTTCTGCTGACATCTGTAACCTCAGGTTTTGATGGTGCACTAGGAATCAAGTTTGGGTCAGTTGGCCTTGGTGGTTGCACTGGAACTCCAAATTCTAACAAAAAAGGTGAAAAAAATCTAAGTATGGATAGAAAGTGTCTAGGGGTTCAATGAAGTTCATATCTGCATTATCCATTTATTACAAAGTTTGATAGCAGTTGCATGTTGAATTCTGGTTTTCTTTTAGGTTTTTTCTTCAAGCTAAGATACTCTGATTGATTTACCTTGGACCTCAATATAAGCATTCCAGGTTGCTTCGCCACTTGGGGTTGAGGCAATGCAGGTGTAGCGACCAGTGTCACCCAGCTGAGTGGGAAGAGAGAAAATAAATATTTGGAACAATCAGGCACTTGGCGAGCTGCAAAAGTAATTACAAATCTGCATATCACTATGAATATGGATAAATACATTAGAATTTCCCTACCAGAAACTTCCCATGTTAGAGAGCAGGCCTTCATGCACTGCTAAGTGAAAATACTTCTTCAATGCTATTTAAAGGCACAGGAAAATGCTAGCACTTTTTTATTTATTTCTCATTTTGTACTGAATTATATTTCCAACCAAATCATGTAGTCCTCACTTACTCCCTACACTGAAAAACTCCAACTGAAGTCCATGGGAAGAAATGAACTCAGAAAGTCCCAGACAATGGCCCATGTACTACTTAAACTCCCACTTAAATGGCGCTTAGAAATTTAGGCAGTGCCCCAGGGAATGAATTTCAGCCTTAAACAGGTTTTACATAATTCATATGGCTGTGTACAGGTTGGGTTCTTTGGTCTACGATACATTTTTCTCAGAGGCAGACAAATACAAACATCCCTATGCTATTATCATCCAAAGCTAAACCATAGATTATTTGTTCCCTGCGATTTAATCGCAACTCAAAAGAGTTTATGATCAAAGAAATGAGACTATAATCAAGCTTTAGCATCCCAGAAAAAACAAAAAACACCCACAATACTCAGAACTGAAAGGTCAGCAGTTCAAATTCTGCATTGTCAGAGTGGTTTTTCCTGTGACAAGGTAACGAGAGAAACTTCGGGTAGCATACTGCTGGCTGAGAAGGCTCAGAAATGACCTAATTTTATTAGTTTGATGTACCAAGGCTCAAACAGCCAGCAGGAAACAACAGATGAGCTAGAGCACTACAGTATTTTAAGACATCAAAGAAGTTTGTCTGGAATTTCTGGACAGAAATATTGGCCAAGAATTATGCTTCAATTCCCCAAGAAAGTCATCCAAACAGAGCTGAGTAACCACTGTAAAATACATTTATGCTGTCAAGATCTACCCTTCAAACACTTTCTATCACATATGTGTGTATAATCTTGAACCAAAAAGGCCACAAGAACAAGTACTATACTGGAAGAAAAAGTTTGAATCTTCTAACAGTAGCTATGAATATTATATATATAATATATGATATAGATATAGAGATATATCTATAGATATATATACAGTGTAAAGGCATTAACATCAGGTAGGAGGAGAGGGATTTGCTGTATACACCTTTCTGTAACTGTAAGATCCTGAACTAAGGTGACGTGTGTGTGGTCACTTTCACATATTGCAGTGCTGAAAGTTATGCACTTTTACAAACAGTGTAAAGATTCATTATCGTTTCAAGCCACCTTTGCATATCGGATCTGCAAAGCTCCTGTCTCCAGCTGCTTGATTCGAGAGTCCTGCGTAGAGATGAGGACCCCATCCTTTCTCCAGAGGATTGTAGGCATTAGAGTGCCTGTGGCCACACAGCTGAGTACTAATGTACCATCCACAGCTACAGTCTGATTCACAGGACCTTGTCGAATGACTGGAGGAGGCCGGTCTGCAATCACTGCCAGAAGAAACAACAAGAAATAGATTTTTGCAACTGAAAACAATTTTCTAATCATCTAAACAACAGCGGAGTCTTGAGGCTTTTGAAACTAACTGCAGATAATTAAACAAGTAATTAAAATACAAGATGTGCATTATTCCGGGTGTATTGGTATGATGCATGGCTAGAGAATATTAACATGATATACAATACACTATTTTCAGAGGTGAAGGGGTGTCAGAGGCTGAGAGTTGGCATCTTCTAGTCAAACACAGTTCCATCATCATTAGGTGTGTTAAAGATTTCTCAGTTTCTTTGAAAAGATATCCTCTTCATTCTGTATATACCTTACCATGTAATGGGTCTGTATAATTAAGTTTCTTAAGCACCTGGAATTTGATCATTTATTTACAGAAAACTAAGAGGGTGGGTGGGAAGGGTATAATTCAGGAAATATGCAAATACACAACACAATTACCTTTTTAAAAAATATTATCTATTTCCAACTCAGCCATGCATTGTTTCCTACTGTAAAGCTGACTAATGGTAGGGTAGAATAAGTATAAAGCTGATGTCTGGAAAAATATCAGATTTTTTTCAATTAAAAACAATGTTTTGCCTGTATGCCCTTACCTTCAATTCTATGAGAATTTATCTGGCACTATTGATTTCAAATCAAACTAAGAATCTTTCACAGTATTTTTAATAATTTTATTGCATAAATGCATAAAGTAGCTATCTGTAAGGAGTCATTTTAAATACTCTATTTACATAATGACACACATTACTCTGCAAATGGGAAACCATTATCTATGTGTTATGTTTTCCAGAAGATAAGCAACTTCTCCAGAAGCAAAAGCTATGGTACTGTACTTCAGAGGCTTCTTCTCCTTGCTTGTAATCTCCTGAGATGCTGTGACACTATAAAATAACCACAACTTAAAATAACATTAATTTGTTCAGTAGCCTTATGGGCTTGAGTTGAAATCTGGTTTGTTACCATGAAATATAATACTGAAGTCCTGATAATTTATGATCATTAAACATCCCATGACACTTTTCACAACAGAAAGGTAACTGATGTTTTAGTCAAATTTCAACTCAGGTAATTACATTTGCATACCTAGATGCCATCCTGCATTTTCAATTGCTTATAGTTTACCTCCTGTCCTAACTTGTTGTGATGTGTTGCAGTACACTATGACATCTCTCACTCCAGAGATGGCTGAAATAATTCCCAGTGTAGTTTGAACTTCAGTTTGTTATGTTTCTAATGTGTTTTGAGAACCTTATGGAGAAAAGATGCTTTTTTAAACACAGGATATCTTTTGTTTGGAAGGAATTTTCTATATAATATATATATTTCTATAGACTGTGTAGTTATATCTTACCTTAATTGCCATTTACTTTTAAATAAATTATAAATTGGCATTTGATTAGTTAATAGCTGTGGCGGCATCCTAATATGAATGAAAAATACTTTAAATACCTCTCCATCACAGATAATATCAATATGACAATTAATTTCAGTTACTGACCAATTGAGATTTTCTATTTTTTTTTTCATATAGCCACTCAGTTTCTTAATTGACCTGAGCTCTATCGGTGAAACCTTAACCCATCTGAACCTGTAGCCACCCAAATACAACCCCTCCCAACCCGTAGGTATATATGTGGGCACCTATCACAAGCCACTTGTCCATTTTAAGTCATATTCTTCCACTGTTGAGGTTGTAGTTTTACATCAATCTGGAAATTGTAAAAATAAAAGTATCTTCACTTTACCATCAGTAACTTCCAAGTATGCTTTTGTTGTGATACTTCCCGCAACATTTAAAGTCTGGCAGATGTAGTACCCAACATCAGACCTCTGGACACTTGTGATTGTGAGGTCACCTGTCTGCGAGACTGAAAAGCGGCTGGATGACTGAGGCGGCTGGTATGAGAAAAGCAGATTCTAGGATATATATAAATAAGGAGAGGGAGGGAAACAAATGGGTTAGATAGAATATCACACTTCAGCTTTCACCTTAATATGTCAACTCGCTGGGGAGGAAAGTGCACTAAGTCCCAGGCAGCCAGCAGGTGAACCCCCGAGGGAAAGGAAAATGCACTAAGTCCCCCCCGGCCAGTAGGTCAAAAGTAGGCATAATTGTGTGCACATATTTGGTCTGACCTTAACAGGCCCGATCCAATGTCCATTCAAGTCTAGCACAGACTTTCCTTCAATTTCAATAGTTGTTGGAGAGGGACAAACAGTATACTGCATATAGTATAAATAACATGCATGCAAATACCTACACAGCCATCTTTCAGAATCAAAGTAGCAGCACTTCTTTTTGTGAAAAGGATATTATTTCACAAAAATGTATAAAAAGCTGCCAATTTACTTATTAGTATTTATATGACTGCCTAATACTGGAGACAAAGTGAATGGAATGTTTTATAGGTTTCTTTTTAAAACTGATGTTGGTTTAGACTCACTAATCACAGTTTCTTTGTCCTAGACTCAGTCAAATATAATAAAGCCCAATGCAAGTTTCCTTGACGCCATTTTGGTAGGAAGTTAGATACTATGGTACCAACACCAAAATGAAACCACATGTTACGCCAGATACCGGTTTCAGATTTCCATCCCTAGCTCAGCATATTGAGGGGAAAAAATATTTGACGTTCTCTGTGCTTCATTGATCCTTTTTTTTTTTTTGCTCTTTTGTCTGACTACATTTTGCTTTCCCTAAAAATATATGAGGAGGATAGAAAATCTTCAGTTATAATATATGTGCAGAATTTTATCATTAATCTGTTTCCTCTCCATTTTCTGTAACATAATGTCAGCCACTGAGTAAAGTCAGACATAATCCAGAGAAACAGAAAGGTTTTATATTAACCCCCCATCCAAAAAACCCCCAAACCAAAACAAAACAGAAAAAAACCCCAATCCCAAGTAAATAAACAACAGAGCAGACTACTTATATCATGAACTAACACCAGAGGTGATCTGCTGAATTTTTGTCTAGTCACATCAATTATTCTATTTAGACAGCTGTTTAACAAATAGAAAAAAAAGGAGTCAATTCCAAACTCTGTTTGACTTTGAGTACTGTTAGAAAAGCACAGCTATCCACTGTGTATAATAGCCAGTAATCAATACAGTCAGTAAAAGAAAAATGAGAAATACCCTATCTTCCCTGAAACTGACCCCTTATGCAACTTGTTCACTTCAAAGGTCTCCCTAAAACTGATACATTAGGCCATTAAATAACACCACCTAGTTCTTATATTGTGCTTTTCATCAGTAGATCTCAAAGCATTTTACAAAGGATGTCAGTATCTCTACCCCCATTTTACAGATAAGGAAACTGAAGCACAGAGAAGGGCAGCAACTTGCAATACTGTATACATGTAAGACAACAGAGTCCTGTGGCAAGTGCCACAGGACTCTGTTGTCTTTTTACAATAGACTAACACGGCTACCCCTTTGGAATTTGTATACATGTAAGTTAGCCACAGATACATAAACACAACAAATCATTTTTTCAGGGTGAACACAAGTCAGAAAGCCCAGTTTTGGTGGTATTTGGATATGATGTTGCGGTTCAGTCAGATACAGCACTAGGCCAGAATCCAAATCCTTGGGACTTTCGGATGCAGGGTTTCGGTTTAATCCCATCTCTAATTATTCTACAGATATCACACCAAATTTTTTTCAATAGTGAAACATTTAACGAAAAGTGGTAATCTAACGGAACTTTGAGAATGTTCTGATCCTTTCCAGCTGGTTATTACACTGGCCTTTTAAATTTGAGGAAACAGATAAGCACAGTAAGTAGAACACGGCTTTCCTTTCCATTTAGTACAGAAAATATAACTTTTAAACTCACTTGATGTATAACAACAATAATGCAGATGGGGTCCAACATTTGCAGGCTTAGCAGTTACTTCCAACTGGTAAACAACTGCAGGAACTATTCTCCTGCATTTGGCATTATTGCTTAAAGAAACTGTCACAAAACAAAAAGAGAAAGTTGGCTTTACCTGACTTCCCTCTCTCCGCCAAAAAATGGCTGGTTGAGGGTTTCCAGTTGCCTCACACTGGAAAGTCACTGTTCTTCCTAGGGCAGCCACCTGGTCCCGAGGTTTCACAACAAAATGGGGAGGCTCTGAAGGAGACAAAAATATATATTAAAATCTGCAGTCCCAAATTCACCCCACTGAAAGCCACAGTGGCAACTTGCCTGGATCCTGAGCACCACATTTAATATGCTTACAAGATAGTGTGTTCTAACACTGTTTAAATGGAGCTGCAGCACGAAGAGTGCAGCTCCCAGCATTCAGTGCTTCATTTGACCCAACATTGTTCCTTCTTGTGCTGCTCCTCCCTATTAAGATCCTGCTTGTGCATTCCTTACTCAAGTCTCTGAGCTCTTAGGCAAGCAAGTTAGGTCCCACTGACTTCAATGAGGTGAGTTGCATACTCACATGGGTCACATCAGGTTTTAAAAGAGGAGAGGGGCCACAGAGCACAATGGAGAAACCTCTGGGTTGCATCTGGCTCATAGGCCATACTTCATCCACTACTATACTAAATGCTGTGAAGTTCAGGTTTACATACACAAAAGTCATCAGCTTTCATTTAGAAAAGCTCAGGAGACATAAAATGGCCTTTAGTTGCTTTTGTAAGAGTTACCTGATGAAGTCAAGGTATCAAAAAATTTAAATTGAAGTCAAAAGTCCCAGAAATGCTACTGTGCAAATATAACTGTTTAAAAATCTTCAGTTCCATTATTGAAGAATCATGAATTTAAAGTAACGGTGGGGCTGAATGCCTTTTTCATTTACGTAGGCAAGGGCATGTTAAAATAAAATATATATGTAAATGAAGGGAAATTTGAAACATCTGCTCATCCTAACATTATAAATACTACTAGCATTGTCCAAACTGTTTGATTTACATTGACTTTAATGGCCACCTCATCTAGCAGTAAACAGAAAATAAAAAAATACGTCAGTTACATTAAAAACAAATTAGAAGAACTTGATAGCATTAGATAATGGAGCTAGCCCAGGAAAAAAAAAAAAAAACAAAACAGAACATAAATTCTATTATGCTGTCCCTTATACCTAGAAAAATTTGCTTTAAAAGAAAAGTCCTTCCATATACTGTTTACATTTTTCAAATTCATTTATCGCCCATCCAAAACAATAATTATTCTCCTCTCTTGTGAGAGTTCAGAGTGAAGAGAATGTTTTGAATCAGACATTTTAACAATTTTTTGTTGTTTTTTTTTCCTGAGGCCTTTGTCTTCAATTACAACCTTTCTTTTCAAATCAAATTAAATTACTCATGTATCACTTACTGGTTGCATCTTAAAGTATATTATATGAATCAAACAACTATGATGTATCCAGATGAAACCCATGGGTAGCAAATGTCCCTTCTGGAGAATTTGTTTGCTTTGTTAATCCAGGTCAATATTTTCAGTTATGGCTGTGCTCCTTATTTTGATCAGAACAAAATACGACAAGTGTTCCTTCATGCCCTATCTTGTTTGAAATTTGTAAGCAAAATATTGGGATGATTTATATTTGGACCCAAATCTTAACATTGGTTGAATTGCCTAAGTGAGAATCTACACAAGGTAAAACCCCACACATGTTGTAGGAATAGAAATAACAATAATAATAAACACAAAGAGATCACCATGCCTTTAAAATAGAAAACTTGGATACATTTAATAACATGGAAGAGAGGTTCCAGAGGACTTTTTTTTTCACAGCTATGGAGGGGTTATTTAGTTTTGCAACTAGAGTGGGAAACTGAATGGTGCTTGTCACTGGGCTGTGGGGGAAGATTAGGAAACAAGGATTAAGAGGTTCTTTTTTTATAGTTTTCCAGTTTCCCTATCTTGCCATTGGGATACCCATCCTCTGCACAGACCCTACTTACTATAAAGGTATATTTAGGGCTTCACTGTCTCTATAATGGACGCTGGCACAATGGCACACATAGTAGAGCCAAGGGTTTCTAAATTCTGTTTTGCTGCACTAGGATTCATAGCACCTGGTGTCACTATACTCTTGCCCATAGGAGAAGAAGGGGGGCCTGGTATTTCAACTTATGAGCATAGTTTCTCAGGAAATACTGGGTAGATGGACGGAAGAGAATCCCATTAAAATAAATGGTAAAACTCCTATTGTCTTCAGTGGGAATAGATCTAGAGTACATCTGAGTGCTTTTGGAAAGCCCAATCACAATATTCATTGCACTGGGAAAACAAAGAGTTATAATAAAAAAAAAAGTAAAAACTTTCAAAAATATTTCATTTAAGTTTGCTTTCATAACTAGGGTCAAATGTACATGTGTTGCATGCCATGAATACTTTAGCTAATATTTACAGTGTCCTTATATGTACTAAGGAAAATAAATTCTACTGTCTTGGGCATCTTTACAATAAATTTAAGTGATTATATAGGAAAATATTAAGTATGAGTTGGTAGGTGGTAGGGGGAAAATGAAATTAAAATCACTTTGTACATCATTTAAAAACAGATAAAAAGTTAGCAACCCGTTACCTTTGCTCTTTGCCAAAAAGTTACCTATACTTCATGCAGAATCTATTCTGTGCAGTGAGTCTTGTCAATAACAAGTGAAGCATGGAAGCTGATTGGTTGAAGGACATGGAAGGGTATGGATGGAAAGGGGAAGAGAAGTTCCAGTCACAGTGATACGATGATTAGAAGATGGTCAATAAAATTTCAACTTACCAGACACAACTAAAACCAAAACAAAACAAAGAAAAGATGAAATAAATAAAATTAAACAAACAGAAAATTAAACAAAAAATAAATCAAAATGAAAACAACAGGATCCTTGGTAAGGATCTTAGAAAGCACAAACATATTCTGCTATATGAAAAATATGCCAAACCCTCAGAACCATGTTCTCCCATTGATTTTTAAGCAGGACTTCCCATCACCTTTTTAAGGGGAGACTGCATAGTACAATGGACAAGGAACTAAGCTATGAATCAGGAGACAATGGCTCTAATCTGAGCTCCACCACTAAAAGGTTACATGGCCTTGGATAGATTGGTTCCATTCTCCATCTGCAAAAATCAGAATAAGGATACTTACCCCTCTTTTCTACAGTACTTTGAGATCAACAGTTGAGAAATGCTTTTTAAACCTAACATCTGCTCATAGGGAGTTTTGCTTAAAAATCAGGGGCATGGTGAGGCCTTCAGCCTTTGTCCCAATTTACAGGTTAGGTATAATGATTGCATGAATCAGAATCATAATTCTCAGTTTAGCATTCTGCAAGTGAACTAAATGCACGTACTGTGATCATTAAAACAGGCACCCAAAAAGCCCACTTTTATTCTTTTTCCTTCATTTCAACAACATATTTCAAGCACAGTGTTAATGTAAAAAAAATATAGATCTCAACAGCCAATTATGAGAAACATATGTGCATAATTTTCAAATATGAATGAAAGATATTACAATCCTAGAAATTGTATAGTCCCTGGCTGGATGGTTTTACTTATTAAAAAGTAATCATGTTATGAGGAATTCCAGTGCCAAGTCACTGCTTTATTGATGTATTTTAAAAGAAAAAAAATGACATTCCCAAAACCCACATCACACTCCAGGAAAATAAAAAAAAACCCAAAAAACCGAGAACAAAAGACTCAATCATACAGAATAATTGGCATAAAATAAATGATTGCATTATCTGCAATACATGACAAGACTATTTTTTAAAATGTATCTTACAACTCACAATTCTTTCAACACCCTCATCTGGTTTTATCCCTTTTACATAAAGAGTAAAAATAAGTACTGTTAAGCACAAGTACACTTTGATAATGAACTGGTAAACACCTGCAGTGTGCTCTCCTTCGATGAAACACACTGAAGAAACTAATAATATGCAGCCTGTCAAAATTCATTAGGCATGAGAAACATGGGCTTACTGTTCAAATAAACAGAACATATTGTGGACTGCAGGTGTGCTATGAAAAACAAGTAGATGTAAGATGGAATTATAATACCACATTAAAACAGTATCTTTTTTGGCTCAGGGTGTAGGCAGGAAGTAGTGACTGAATAGAACAAAACCAGATGGTACATAGCATATAGCATAGTATAGAAACATTCATTTTAGGAGGGCGGTGAAGGAAAGAGATCAAAACAGGACGGTGAATTGTAGTTTTCAAACATATATTTCAATTTTGCAAAAGAAATCTGAACAAATGGTAGTTTTCATTTAAGTATTTGAGTTCATTACTTCTTAAAAGGTAAATAACATAAATAATCCTATTCCCATTATGCAGGCAAATATGCTGGGAGGAGGACAGGAGACACTGGATTTGGTTTAATTAGGTCACAACTTTTTTATTAACTGTCTGGGAATAAACACAGCAGACAAAAGTGTACAGTGCCGGTAATTCCATAATCATGTTAATATATACCTATGGGGCTTCTGTCTCCCCTATTCCCATCCTGATCCACAGCTCACCTGCTGCTGGGACCATACCATTACCATCCTCCTCAAATTACAGTTAAAATGGGCTGAAAGGATGGGGGTTTGCCTCCCTGCTATACCAATCATAAGAGCCTCCATTTTTGCTCCTTTAATAAATAAGCCCTTTAGTCCGTTCGCAATCTGTTTGTCTGATCACTGTACCCCTTCCCTATGGAGTACTTGCATGGAATATCTGCTCCATGTCAACATACTGAATTGCTGTAATATCAGAGCCTAACTCGCATTCCATATTTGCTTCCAAGTAAACAACCCACAAACCTGCTGTGTGTTTCTTTTTCGACCTGCCCCACTTTCACTATTCTAGAGGTAAGGAAAAAATTCCTTCCCAAGCCCCTGAGAAAGGAATCGCTAGTGCAGTGTCCACAGCAGATCCTGACTAAATCTGGTATTTTGCCACTTCCATGGATGGGGGGATAGGTAGCCCACCTGGTCCAGGTAGAAGAGAGATTTTCCTGCCCAGAATGTACTTGGAAACCTCCCCTTTCTTCCAGTCCGTTGGATGGATGGGTCAGCATCCCCATACTCATTTGCTCGGTGGCTGATGCAAACTCAACCAATACCGCTCTTTTCCTTTAAGAAGTACACACCTTCCTCCAGCAATCCAGACAACGCCTTCCACCTTCTCCCCTTTCCCCCCTCCTCCCGGCTGCACTGGCATAATGTACATGCTGTCATCATGGCAGAAATTTCAGCTGATGGTCCACTGGGTCTTTCGGGTGCAGCCCTCCTCCTCAGCTCAAAAACTGAATTTCAGGCTACTCTTAATTGCACTAGGGTACGCTGCTTTTGAATACAACAGCTCTCTGCCAAACTTTGTGGTTCAAAGCACGTGAAAATCTGACACATTCTGGAATTTTCACGGGATCTCCAAAAGGGTGAAAAAAAGGCTCAACAACTCACATTCTACATCAGAAGAGCCTGATAAGAGAAATTTACAGGGTTCAAATTAATTTTCTTTGATTCTTGCACTTTGGAACTCATGCTGAAATACCAATTTTCTGTTTCGTTAGAAATAGCAAAAAGGGGGAAAAAATTAACTCTCACTCACAGGATGGGGGCTTGGGAGGTGGGGGAGACGCAGACTCCCCCTGAATCCAAACAGGGATGTGTACAAGGTAAAGCCAGCATTGCCTCTCCCTAGCCAGGCTCAGCACCCATTCAGCCATAATTCAAATCTACCCACAAGCTCTCCACAGTAAAGTTCACCTGAAACCTCCAACAGATACACATCTGTCTTGGTTGGTCAATTACATTCCAACAAATCACGTTAATTTATAAGTGCTGAAATTCCAAAGTGGTTTTTTTTTAAACAGAGGATTTTGTTATTGTATGTCAAAAATAACTCCATCCTGCAAATGAAATTTTTGCCCACCTGTAAAAACAGAGGGGATACTAATATATGAAAATAAATCCCTCTAGAATCAGAGCATCATGTCAGCTACAGATGTGCGGTGAATGCAAAGGGTAACTTTCATATCAAAATGTAAGCAAGTCTGTTAAAGAGGCATCATGTAGCTAATAAGAGGGGGGGGGAAACACCGAGATTCTTGAGCTTTCTTAGTTTCTACAGATAGTTATGGTCATTATAATTGAAGAGAAGTGGGAAAAGTCTCTTTATAATTATAGTTTTATATTTGAGAGCATTTTGTACATAGCTATATAGTGGGTCAGTTTCCATTATATCTGTGATGGTTTTTCACACAACAACAAGTGTGAAAAAACATTAGTTTTTTAATAGGAAAAGTTATACTATGAAACCACAAAAACTGGCAAAGGGACTAAGGGATAGGTGTGATGCTTGAAGCTGTTTTAAACATGTTTAAACAAATTCATTTTCAAATAAACAGTCTTTAAAGGATTAGCTTAACATTGCAACAGAATTATACATTCAAAAATTAAATACAAAAAGGGAACAGAACTATAGTTTTGAAAGTTATTTTCTTAAAATCCGAAATTTATAGTGAGAGAAATGAATAAAATTGGTGACCAAACCGAGCACTGTGCTGATTAATGACTTAATCTTTCAGTAATTTATTCATACCAGCAAACCTATCTGTCTCTGTCACACTGATGTCAATATGTGGGTTAAGTTTAGGGGAGAATGCAACAAGGGAGATGTTGTGGTGGATGTCTGCTACAGACCGCCAGACCAGAAAGAGGAGGTGGATGAGGCGTTCTATGGACAACTAACAGAAGTTTCCAGATCGTCGCAGGCCCTGGTTCTTATGGGGGAACTTCAATTATCCTGACGTCTGCTGGAAAGATAATACAGCAGTGCACAGGCAATCCAGGAAGTTTTTGGAGAATATTGAGGACACCTTCCTAGTACAAATGCTGGAGGAACCAACTAGGGGCCTTGCACCTCTAGACCTATTGCTCACAAACAGAGAAGAATTGATCGGGGAAGTAGAAGTAAATGGCAACCTGGGCAGCAGCGACCATGAGATGGTAGAGTTCAGGATCCTGATCAATGGAAGGAAGGAAAGAAGCAGAACACACACCCTGGACTTCAGAAAAGCAGATTTTGGCTCCCTTAGGGAGCTGATGGGCAGGGTCCCAGGGGAGGCTGATCTGAAGGGGAAAGGTGTCCAAGACAGCTGGCTGTATTTTAAAGAAACCCTGTTAAAGGCACAGGAAGATAACATTCCGATGTGCAGAAAGAACAGCAAATGTGGACAGTGACCAGCGTGGCTTAGCAGGGAACTCTGCGGGGAGCTGAAACATAAAAGGGAAGCTTACAAGAAGTGGAAGCTTGGACAGATGACAAGGGAGGCGTAAAAAGATATTGCTCGGGACTGCAGGGATAAAATCAGAAAGGCCAAAGGACAATTGGAGTTGCAGCTAGCAAGAGATGTGAAGGATAACAGAAAGGGGTTCTATAAGTATATCAGCAACAAGAAAAGGATCAGAGGTGGTGTAGGTCCCTTACTGAATGGGGCAGGCATCCTCGTGGAGGATGATGCAGAAAAGGCTGAAGTACTTAATGCTTTTTTTACTTCAGTCTTCACAGGGAGGGCCAGCTCCCAGGCTACTACACGGGGAAACACGGAATGGAGAGAAGAGTGGCCCTCGGTGATGGAAAGTCAGGTTAGGGTACACAATGAAATTGGATGTGCACAAGTCCATGGGGCCGGATGAACTGCATCCAAGGGTGCACAGGGAGTTGGGGGAAGTGATTGCAGAGCCGCTGGCCATTATCTTTGAGAACTCGTGGTCCCGGAGGATTGGAAAAAGGCAAATATAGTACCTATCTTTAAGAAAGGGAAAAAGGAGGATCCGGGGAACTACAGACCGGTCAACCTCACCTCAATCCCTGGGAAAATCATGGAGCAGGTCCTCAAGGAATCCATCCTGAAACACTTGGAGGAAAATAGAGTGATCAGCAACAGTCAACATGGATTCACCAAGGGCAAATCGTGCCTGACCAACCTGATTTCCTTCTATGATGAGATGACTGGATTTGTGGATGTGGGAAGAGCCATTGACATGGTATACCTTGACTTTAGCAAGGCTTTTGATACGGTTTCCCACAGCATTCTCATCGGCAAGTTAAGGAAGTATGGGTTGGACGAGTGGACCGTAAGGTGGATCGAAAACTGGTTAGATCAATGGGCTCAGCGGATAGGAATCAATGGCTCGATGTCTGGTTGGCAACCAGTAACGAGTGGAGTGCCCCAGAGGTCGGTCCTGGGGCCGGTTCTATTCAACATCTTCATTAATGATCTTGATGATGGAATAGACTGTGTGCTTAGTAAGTTTGTGGATGACACCAAGTTGAGGGGAATGGTAGATACTCTGGAGGGCAGGGACAGGATCCAGGGAGACTTGGACAAATTGGAACACTGGGCCGAAAGAAACCTCATGAGGTTCAACAAACACAAGTGCAAAGTCCTGCACTTAGGACGGAAAAATCCCATGCACTGCTACAGGCTGGGGACTGATGGCTAAGTAGCAGTGCTGTAGAAAAGGACCTGGGGGTTATGGTGGATGGGAAGATGAATATGAGCCAACAGTGTGCCCTTGTTCCCAAAAAGGCCAATGGCATATTAGGCTGCATCAGTAGGAGTATTGCCACCAGATCGAGGGATGTGATAATTCCCCTCTATTCGACACTGGTCAGGCCGCATCTGGAATACTGTGCCCAGTTTTGGGCTCCCCACTACAGAAAGGATGTGGACAAATTAGAAAGAGTCCAGCGGAGAGCAACAAAAATGATTAGGGGGCTGGGGCACATGATTTATGAGGAGAGACTGAAGGAACTAGGCTTATTTAGTCTACAGAAGAGAAGACTGAGGGGAGATTTGATAGCAACCTTCAGCTACTTCAAGGGTTGCTCCAAAGAGGAGGGAGCTAGGCTGTTCTCGAGGGTAACAGAGGACAGAACAAGGAGCAATGGTTTCAAATTACAGCTGGGGAGGTCAAGGTTAGATATTAGGAAAAACTTTCTCACTAGGAGGGTGGTGAAGCATTGGAATGGGCTATCTAGGGAGGTGGTAGAATCTCCATCTTTGGAGATTTTTAAGGCTCGGTTAGACAAAACCCTGGCTGGGGTGATTTAGGGGGAGTGGTCCTGCTTTTTAGCAGGGGGTTGGACTAGATGACTCGTGAGGTCCCTTCCAACCCTATGATTCTATGTCTGTTCGCCAGAGTAGGAGTTTGCAAGTTCCAGTCCCAATGCTGCGTACAAGTATAGTTGCTGGATATCAGTGAAACAACTTCTGTACTTGATATACATACAAATGTGACCTGTATAGCTTCAAACATACAGCATATGTGTACATTTCTAAATCGCACCCCATTTTCCCACAGAAGTATACGCAAATGTAGATCTAACGCTCCATTATGGTTAGTCTGATTTTTAAAATTATGGCACAAGACATGGGGTTAGGTAATCTGGGTTATTGACTTGGCTCTGCTTCCCATTCCATTCATGGACAAGTCAGAATCTTCATGTGCCTCAGTTTCCCATTCTGGAACAATTTGATAATACTTCTCTACTTCACGAAACAAAGCACTAAGGTGATAAGCAACTTCACCGATTTACAGGTATAAAGTGTTTTTGAGATCATGAGCAAGAAGGTAGTGCGCTATTCTTTTATCATATTACTTCTTCATTGATTATCATTATAACTTTTACTGTCTGCAAATTATTGCCAGGTTCTCATAAGGTACGTTGCTATTCAGCTGAGGCAAGTTGAGTTTATTTGATCAGAGCTCTGCGGGTTTTGGCTTTGATCTTTTAAATAAAATTCATGCTCTAAGGTTTAAGAATGGATGCTTAAATCTTTATTTCATCGCCTTCTTGGCGCTTCTTTTCTATGGCACTATATATGCCAGTATAAAGGATGCAAAACCGTTTAATTCTATACTATAGCAATCAAATAATGGTACTCTTCAGACCCAGATTTATGTACTGCTACTTAAAAGCTTTAATCAAAAACCCAAAGATTTAAATGTACTGGTATTTACTGGCAAATGTCCGTCAAAATGAAATTTCAGGTGACTGGCAATGGGGTTTTTGCTTCTACTGTGGGGGAGAGGGGGATATTTTCGTTTTCATAATGTTTCTCAGATTTCATGCATCTTCTGAATATTGACTGAAGAACTAGTTTTATGCCACATTAATCCTCTTTCAAGTGAGCAATTTTAGAGGTCGGAGAGGCTTGCAGGGAAACAGACTGATGGGAAAAGGATGCTAGAGGCACTGTGCATTTATGTTGGTTGGGGCAGAGCTGTGAGGTAGTTTGGGGAAGGAGAAGCAGACCACCAAGGTAACAGAGCAATGGAGCAGGCGCAGAGCATTTAGGATGCAGCGGGCACACTGTTATTTTTAATTTAAAAAATAACTACTTAAATTATACAGGATGCAGAATGTACACAGCAGTTTTTCTGTTCTACAAATTGCTAACACTGAGTAGTTGTCTCCTCCTGCAGTGCCAGCCCAACCATATAGGGTAAGTAGGCAGTTACCTACAGCACCAGGCTTTAAGGGGTGCCACATTAGACAGAAGTGATTTGGTTTTGCTATTTAAAAAAATATATTAATATGTTATCTCTTATGATCGAGGGGGAAGGGGCTCTAAATGCATAGTTTGCCTAGGGCACCACAACCCTTGGGCCAGCCCTGTCTTCCTGGCATTTTTAAATACAGGTATTGGTAAAGAAGGCAGTTTAAGTGAATACGCTGTGTTCACTTCTCCAGTGGTTTGTTTTTAGAGGCTGCTCTTATCTTATCAAGGCAACCTGAAACCTCCAGTATCCTCATGATTCTCATTTCCCATGCAGTCATTTGTGAAAGTATCATTTTCAATAGAGGAATAAAAGATCAACATTTCCAGCACTAAAAAATGTAAATACTCCATTCATTTGCCTGTATGCTACAACGGGGAAGAATATGAGAAAAAAATACCAGGTACATTACAGAAGAATGAAGGTATTCCTTTTCACTCTCATTCTTTGGTCTCCATTTAGAAATGCTATTTTCAGCTACTATTTATTGCTATGTAGATAACTACATTGTTTGACATTTTCCCAAATACTCTTTTAGAAATTATTTTCATTTAGGGCCTAACTAGGATACCAAGAACAATAACTTGCCCCATAAATAGCCCCCTTGACTTCAATTGAGCGCCTGGGGTGGTAAGGTGCTACTCATCGTGACTAAAAGTATCACAGTCTAGATTCATATATTCACTACCACAACTACCACAAATAGCAGGAGTTTTGACATTGCTTTTTAACATCTTAGATTAACAGGGTGGTCTGTGATTCAAATTCCTGCCAGAGAAATGATAGATTTAATTATATTTATGAAGATTGGAACAGTGCCTCATGTTTCAGATTGTGAGCTAAAGTGTTTGAGAATCAGTTATCTTGGTTAAAAGGAGAAACCATATGTAATTGTACGTGCTATGAAATGTATCTTCAGTGCTGACTAAGACAGATAGGAATCTCAAAGAAATAGGAAGTGTAAACACCAAGGGGCAAGAGGAATTATTTAACATAACATTGGGTATAAGTAGGAGTATTAGGATGAAATTAAGAAAGATAGCAGCTTAAGTGACTATCAAAATATCTTCCTCAGAGTAAGATATAGTACCGTATAGTACTGAGGGAAGTGGTGAAAGCCTCAACAATTTTGATAACAAAGCTTCAAATAAAACGCACAGCAAGAAAAAAAAAAGAAGTTAAATGTCAATTGAAAGCAGCTGTCAAGATCCTTAACATATATCATTCAAGTTACAAATAAAACTCATTTGGTCAAATTCCCTTTCTAGACAGACGTTTGAATAGGGCTCCAAAGAGAAGACTTTGCATGGGCTGTGCAGTTACTGAAAATGGATTGGTTGGAATTCTCTGCTTCACCTGAAAACGCTACTTCCCATGATATGAACAGATTGTGTTGTAATCAAGACATCTTAGGAAAGTAGTGCCGTCTCATAGGAAGTGGGTCGTGTATGCAGAAGTTTGATGCTGCCATTTGGGAAAGAGAAGTACTAGTACAAATTCAGTGCTGAAAATGTAATTATGCCTACAGCTGGTTTGACAAATATGGTGTGAAGGACGCATGAGTGGTTATGTTATTGGGACCTATTATCAAAAAGGCATGGTGTGCCCATCACCACACATCCATTGCGGTAGTTTAGTAGCATCATCTCTGACACCAAGAACAACCAGTGGTCAAGTTAGACTGCAAAGATGCAAAATGACAAGTATTTTCTCTGCATCTCACTGAATAGACACACATGTCGTTGGAGCTCTGCAATGTGTGTGACAAACAGTTCTGTGTGGGTGTAACTGCCAAGATGTCACTAGTCTTACTAATTTGCACTGGGAATTCAGCCTTGTGAAGAGGACCAGAACAAGGACTACGTACAATTTAAAATCTCTCTATTTTGTTTTCAATGGTTGTACTTTTCTGCTCAGAAGTTTTGAAAATCATTGTCATTTCATTTAGGTGACGACTGAGGACTGAGCCCTTCGGAAAATCTGGCTCTAATTGAGGGTGCCTGTCACTACAATCTGGCCCCAGACCACTTCAATGACTGTGTCTCATCTGTTAAATCAGCATTATATTAATATCTGCCTTAGAGATACGCTGTGAAGCTTACTTTTAAAGCATTTCAAGATCCTCAGATGAAGAATGCTACACTGGTAAAAACATACTGCAATGATATGGCATTTTGTGGCAAGACTGTAAATAATAAAGTTGATAATGTCTCTTTGCAGTATGCCCTGAAAGAAAGGTTTTCATTATCACAGAAATCCAAAGAAATGAAAGAGGCCACTTGCTGTGTGGTTCTAAAAGTCAGCACTTCTCGGGTTAAAACATGCAGTACTTTCAGTTTAAAATGTTTATAAATCCTGGAGTCATTGCCGTGAGGTGAATAAGTTCCCCTGGAGGAAGAAGGGGGATATTTGAGATGAATTAGTCCCTCAACCAGCTTTTCTCCCAAAGAAAAACCACAAAAAATAGGCATATTAAAGATTTCCGGTAGAAAACATTTTATAAACTACAGACAATAAAGAGAGCACAGACTGGGCATGAATCATAATTGTGTTACTCCAGACTTAGACTAGTGTAATTCCAGCAATTTCAAAACTGAAGCAATGCCATAAATGAAACTTTTATTTTTTTTTTTAGTTTCACACTTCTCAGCCTATGCATACACTTGTAAATTTAGGTCGACTTTAGCTAAGTCGACTTAACTAAATAGACTTAATGTGGGGGGAACTTACAAAGTCGACCTAGAGCATCCACACTAGACGCTCTAGGTCAACTTCTAGGGACTAGGGGACCTTGGGCAAGTCCACGGTGGCGGGGGGTCACCCCTTGCCCAGTACCAGGAGGCTCAGCCTTTGCCCCATTGTACCTGGGTACAATGGGGCAAAGGGGGACAGGGACCCTGGCAGGGCATAGAGGCAGGGTGGGCAGGGCTCTGCCCTGCCCTGTGGGGGGGCATGTCAGGCTCCCCCTGTCCCCCCCCCCCCCCCAGCAGGGAGGGCATTGGGAGAGTCCTGGAGTAGCCCTAAGTTGACTTAGGGCTACTCCAGGTCTACACCAGCTTAAGTCAACCTAAAAGTAGGTTTAATAAAGTCGACTTAATTTTCATTAAGTCGACTTTATTTTCCTTAAGTCGATTTAAGCAGCTTGCTTAAGGAAACTGTAGTGTAGACGCAGGGTAAATTAAGTCGACTTAAGCAAGCTTAAGTTGACTTAATTTACAAGCGTAGACACATCCTCAGAGAGCCGGAACCATGTATTCTGGTGTGTTTAGAAAGGACCTAGGTATTTTGGACACTATTACAATCTAAGTAAATGCCTATAAACCTCCTAATTTAACCTCCTTTTTTGTTATTCTTTTTAAAAGAGACAACGAAGTCTGGATTTTCCTCAGTCATATCACTATGGAATCATTGGAAGGATGATTTAAAACCCATGGAAGATTTTTTGTCTTTCAGAACAAAATGTGTAAAGACTGAGCTGTAAAAGCTAAAATGAAACTGTATGATTACAGATTAACAAATGAACACCATGTGCTGACAATGCATTAGAGCTATTTGTGAAGAGTGGGGAAGACTCCATGATCAATGGCTTTCAAACACTTAGTAAAAAAGATGGACAATAAATCACTACCATGAAGTAAGTTTTGAACCTTAAAAAATGTTATTTGTGATACCTGCTGAGAAATACTGTCAGATTTAAAGAGAACTGAATTTTTAAAAACTGCATTGCTAGCAAGTAGAAAAAACATAAAAAATGGAGTCATGTATGCCAGACCTATTGCAAAGTTGCTCTTGTTGTTTTGTCTTTTCAACCCGTAAGACAAATCATGAACTAATTACAGATAGTAAAAAATGTTCAAAAATGTAAGAATGTGGAATTAATGAGACTGATTATGCATGTTTCAGCAACAAAAGGTGGCTATTTTTCTGTTGATTGTTGTAGAAAAAAAGACAGCTCAGGGAAGGAATCACATCTTTGGGAAGAGTCAATCTTTTGATTCAGTTCCTGCTCCAGGCTATATTAACTTTACCTGTTCAGAACTTCTGTCCCAAATATACTGAGCGACACTTCAAAGAAAGACAATGTTGAGTGCTAACATTGAATAACTCAGTGTTACCTCTTAATTCCTGCCAAAGGACAGTCTCCCTATCAAAACTATTGGTAGGCTATAAGAAGAAGAAGAGAAAAGGTCATAAACACTTCCTGGAAAGGAGAAGTCACAGAAACACCTACTTTGATTTGCTGTTACAGCCTGACCTGATGCTATGTCATACACTCCCCTGCATTTAATTTCCTCCCACTCTGTAACTTTCCTATCTTCAAAGCGTCTGACGAAGTGGGATTTTCTCCCACGAAAGCTCATGCGATTAATAAATCTGTTAGTCTTTAAAAGTGCCGCAAGACTCTGTTGTCTTTCTACAATAGACTAACACGGCTACCCCTTTGGAAGAAAAAACTCTGTTGAACTTCTTAATTTACATGATAACAGCAGCCTGGGCTGTCAACATGCTGTAGAACCTCAAGAGTGCCAGCAGGGTGAGCTGGCATATAGCCTGGGGAAAAGCCAATATAAAAAGGATCATGCTTGCCTTTAAAATGTGGAAGGAGAGCATAAAAACAAGCAGCAATGTGTATCATGTAAGCCTGAGTAGTATCACGTGGTAGCAAATGAGTCTTGTAAAACATATTATGCATGGCAGATGGGGCATGTGTCATAAACAGGAGGAAAATGTTTGGACTACAATCTTGGGCGTACATATGCAGCCATTCACAGCAAACAGAAGAGAATACCAATAGAAATAAGTGTATTGCTTCCCTGCAGACAGTAACATTGACATGCCCATAGTGTGTCATACTGATCTGCAGCAACATGATTTTTCTTGCACTGGAGGATCAGGACATAGCGCCTGGTTACATGATGTTGCTTGCATGTGTACTATGCACTATTCTGTTACCCTGATTTGTATATCTAGCTCTCCTGCTATTATTCAAACATAATGAAAGAGAACTTCAGTGCCCAAAGAAACCAAATATGATACTCATAAAATAGTACAGTAAGCCTGCTCCGTAGCAAAACGATGTGAGAGTGCAGTGTTTACTGCTGAAAAGTCAGCGTTTGTCTCCACACGTGATATCTGAGTATAACAGTTTTTTCATTAAACAAGACACTGCCAAAAAAATTCAGCAAGTTGAAAAGTGCTGGTTTTAAGATATTTGTAAGGTCATACTTCTGAGGACTGTGATTTGTGGACCATCGAGGGTCCATATAGCTCATGGAATGATTTTTTGAGAAGCAGCTGGTTCTCCACCTTGTTTCCAGTTACTAACTTGGATTCAGAGACATTCACTTTTTCTCCCCTAACACTATGTTCCTTCTAAGTAATTGCTGTAGTAATCATAAGATGCTACTACTCAAAGGGGAACTGGCCCAGAACATCGTGAATGGCAGAGGAGATAATACATGAGACAATCTATTAAAATGTGGGTCAAACCACGAAAATGTTTGAGGAAAACATAGCATACAATTTCTTATTTAAAACTTGAATTAAAAATGTAGTTTAAAAAAAACTTGTTGAATGGATTTCAAGAGCTCTATGTAAGCTCAAAAGCTTGTCTCTCTTACCAACAGAAGTCGGTCCAATAAAAAATATTACCTCACCCGCTTTGTGTTTCCCAAGATTTATATCAGTTCTCTTGAAATAGTGGAGGCAACAGATCACTGATAGAAATTTCAAAGTGACAGTCATTAAGAGTAAAATGGCTGTTCCTTAAGCTATAAAACCACAAGTGGTTTTGCCTCATTTGTCTTTCCACAATTTGTTAATAAAAAAAAAATACTACATTTTACAGGACACTGAATTGTGGCTTACTATTTTGCCTCTGTTTTGATTAGGAATCATAGACAGAATTTGATCAAAGAGGCGTGGGAATAAAACAAAACATTCTCCCATCTACTTTCAAAAGGAGATATTCATTTGATTTAGAAGGGATCCAAGTCAGGAAGTTTGGATACAAATCAGGAACCCACTTCAAAATTCGAGGGTGTTCAGATCCTGAGATTTCTTCACGTTTCCCTCTAATGTCTATAAAGGGCAGCAAATATCACACTATTCTTTTAAAGCCACGCAAAAGAATCAGACTTTGATTTATTCATTTGATTTGAATGCATGAGCTGTAGGTGTCCTCACAGAGATTATATTTGCAGTCAAACTCAGTATGTCCCAAGACTACATAAAAATGAACATATCTGATAAATACAGCTGCAAACGTCTAGTGCCCTGTGCTTCCTCCAAAATCCCTATCAGAATGATGGGTCTTTTGCAGCATGTCTTGAGGGTTAAATGTGAGGTAGTTGGGACAATGGTGGGGAGATCCCAAAGCAAAGGTGCTGCTCCCTATCTCATTAAAGCTCCTAGTTTTACTAATTGGTACACAAAGCTAGTAGGAGAATGAATGCAAGTTATTTATCTAAAGGAGTTGGTCACTATCAGCCTTGCACAGAAGTATGATTTAGAGTTAGTCACTACCAGTAAAAACAGGACCAATTCCTGCTCTAACTCATCTACACAGCTGCTAGGGTCACATATTCCTCAAGAACAGTATTGCTGGTCTTGCCCAGTCATCAACACTGAGACCATTTAATTCCCAAACACACTCCAGAATCTTTTGCACTTGTGCTTTAAAGCTGATTTTTTTGTGACCAAGGCATAGTATCAGGAGGTGCCTCTGAGACTGAAGGAAATCTGATACATGAGTGAGTATGCAAAAGACCCTTGTTTTGGAAATACCAGATTGACCCAAGGACCTCTTGATGCCAACTGCAGAGGATACAAGAGTTCACAGGAGTACAGCGATTCCCTTGGTTCACCAAAAGTAGTTATATAAGGTCCCTACTGAAAGTCTGTGTCACACCAGTTGTCATAATTATTGTGAGGTGTATTATGGAAAATATGCAGACCTTTAACCCACAGGCTGATATTTAAGGGGGGTTGGGCGGTGTGTGTGTGTGTGTGTGTGTGTGTGTGTAAAGTCTACCTGCTAAACAGGCTTATAGAAATAACAATAGAAGCTACTGAAGCTATACTGCAAGTAGGAAAACCAAAGCATGTGTGTATACTGTATCAGTAGATACATGTCTCAGTATATATATGTATCAGTATGGAAAACAGGCTTGGCTATAGAAGAAAGAACGAGTAAAGTATGCAGTTCGCATGAATGAGGTATGTTTGCCCTAAGGTTATGACATCTAGCAATATGTATCTTTGCATAACTTAACAATGTATCTTGTGACAACACAGTAAACCCCAAATGACAGAATTTGAGCGACTTTTTGCAATCAGACCTAACTGTGTTGGTGAATCAAAGCTGTTATGAAACGAATTTGATGGAAATAGTTTGAGTAACTGTTGGAAATATAATTATGGTCTCCCAAAATACCAGATAAGGTCCCTCGGAATACCAAATACGGACAGTGGATCAGATGTTGATCTTGGATGCATATGGATGGAGTGAAAAAAGTGTCTAAAATTTTGTCAAACCCACCCCTAGTTGGGAAATCAGGGGGGTTACAAAGCAGAAGCCTGTGCAGTCACACCCTCTTATGATACTCTCCATTTATTTTATTTTAACCTCCATTGGCTCCATTAGACTGCCTATGCCAACATAGAGGGTCGGTCTGTTATATGTATTTCAATTTTCTTACTTTTGCTGTAATTGTAATTCCACTCAGATGTACTTAATAAAGTCTTCACATTTCTACATGCGTCTTACCAACCCCATCATTAATAACATTCTTACATAGCTGCCTTAGATAAAGAACCTGTGTTAGTGACATCAGCAATTTCGCACCCTGAATGAACAATAGCCTACAGGAGTTATATTTTTATGCTGAAAATTATGTTAGCAGCTTTGCAGTTAAAGACAGGACACTCCAAGGTAGCATGTCTTTATACAAACTTCTCCAAACAGAGGTGAAAGATACTTACGGTCTCAGGTGGACCACTGTGTATTCTGTGTCTCATAACAGGAGTTTATTAGCATATTGATTCAAATACTAATGAAGAGCTTGCAGAAACTTCAGAATGAAATTAACAGGAAGAGGGAGGGAAGAAACCCTTTTTTCAGGTGAAGATCAAAACATTTAGTCTAGTGTATCTAAGGTATAGATGACCTACCAGGTAACCTTCAGTATTTGAAGATAAGTCACAGGCAGGCTTGATCTTAACAACAGGAGATTTCAGCCAATCTGGCTGAGAACACTGCGGCTAAGGACTTGGGGTAAGCTATCCTGTAGGAGACGGAATGTCCTGTGAGTTACGTTTAGGTTCTAGAGAGGATGTTATGATTTTGTTTTATATATAGCCATTTGTTTCCAATAGTCTTACTTTCTAGCATTTGAATCACTGGTATTTGGTAATCAACTTATTCTTGCTGTTCACTGTAAATATATCTTAAGTGCTATGTGTTAAGCGGAGGTAAAGCTAGTAAGCTGGTCTGTACTATTCCTTTGGGGGTAGTGATCTTTCATTCATCAGAAGAAGACAGGAACAGAACACCAGACTAATGATCAGAAGGCTTGGAGCTTGGTATGTGCCTATTTGTTAGTTAATAACTGGAAATTAGATAGACAGATAATTTTTGGTTGCTCACCTAACATAAGGCTTTCATATTTAAACATGATTTTTTTTGTACATTGATAGTAATGTACATAGCAAAAGGGCTTGGACTAAGTTATGAAAATTCAGAACAGTAGCTATTAGTCATGCACAGTTAGAACTTTTTGTATCTTTTTACATTTTTACATGCTGCATTATAGATCTTACAACTAGAGATTGTGTTTGTTATCATTGTAACTCCCCTTCACTGAACAATGTATATGCAGAAATAATGCATATATTAGCCATTCCCCCAAAATGGTCTAAAAGGATATTGTTGATGTACACTAAGTACATTACACAACCATACACAGTATTTGTCCAAGTCAGTGTTTCTCAACCTTTTAACTTCTGAAAATTTTACCTCAACATCAATTTTCCATGGTATTTTACATTTACAGATTAATGTGTGCCATGTGCTGGAAGAAGGGCTGAGTATATCAGGATGTTTAGTTTGAAGGTGCCTTTTCAAAAAGGAAGACTTCATACAGTGACTGAGCAGGCACTAGCCCAGAGTGGATAGCAGCGCACCCTGTGGCTGACCCTGTAGGTGTGTAGGGTTGGGGCAAATCACACTGTGTGGGCCCCTTTTAGCATTTTTATACAGGTGAAATCTGGGGCTGTCATAGTTGTCAATTTCACTGCTCAGCTAGCAGTGAAATTGACACGTAAGCATGCAGATGGAGCCTGGCTCTAGGACCAGGCAAGCCACTGGGCTTTCCACCTGGCTTTCTGGGCACCAGACTTTGAGCTGGGAGGGGGGCTGCCACATGGGCAAGCTACAGATAAGTGCCACCTGGATGCCAGCCCAGGAGGTGAGTAGCTGCCACTCACTCTGAACTGGGGTGGAGAAGGTTTCTGCATCAGTTGGGACCTCAGGATGTGGGCAGGCAGCTACCGCCTGTTTTCAAGCCAGGGCACAGGAGGTTGCCACCTGGCTCTGACTTGGGGCACGGACGACTTTCCCACAGCTCCCGATTGCAAGCTGGGGCAAAAGTGGCTGCTCCCAGTGGGCAGCTGCAGGCCAGTTTCCCCTGCCTTGAAGCTGGGAGCTGGGACTGGGCAGGTGAGTGTGTGGCTGCCCCTCACCCGTCCCTCAGACCCTCAGGGGTATACACACCACAGGATGAGAAACTCTGGATTTAAAGTAGTGGAGCAGGAAAAGGCAAGATAGAGAATGTGTACTGGGATGCTGATCAGAAATGACACAGGAAAAAAAATAATTTTCTGATAGGGAATAAGCCCTACCAAAAACATATTTAGTTTGAGGAAACAGCTTTTGTCCATACAAATAGCTTCTGGTTAAAGTGAAATCAACTGTAATAGAATGGGAAAGTAAATACAAAAGTTGCCAAAGAGATACACTTTCTGCCACAATTTGCCTACACTGCAGTAAGTCATAGGCATATGAAAGGCATTTTTGTAAAATACAGTGGATTGCACCCTGGACTGCCTCACTGCCATTCTCAGTGAATTAAATATCCAGTTTTAGGGTATAAGCAGTAGTCAGTACCATCTAAGCCATCTCCAAACGCCCTAAGAAACCTCTGGCTGCAGGGAAACAGTAAGACAGACACCTCTCCCTTCTTATCAGAAGAGAAACAAACAACAATATGTTAGATTTTCTTAATGATTTGGCTTTCTGAAGATAAAGTGAGATTGCTTCAAGGATGGAAGACCCTTTTCAATTATACATAGTAGTAGCATTTCTTGCATGAGTCAGAATCCCAAATCTTCTTTAGGAGTAAAATTGTAACTGCTATAAATTACTTTATCTGTAACATTACAGAGGAAAAGAAAACATCGGTAATCACCCGAGTTTGGAATTTGAGTGTAGGGAGAAGACTGAAAGAGCACAACACATACAAAGGGCCTGGGTATTGACACGAAGAGCAAAAAACAGTAAATACTGAATTTCTATTCCCTTGTTGTATACTCCATATTGCAGCACTCGAGTATAGTGCTACAGGCCTCAGGCGTACAAGGGACAGGACACCTTAGTGGCAGAGAGTTATTATTACTTTGAACTAGAGATGTGGAGGAGGGCAGAAAGGAACACTGCTTAGTATACCCCAGCTCTAGACATATAGGCAGTGTTCCCCATAGTGCTACAATCTTGTTTCACAGGGGCTTGCAGGGCCATCCTCTTACCCAGCTCAGGAGGTTTGTTAGTATTACCACCAATACTCACTGTCCTCCACTCTCGGTGCTTCCTGCTGTCATAAACCAGATTGTGCCAGGGTAATATTGCCCATTGTTTGCAAACAATAATTTAACCCAGACCACCTCCTACATTGTATTTGTACTGAAAAGCATAATCACTATGCGGGGCCCCATACAGTAATTTTTATGTCCTTGCCTGCTTTTTAAATAGTATAAACTATAGTTTTTAAAAGGAACAAGCTGCCTGAATAGACAGGCAAACACATGGATTCCAGAGGCATCTATGTTAGTTCTTGCCATAAAACTTGCCATAGTCTTCATACCCTTAAGAATGGATTTTAGTCACAATTTAGTACATCATGAACTATAAACTAGACATTGCAATATATCACATCAATCAACACTATGAAGACACTACTATAGAAAAATGGCTCAGAAGTTAATCTATTCATGCTGGGAGACACATTAGCACCGTACAACATCCATTGAATGGAGCCATTGCAATATAAATATCTAACAGAGAATACAAATCCTCATGAAAAAGCACAAAAAAAGTGCTATTACCATGCCAGTACAGTAATGACTTTTCCTGAAGCTTTTTTATTGCATTTTTACTACCTCTATATCTTGTTCAATTTTGTGGTATAAAAATACCCAAAGGATCTAATCTGCACCATTGACCAATGCCTTGTGTACAAAATAGCTTCTGAAATAAGAAAATCACTTTCATTTTATTTATTTCTTTACTATCTTCTATATTAGAAATAGCAAACCCAATTTATTTTAATAAATATATAACTGCTGCTAATCAACTTTCAAAATGAGACCTCAAATACCAAATTTCATTAAGGAGGGATATATATATATATATATAAAATCAAGTTAAAAACTCAGAACAAAGGCAAATGCTTAAAATTGATGCTGCAATAGGACACAACATAACCCATATTTCATGGATGGAACTCTCATTAGAGGGCTCTTCAAACTAAAGCAGTGAATATATATTTTATTTATTTATATTTCTAGAAGTCTCTCTTGATACCAGTCTGTGTGCCCATTCTCTAAATTAAAAACACCTAACACAGTATAAAAAACTGGTCCTTCCACATTGGCAGATGAAGAAATATTCATCCATAAATATAATGAAGACGATAAAACAAATTCAACATCCTCCAGCTTTTGCACCATTTTTCTCCTGGAGTGAGGAGGAAGAGGAGTTAGCTATTCAAAATGTATTACTTCAAAGAAGCAATTAAACACAATTCACTTTAAGCATATGCTTAAGTCCCAGAAGTAAATGGGACTGAAACATGCGTTTAAATGCTTTGCTGCATAGAAATGAACCTATGCATATGCTTAAATACTGTGTCATATCAGAGCATAGGTTATGGGCCTATTCCTAACAAGAATTATGGTATTCTGGAAATGCAGCTCTAGCCCTGTCTCCCTTTGATCCTGTATACATTTATTCAACTAAGTAATTCTGCATATGAGTAGGCTCTCTGAAAAAAAATAGGACTCCTCATATGTGTAAATCTATTCACTTGCATAAATGTTTGCCCAACTGGGGCAACCGATTATTTATTTCCAAAAGTAGAGCAGCAGAATCAGAGCCACAAATTTCCTATTGCAATAGCAAACTAGTAACTAGATTGGTTTCAAGACTAACAGCTGAGGTTCATATCAAACTCATTTTTAGGTTCATATCTAACTGTCTTGAAAATAATTCAAAGAGTTTTTCTTTCACTTTTTTGTTTATTTTTGTTTTTAATTTAAGAGTCTTTAATTAAAGAAAATGAACAGAGTATCTAATGATTTTGTGGACATCAAGGAAGACAAATTCCTCATCTCATTTCTTGTCTAAATATCAAAATATAGAGAAGGATAAAACAGCTCAGAAAGCCTGGAGAATTTGTATGAAAACTTCACAGCAGAATTATCCCCTACCAGACCACCTTATTGTTCTTAATAGCCACACATGACAGTGTCGAGTAGAGCTAGCACCAAAAATTTCTAGTATCAGACTCTGGAAAAAGCTAAGGATTTTATGAGCCACAACTTCACTGCTACAGTAAATGTGTCAGAATAAGAGTTTGTTACTCAATAAAATATTTTAAGACCATATTTCCCCCAGAATCCCTCCTGCTGAATAGAGAAAAGGATTGAAGGAACATCGTACCCGCTAGCTTAGGAAAAAAGCATCAATATGACATCACTGTCTGCCTGCTAGCTGAGAAAGGAAGAGGGGGATTATCTGAATTGTGAACATCTGGATTGTGTATACAAAGGCAATGAAGAATTTTTACACATATTCATTCTTTGAGTTCCCCTTGATTTTTATCATACAAAGGAACAGTAGTGCTGCAGCATGCTTTAATAGATTACTAACATGAAAAAGACACATAAATTTTATCGATCTGGTTGAATGTATTTAATATATGTATGCATACACTATGCACACACACATCTGTAATTCATTAGTTGCAAAACACTGTTTACTGTAACTAATCTCACCAGCCATGGGAATCATCAGGTTGGATGTAGAAAAGCTAACTAGATTTTATCACCATCAACCATAGGTATACAAAATGGTGCTAAAAAACTTAAGATTATGCCAAGTATTGATTATGGCTCAGATCATGGATTGGTATTGACGAGTTTGAATATCAAACTGAAAAAAAAGTTACGGAAAGCAAAAAAGCTATCTAGGACAGAACCTTGAACCTCTGACAAATCATGTGATACAAAGTCACTACCAAGAAAAAGTGATTACCACATGACTTGCAAACATCTCAAACAAGCTTGCAAACATCTCATAAACATGTAGGAAAGAAGTTTCTAGCTAAAAAAAAATCCACGGATTACTCAAACAGACAAAGGAGGAAAGATTAAGCACAAAGATCAACAACAGAAAACAGAATACCAAAGACAAAATAAAGTGAAACAGAATAAATTAGCAAAGTCTGAATGGCTGAAAGAGAAATGCAAGAAACTGAACAACAGGAGAAAGAGAACAAACAACGTTGAAATATATCAAAAGATAAAAGACTTTAGTTATAGAAGAAAGGAGATCAATATGACCCTTAAGAACAAAAATGGACACTATCTGTCAGAATCTAAGGCAAGAATGAGAGATGAAAATATATCAGGGAACTATATGGTGGTGATAGCCCTCAGAAACTTCAAATAGAGATCCATCAATTAAGCCCACCAATAATGGATGAAAAAAATCAGAGCACCAATAAAAAGACTTTGGAATGGAAATGTACTAGATTGTGACAGAATACCAGCTGAACTGTTAAAAAAGCATAGGGGAATGAGGGTTTGAAAGCCTCATCAGATGTAGTGAAGAATATATTTGAGACAGGAGAATTGCCAGAAGATTATACAACCTGACTGCTCAAATCCTTATAAAGCGCAACATTATGGATTGTAAAGACTAAATAATAATTGAATGAGTATTGCATGCTTCCAAGATAGATTTACTCAATACCAAATGAAAGGAGAGATGATAAAGAAATAAGCAAATGATAATACAGGTTTCAATGTGGAAAGGGCATGATAAGCTTGAAACTCTTATTAGAAAGAAAAGAAAGAAAACAGCATCTTTGTGTTTCACTGACTTCCAAGCACTTGACAGAAACTACCACTACAAATTGCTCAGTATATTAAGATCTGTATTGGATTGATGGATACAAATTAGGAGTAATAAAACTATTATACTGGAATCAGAAGGTGACTATTAATGGGAGATGAAAATTAATATCTAATAGAGATCAAGAGAGAACTGAGACAAGGTCACTGACTTTATTCAACGTTTATAGCAAGTGCTTGATTAAATTAATACAGGAAACAGAAGAAGGAATTAAGATGAGTGGGAAAACTGGTGAATAATTTCTGCTATGCAGATGGCAGTGCTGATGACTGATTCAGAGGAGGATATCATGAAGTTAGTAGTGATTATATATGAATATGGCAAAAATTATAGTCTAGAGCTGAACATGAACAAAGACAAGAACTGTGGTGCTGTATTAGGATCCTTGGAAAACATGTAAGAGTCCAGTGAATGATACAGACATACAACAAATGAGAAATTATTAGGAAACAACATTACAGAAGACAAATAATCAGATACTGAAGTCACATTAGACTAGCAAGAGCAAAAGAAATTCTGGAAGATTAAACATCTGTTGAGAAAGAATGTAAATCTGAAGACTAAATCACGACTTAAAAACATACATTTGGTCCGTGTTATATTACAGCTGTTAAACATGGATATTCAATCAATAATAAAGAAACTACAATCTCATAGACTCTAAGGTCAGAAGGGACTAATATGATCATCTAGTCTGACCTCCCGCACAATGCAGGCCCCAAAACCTCACCCACCCACTCCTGTAATGAACCTATAACCTATGACTGAGTTATTAAAATCCTCAATCCTTTGAGTTATGGTGTGAGAGAAGGGTTTTGAAAATATTATGGCGAGACTAAATAACAAACAAAAAATTATTGGAGGAGACTGGAATTTAGCAAATGTTGATTAGAGGTCTAAAAGAAAGATTCAATTTCCAGACACATTTTAAAAGGGCCAGCAGGTGCTGCATGTTTCTGGGCCCTGGAAGGGAGAACTGATGGCAGAAGAATACAAGGCAAAAAAAGAAGATCTTGCATGAATGCTGTGATATAATGGATGGATCAAAAGGATCATTCATTCACAAAGATATTAGGAAATGATTGTACAGAATGTGCTACCATGGGTGCAAATCTCCAACAATGGAGATGCCACATAAAATGATGATCTTGCCATTTGGGAATCTTTAAAAAAGTCAACTTTTCCACTGTAAATAAAAAAAAAATGCAACGGATACTTGAAGTCATTATCCTTTTATCCATTTAAAACAATTTGAGGTGATAACAGCCATTGAAAAGAAAAAAAAAGTTCTCCTGTCTCCTAAGCTTTTAAATACAAAGATTAGAAGTAACATGCTTCTAATGGCACCGAACTTCAAAATGCATTCACTTCCTTTCCCAGAACTGAACATAATTCTTTCCACACTTCTGAAAAAAGAATATTTGAAATGTTTTAGTAGTTTAACAGGGCTCAAATAACCAAACTAAAATGATCTTTCTGTATTTTTTTATGCCACAGCCTAACACATTACATATTAATTATGGTTCTAATGAAGTTACTGTATAGAAAATCTATTTTCTTTCCTTTTGCTATGGATAAGTATTATAGAAATAAACAGTCTTACCTTGAACTGTTAGAGTTGCTGATGCTTCAGCTTTTCCAACCATATTTTCTGCAACACAAGTATAAGACCCCATGTCTCCTGCCATAACTTTCCGGATTTTCAAGGTGTGATCATCACGGATTTCATATCTTAAATATATATAACAGCAAATAAGCATGACCGTATAAGTAGAAAATAATATGACAGTTTCCTTAGTGTATAATGCATAAGCACAAAAAATTTTTGCCTTCAAATTCACATATTTCTCTGAGATATGATCATATTTCAACAATGCATGAAACATGCATATTGCATTCATAATATGGAACAAAAATATTTCAAACAACATATTTGAAAGCCTAATTCTGATCTCACAATGTGAAAATCAAGACCATCTCAGGCAAAGTAAAATGAAGATGACTGGTAAATTTGCTGTAAGTGACATTAGACTTTGACCTAAAGGTTTTTAATTACAATGCATCTAGTGAATGTATCTAATAATATTTCTGAAAGCAAAAATGAACCTTACATTTTTGTTCATTTGAATGTGGGAAGATGTGAAAAAGAGGAGCTGTAAAAAAAAATAAGGGTTAAAAAACCCTTAAAAAAGCAGCATTGTTCTTATGAACATAATCAAAGACCATCTTAAAATCAAGCTATAACACAACTCATTCAATCATTTTATGAAGAAATAACACAGACTGGTAACACTCCCACCTATTTCATCACTTTTTACTCATTGTTGCATAAAGTAAGTAATGTATTTCTCTTCCTAGAAAGCAGTTATTTTGCCCTATATGTAGTGACTTTTAGATAAAGTATTAATTTAATTAAATAGAAATAGGATTTGGATGGATAAAATGAGGGGACCCAAATGTTACACTGTTTCCTCTTTGAAAAAGACCCCAATAACACTTTTAAAACTGATGATTAGGAATTTAAACAAAATGAAAATACAATCCCTCAAAAATGTATTTCCATTTTACAGCTCTCAATTAGACCAATGACAGAAGAGATGTGAATTGGAGCCTTGATAAGAAAAAAGCAGGTCTCCCAAGAGCAGCACTATACATTAGCAAGCTGCATTTTGCATCAATTGTAATTCCATTATCCACTTCTGGGTGCTGTAACCTAATTGTATTATTTATTAGACATTTTCTAGTAGTTTTGATAATTGCAGGAGATTCTTCAAGTACAGAATTAATTCATGCCATGCACTGTGCTTTGAACTTGATACTTTTGCTGTTTTTGTAATAGGTTGTAAAGATTTTAATTCAAGCTGTTTCGAAATTTTAACAGAAATGAATTATTCCTGTAAGCAGAGGACCAAGGAAGGCATTTAGAAATAGATCACCTGGACAATCCATACAAGCACAAGAGTTATCCCCTGTTAGATATCAAACTGACACCAGCACTTGATCTTATCCAAATGGTAACTAAATATACTGCACCTTGCTTTTGGTAATTCCCCATCGTCTTTTCGCCATCTTACTGTAGGTACAGGGTCGCCTCGTGCCTCGCACTTAAACTCTGCACTGTCATCCACAGTTACTGCCAAGTTACTGGGTCTCTTCACAAAAGATGGTCTTTCTAAAAGGAAAGGAAAACTGGATTACAATTAAAGGTACAACACTCCAAGCCCTAAAGAGCCACTTTCCCTGTTTAATATACATGATAACCTGAGCATTAATGGTAAGCAGAGAACAATGTGATGAATCTGCTGACCATGAATCTGCTACTGATCTTCTGGCTTCTATCTGCTGGAGGACAGCAGCTGAGCCTAGAGAAGAAATGAGGCAGTGAGGATCGCTGGAGATCCAGAGGGCTAATAACAAAGAGAGAAACTCCTGCGAGTGGCTCAATGAGGCTGACATGGGGATACTTGTGTGCAGCTAGGTCAAGTCTGATGTAAGAATAACAAATGTCATGTACACAAATGTAAATATGCAATTACACCAGACCTGATTCTGTGACATCAGTTTCCCTCCAGCAACAGAAACACATAAGCTCCAAAGCTGATGACTGCTTGGCCAATGGGCATCACTATTTTATTGTACCTTTGACAGAGGCACACATTAATTATCGCCTCTGCAGAGACCCTGATGCAACAGTGAAGTGCTGAAGATATTCCGAGGTGAGTTAAAGCCACTGCTGAATTTCTGTCTGTACCTTAAATTCCAAAGGGGTAGCCGTGTTAGTCTATTGTAGAAAGACAACAGAGTCTTGCGGCACTTTTAAAGACTAACAGATTTATTAATCGCATGAGCTTTCGTGGGAGAAAATCCCACTTCGTCAGACGCTTTGAAGATAGGAAAGTTACAGAGTTACACTCCCCTGCATTTAATTTCCTCCCACTCTGTAACTTTCCTATCTTCAAAGCGTCTGACGAAGTGGGATTTTCTCCCACGAAAGCTCATGCGATTAATAAATCTGTTAGTCTTTAAAAGTGCCGCAAGACTCTGTTGTCTGTCTGTACCTTGTTATCAGTAACCAGTTGTGTTGAATATGATCATTACAAGGGTTGCAGCAAAGAGAAAAGCGATCAGGTTCTTTCTCACCAGCACAAAGAAAAAGAAAATTACTTCTCTATAATTCTTGTTCACAAAAGTTGCTGTTATCACAGATCCATGTTCTAGGGCTCCATGCTCACCATAAGTATGAGGCAGAAAGTTCTATATAGGTTGAAACAACGGAAGCCCTGTGGCACCTTAAAGACTAGCAAATTTCTTTGGGCATAAGCTTTCGTGGGCTGCAACCCACTTCATCAGATGCATAAAGCATGATGTGTTCATGCATTTGATGAAGTGGGCTACAGCGCATGAAATTCATTAGTCTTTAAGGTACTACAGGACTTTCGTTGTTTTTGCTATATATAGACTAACACAGCTACCTCTCTGGAACTATATAGGTTGAGAATTTTTAGACCACTAACCTTGACACATGTGAAATGGAAGAGAACACCCCAGTGACTGCTAAATTAAGTTTTTTTTAACATATATTGGAAACATGCACTTTTCAACTCTGTGGATAAGGTGGATAGATGAGTGTGAACTTATAATAATGTACCCTTTACATTTAGCAAATACCTTTCCTGCATAATGTGCAAGAGATATTATGACGGAAATTCACTCCTGTAGTCTGAAAGTTGTCTGGATTGTCTCTACATGAAGCCAAACAATAGTCAGAGCATGTTATAAAAGAGATACCATCACAAACAAGTGTCATGCCGCTAACTGGCGTAGAAAAAACTGTTGGGGCTACATAAACGTATCAAGTTTACCAGCACAGTTATTTAGAAAGTAAAAATATCCCAAAACGCACATAAGGCATGTAGATGCAAAAAGGTGACAGGGAAAACAGTTGGGCAGCCTGAATCCAGTTCATGAAATTCTGGACAGAGCAACCCTAGATTTATTGAAGAATAATCTAGATAATGATGTTAAGCAAAATTATGCATGAGAAAAATGATTCCAACCTAGTAAGCCCTAACTTGAACTGGTACCAGCTATTTTTTAAATTTTAATGTTGCTGTGAACAGGGCCTCATTAATTGGCCTCAGGGCCCCAGGCTACCCCACACTGCAAGGCCGCTGTCCCTCACCATGGCAGCCTGAAGGCAGGCCATTGCTGGTGAGGGCCCTGGGGCCAGAGGGCCCTCCTGCCCCAGCCCTGCTCCGGCCTGTCTGCCCCCGGGGGTGGGGCTGGCTGGCACACAGCATGGCCTCTAGTGCAGCCCTCAGGGCCATGATCCCTGGAAGGCTGCACCGTGCACTGGACCTGCCCACCGACCCACCCTCAGGAGTTGACCAGCCGGCCCATGTGCGGAGCCCAGCATCTGGCACCAGGGCCTCCCAACCCCAGCACTGGCAGGGCAGGGGCCCTCCCAGCGCTCCCCCAAGCCTTGCCGGCACTGAGTGGGGTGGGAGGGAGCAGATCAGGTAGGCGCCTTAGGGGCAAGGGCCTAGGGCTTCAGCCCCTATATTAATTCGGCCCTGGCTGTGACGTGTCCAAGCTCACAGGTGTTAATACTTCAGTCATAAATTGTTTGTAACGTGTATACACGGAGTTAAGCTGTTTCCAAATCTTATCTAGTAAAACCTCAGAGTACAAACGGATCAGTAAACTACACACCTCATCTGGAAGCAGAAGTATGTGATCAGCCAACAGCAGAGACAAAAATTACCCAGAAAACCAAAAAACAAACCACACACACACACACACACACACACACACACACACACACACACACAC
>ML685767.1:26709341-26761965 GCA_007922175.1 Pelusios castaneus | reverse complement strand
ACACACACACACACACACACACACACACACACACACACACACACACAGTACAGTACAGTACAGTACAGTACTGTGTTAAATGTAAACTAAAAGAGAGAAAGTTTAAACAAAAGATTTGACAAGGTAAGGAAACTTTCTGGGCTTCTGGTTTCATTTCAATTGAGGTGCTTAAAAGAAGCATTCTTCTGCATAGACATTCTGCATGGACATTACGAACAGCCTCCATGCCCAAGCTGTTGATAATCATGAGGTTTTACTGTCCTGCTTTGATGTGACACTTCACATTGAGTCCAGAATTAGGACTGCACTGAAGTTCTAACCACAAAGATCATGAAATGCCGAAGATATTCTGAGGCTACATTGCAGACATCTGAGGGTCCACTCTACAAAGGCAGAAAATTGTGTTTTCTCTATCAAGGTAACTTGAGTTAGCTCAATGTGACTGAAAATCCCCTTTAATGACTAGTTAGAAAGGGTTTAATGCGTTTAGGGTCACTTCAGCTAGTTGTGTGGTAACCAAGATATGCCACTCAACAAACCTCAAAGTGGCAATCTACCTCCTGTTTTACTAGGTCAATGTATATGTAGGCATATAACAATTCTATCCACATTTTAAGACTTCATTAAATAAATTATGCAGTTAAGTATTTGAGATTATATTTACTTTCCTCATTGAAGGGGAAAATGATACATATGCTTGTTACTAAAGTTAATTCTTGATAATATTTATAAATACGGTTATGGTTAGTGAATATTGGAATTATCTGCAGTGTGAAAACCAAGTCAAATCTGACTGCGTAGTTGAAAAAAATCTATATTTTGTGTTCACAAATCAGAATAGTTTACTGCCTTGGGGTCATTATTTCCTCTTTTCACTTGATTTTCCTCTTGTTCTGGAATAACAAACCTCTTTATTTCAACTGTGTGCTAAAGAACCGATATTGATAATGCAGTTTCTGGAACATACCATCAGGCAAATTATCTGTGCCTGTCACAAGAACACTCCCAATATTAATAGGGCAAAGGATGTGGATAATGAAAAAAAAACATTTGCCCCATACCAAAAATGAAGCTGAATCGTACACTGGCATTTTCATTAATGAAGTACCATACAGTGGAGTCTCTCTTACCTAAAACAGTGAGCTCTGCCACTTCACTCTCTCTTTCTCCCACCATATTTGTTCCAACACAGACGTACTTCCCAGCATCATTCTTTCTCGTGTAGGTAATCATGAGCTTTCCTCCTCTGATCTAGAACAAGTCAAGAATAATAAAAAATTACCTTTAAAATAATAAATTAGATAATGCCTGTAAAGTACTTTAAAGATGTACAGTGCTATGTAGATGCTAATGATGATTATGAAACACTAATTGTTTTATGTAGATTATTGCTGGGTGCATCTCATTTACTGCACATTCACATTTCACCTTGAGAAAGCACAAAATACAGACTACTGAGCAAATTTTATTTGGACTTTAGTCTCCAGAACTTTTTAGTTATGGATAACAAACTATCATAAAGTTATACTTGAGAAATTTAGGTTTAGGTAGAGAAACAAGGCTAATTACCAACTTTGTTTCCTCTTTCACACCAAAAGCATTTTGTTCATCTTAGTGGTTTTATACATTTTATTTCTGTATTTTAAATCTCTTCAGCGTTATGGATACTCCAATCTATCTGCTGCCTTGGAGTAGCTCTTCCTTGTTTCTATTTAATGCTTGATAGACACAAGCTCTACAATTCCCTTTCTATTGTTACTGGGTCAAAATCAGACAAATCAAATATTGTCTTTCTATGCAAATTATTTTCTGCTTGATGACAAAAGTAAATATATATAATCCCCACATTAGGGACAAATTTGTCATCCAGCGGTGAGTTGTGGCCTTATTTATAAACTAGGAAAGCATAAACCAGAGAAACCCTTTCAACTGCATCACAAGTTTACATTTAATTAGATTCCCCATACCACAGAGCTGTTAAATACCTCACCTAAAAACCTGGAAAAAATGCTATTTTAAAACAGCTTGCTGATTTGAAAAACAAAACAAACAAACAAAAAACCCCAAAAAACCTGACTTCTGCTCTCATTCACAACCAAAAGTGTTGATCTGCTGGTTTATGGGCCTCCAGCCTTGGTACTTTTAAATAAACTATGCCTTCTCCCTAAGACAGATCCTGACAGAAACATCCTATCTCACAACCTGTGTAACTATAGGACATATTTATACCAAAATTTATTTTAAAGGAGCCTAGTATTTGGTTTCTAAAATCATATTTACACAAATAAGTAAGGGTGAGACATTCAACAGTACTGAGCATTCAGGTAGAAATACACAGAGCCTGTATTTGGCAACATTTAGAGATAGCCAACTTCCTGCTCCTATTTATCCTAGTTCATTTCTTCGCACATTAATGCAATTGCACCTGTATAAGCAAAGAATTCCCTTTTGGTGTTTCCATAGTGAACACTGCTACATTTTATTTAAAAATAGATTTTGAAATATAAGCCAAAAATCTGATTCCCTCTTAAAAACGATAGCCTTCTCTTCATTTAATAAAATCCTTGGTCAATTAAGTTTTTTAAACTACAAGAGGACATGGTCACAACAGAACAGAATGTGTGCATTAATTTGAATAAATCTCATGCTCCCTGCAATTCTACTAAAATATTCTTTAATTTTTTTTAAGTTGGCATAGTCTTAAAACTCAGATCAAATATGATCATCATTTACATACACTACAATGGAAAAACAAAAGGTGCCTATAAGGTTACATTAAAAGGCCTAATACAATCAGTGACTAGCTGGAGAATGTTCAAAATGTGAAGTACTTTGCTTAAGTTGCCTGCAGCTAGAAATCTAGCCCTGAAAACTTGACATCTGGAGTGGCACTGGACTCCTATTATCATAGTATACTAACAATGATGAGTCAGTTATCGAGATAGACAGACATGCACATATAATGCAGATAGTGTTGCATACCAATTTCATGCTTTTGCCTTGGGCGCACATGGTTTCAGAAAGAAAAAGTTATGCCCCTTTTCATCAAGCAATCTAGCGATGCTGAAGTTTCAATAGGAATTTGAGGCATATCGAATGGAGTATTAAAAGTGACCTGCAAATATTTTTCAAATAAGGTAATGTGGTTCTGTTTGTTGATAACTAGGGCCTATTCAATTCATGGCCATGAAAAATGCATCCTGGACTGTGAAATATCCTCCATGACATTTAGCTATTGTGGGGAGGGGCAGAACTGGGGGTGCCCTAGCTAGGTGCTGCTGTTGTGTACTGGGCTCAACTGCAAGTTCCAGTGGGGCTGAGGAGGGATGGGACTTCTCCTTCCCCCGGGGCACAGCCTCTCTTGGGCGGAGATCGGATCCACCTCTGGGCACCTCCTCCAGCTTCAGGAATCTCCATGGTTATATTGCCTCAGAACCACATTCACAGACCCACTCAGTCGATAAGCAAATCGATCTGATGGCTGCGATTTTGCCACCATCAGTGAAGACGAGCCCTAGGACTGAAAAGCAAACAAAGCCTATCATAAGGAACCCGCTGTCACTGCTGCAGAGATGGCTCCAGTTCTCCCATCTCTTATTCACCTTGAAGTTTGACATACGGTGTCGAGGCATGCAAACAGCTGGTTGTGGATTCCTCTGATGCTTTACAGAAAAAAAATTGAGTGCTCATTACAAGGCTCCCTGTTAAAATGGTTCCTCATAGCACTGGGCCTCATTAAAATTCCCTTATTCATAAACTTCCTTTCCCTGTAAAACGCCACGACAAACCAAAATCGTTTCCTCTTGAATAAACTATCATGAAGAGGAGGGGTCATTTCTCTTTCATGCTCCAGAGGAGAGAGAAGAAACAAACAAGCAAAAAACTTCAGACAAAAGAATCAAAACTCTTTTCATTATGTGGTTATATTTTTCAATTGAGAACAAACTTGTGACCTTATTTTCTGTTTGATGCTGTTGTATCTGTTGGTAGGAAACTGGGATGAGCATCAGGAAGGCTGTAGCAAGTCCAGACCATCAAGGCTACTAGTCTGGCTGGGACTAGGAGCTAGGAGGAGCCAGCAACATGCGTGAGATCAGACCTACCTCCAGAAACATCCCCAGCTGCAGGATAGTCCACAGCTACAGCATTCAAACCCCAGCTCTGAAGGCAGCTCAGAAGTGAGGGTGGCAATCCAACAACCCCCAACAATACTTTGTGACCTCGCACCCACACAACCCCTTTTGGGGTTGGAACCTGCGCAACATCCTGAAGTTTGATACTATGAAATTGACTATTCTAAAAATCCTCTGACTGTGAAATTGACCAAAATGGACCATGAACATGGTAGGGCCCTACTGATAGTCCTAAACAGTAAGAAAAGTATGAAGTACATAGCTAGATTTTCATTTCCATGTTCCCCAATGTCACACAATTTAAAGGACTTCAATAATAAATTTATCAAGATAATATATTACACATTTTGTGTATCTTTGTATAAATATGTACAGATATACATACCCATATCTCTCACTCTGTGCATATCTACAACAATGTTGACTATATGGTGGTTTGAAATACAAATGTATTGGCTTACCTGAGGATGGTTGAATTACTCATTCATCTCAAACTCATGTAGATGAAAAGTAGGATTTGTACATGTACCTAAATGATTTAAGAGCCCAAGTCCCATTGACTTTGAATGAGACTTAAGTTCTTAGTTTGACACTTACGAAAATCCCACGCCAAACCTTTATATCACATCGCCACACATTCTGTATGAACCATAATTTATGTTGAAAAATCTATTCTAGGAATATATTAGAGAACATTAAAATGTTATTGGAACTCTCTTTTGTTTCCCCTTCAAAGTCAGGTTCTTTTCTTACTAGAAATCTAATCGTACAAAGTTCAGCTGAAGGTAAAACGTTAAAGTAAATACGTAAAACTCCTCAAAATTACCTGAGGTCAATTGTCTATATCTTGGGCCCTTCCTGGTGAAATGTGAGTGCTGGGTCAAAACAGAAAGGAATGATATATGTATGAAGATCTTCTTTCTAACCCTCAAGGATCTTCAGACATCAGACTTTAAAGCTTTGACATTTTTATGGTTAGAAAAGCTGGTAGTGATCTCAAGGCTCAATTTTGTACCTCCTGGGCCTCAGGCAGGTTGGCGGTGTGTTTTTAAAGCTGCTGAGGGATCTGGAATGTTAGAGTAAGCTCCTGGCTGGCTGAACCAGTGGGCAGGTGATACAATCACAGACGTGTGAAAAATTGCACAGGTTTATGATACATATATCACGTGGAAATCATCTCCACATCAATAATGTCTATGTGTATAGTACACACATATGCACAGCTAGAATACTGTATATATCCTCACTGAATTATTCAGTGCTGACTGAAATGTACTTCTCTGTTGACTGACTACATAAGTTTCCTATTACTATTTAGCAATTAGCCAACTACCAACTGAATGGAACAGGTGACATCACCCTATGTTTTAATCTAAAAAAGCTTTGCCTGAGGAAAGTTTTAGCTACAGCAGATTTGTGTCCTAAATACTTATTATTTCCCCCCTTTTTTATCTCAAGAGTGAAGTCCTGACCAATGGCAGAGAGAAGACACTGGAGTATGAGACACCAATAATTTGATCAATAGTAGGTAGTTGTCTAAAAATATATGGATGGGTATATTATTTGCATATAGGGAGGCTAATTTACATACTGAGATTTTCCAATACATATCTTCTGTTACTGCTGACCTGGATGCTACTATACAATAAGGTGGGTAGTGAACAGCAAAATCTCTTCTTTGTGGGCAGTAACTGTTTTAAGTTACTCAAACTATAGTTACTCATAGTGGGGAGACTGACTACTTATCAGTGGATTTGCCAAAAGTATTTTCTCTCTCTTTCTCTCATAGTATGTGTATGTGTGTGTACATATCCATAGCCATCATCTGATGGTTAGAATACCAAATGACTGTTCTATGGGTTAAAAAAAAATGACATTGTAATACAATACCCCAAATCCACAGGATAAGGGCATTTTTGTGTAGTAGAGGATCCATTTTCAACCCAAGGAATAGTGGTTTTTTGTACAAACAACATAAACTAGTCTCTGTTTTATTTTACCTTTTCAAAATAATTTATACCACTAGAAAAGTATAGGTACCCAGTGTTTTGCATCTAATCTTGGAAAAGTCCAAACAGATTTTAAAATTCACTATATTTTTATACTTACAGAAAATCTATTTTTAAGAGATTTTTATGGCTCTCTGTGAGCTCTATACAGTTGAACTCCTGGTAACAAAAGACACCTGGCTTTACAGATGGAAGCTACAAAACAGGTCCATTAAAAGTGTTTATGAAACTGGAACTGCCAGGTACTGACAATGAGAGATGCGGATACACTGCAGCTCACAGGTGGTCCTTGGCACTTTATAGCAGAGAGCTTGAGAAGAGTTTTTCTGTAACATATGTTGCATATAAAGAATACATGATATGATGGCATGTTAGAGAAGCTTTATTGACAGTCATTTGTGATGTCTTGCATAACTGACAAGTCACTTTGCCATTCCATTCAGCCACTCCAATTTCATTTTATTTCTATAAACAACAATAAAACATGTCCATGCAAGAAGCTGTAGGCAGTGTCCAAAGAAAGGTTCAAGAAGTGGGTTTTAAAAGAAAGATTTGCAGAAATACAGAGAAGACATATGCGTAACTTAGCAAGCAACATACATTAAAAAGCTGCATGCATTTTTTGTTTTATGTTATGTGAGTCAGCGTGTAGCATTGACTGTTCTCAAATTAATATCCTTATAACTGACAATCTAGTAAAAGTTTGTCATTGGTTTTCAACAATGAACAAAATAGATTTTCTTTAAATCTGTAGGTAAGTCTCCTCTTTCTCCTTCTACTGTAAGGCAAAAATATGTTCTTCTCCAAAAAAATCACACACAAACGGAAAGCAAGATTACAAGAAAACATTCTTGGACTGAGATTTTTTTATACCATGTTTTTACCCAGAGTGAAATCTAAGAGTCAGATTGAAAACCTCCTCTCTCCACCACACAAATCAACAAAAAAATTCCTGTGATGATGGTTGGATGCGGAGCTGATAACGAGCACAATGTCACACACTTATCTATAGCAGAACGGTTCTACTTAAAATAGCCTTGAGGGTGGAGATATTGAAAGAACATTCAGCTCCTACACCAGGCTTTTGGCACCCATCCCAGCCTGTGCAAAAATGTGAGCTACAGAGTTAGACACAATTCTATTCTTCAGAATGCCTTTCCCATCTCTGATATCCAACTTCATTAAAGGCCTAGATCTGCGAGATGATGAATATCTACGAAGAGTTAAATGCTGTCAGCTGTTCCTGGTTTACAACTTTAATGGTTGTTGAAGGTGCTCCGTCAGCACTTGGCACCATCAGGCACCAAACAGCAGAATTGTCCCAAGGCTTGATATTTCCTCCTGATTAACAGAGAAAGTGGGAGCAGCCAAGATACACAGTATGTAATAAATAATCTCAGTGAAAGAAAACCCACAGTGTAGTTCTCTTTTAAAAGTTTCAAATGTTAAAGATTCAAAAGTTACATCTTAAACTTTGGTTTACATTTGGTTCTTTTTAACCACAAATGCAGCCTGGACTGAGGACAAAGCTCATATTGGTCCACCCCACCCAAAAACTCATTTATAAACAGAGTAGTGCTTATATAGAAATACTTGAACTAGACAAATATTTGTCCGAAACACTTTTCATGCCGCTGTCCTAACCTCAGTGGAAGAGAAGTATACAAAATATTTACTATGTAATATTTCCGCTGTTGTAATCATCCAGGACTAAAAATTCTCACACAACAAAACCAAGTTATTATTACCCCATTGTATAATATTCCACTCTCTAGACCTTTAAAGAAGTTGCACAGACTCCCTTTCTAAAGCTCTTAGTCTGCTTTTTGCTATATCGTTTACTGAGCAACAAAGAATACATATGAATGCTGAAGCTAGGAAGTCACACACACGGTCTTTTGTAACCTGTTGTAGAAAATCTACATATTGAAATAGTCTTTCCTTAGTGTCTGAACATAACTGCCATTACCATGATTATGTGTCTGCACTGAAATTAGTATATTTACTTAAGACTCTAAATTTAGCCCATTGTATGAATATATTCTATATTCACTGTCATATATGTATCTTTCACTGTAATCAGTGACAGAAATCAGAAAGAAAAGTGAACTTGAAGTGAACTCGGTGTCTGGTATGTCTGCAGTTCTCTACCCTTAAGCAAGTCAGATGGTTTTAAGTATCTGTTACACAGGAATTTTTTCAATGCTTCTCTATTGAAGTGCTGTTCACACACACCTCTAAGGTTAAAATACTAAAGCAACTGGGCCTAATTAGCTCTTTCAGCCACACACAGAATCTCTTCTGGTTTTAATTACATTAACCTAATGTATCACAAATTCAACAGACAAAAAAAAGCCACACAGACATTTACAGATGATTTCTATTGACAGACCATGAAATAGAGACTGTCTCTTTCTGGGTTTTTTTAAATACCTACTTGTCTTTTGTTTGTTATTTAATACTAATTAATTCTATATAATATATTTCATACTTAAGGCATCTCGAAACATGCTACTGATGAGTAATGGAGTGATAAGTAGGCAAAAGTGGTAGCCTTATGTAATCTGTCCTCCACTTCTCACACATACAAGGAACTACAAAGAAAGAGACAGACTTTTTTTGTACGTTAGACACTATGGACCTGATTCTTCATTGCATTACACCCACCAGGATTACATCATTATTTCTCCACTGAAGTTACGGTGAAGTAAAAACAGTGTATAGCATGCAATTAAGAATCAGGCCCAGTGTATATAAATGGCTGACTACAATCCATGAGTTTTCTGCCATGATTCTGAGAACTGCAAATAGATTTCTGACTTCCACTTCAAAGGAGAGAAGTGTAGAGAGAAGATAAAGTGTCAAAAGAAGACAAAGTACGGAGAGAAAACACTCTAGCTAAACTTATCTTCTGAGGAACAGCACGTTTAAAAGTGTGAGCATCCCTTTTACATCATAGTGTTAGCACATGTTATTAACACTGGTCCTTATACGAAACTGAACACAGGAAATTCTGAAAAAAACTGGTCCAAAAATATAAATGTTTTTCTCTTTTTTTTAATTTTAAAATTTTGAGTACGAATTTGTCCACTCTTTCACTGATTTTTAAACACACTTGTGTATTAATAAAACATAGCTCTGAACAAAAACACATTCATCCAAAAAATTGCTGCTTCTCAGACTTTTCATTAAGATCAAGTATAATGCAAATTTACACTTTTAAAATTCAGAGCAGAACCCAGACATTCCTCATCTCTCATAAACAGTTTGATGCACAAAGCATTTATTTCTTTGCCACACTTCATTCCCCCAGGAGTGATCAGTTCAATTTTATCAATTACAACACATGCAAATCGTTAATCAACGATGCTCCATATGGGTACTGCAGCAGACATGTGTGCTACATGCTGCAAGAATGAGGTTAAAAAATTACAAGAATTACAGATAACAGATTAGTACAGTTATTGTTTTTACTTTTACTAGAATAGCACTTAGAGGCCCTAACTAAGATTGGAGGCTAGGGACTATACAAAAAAATATACAAGAGACAGTCTCTGCCCAAAAGGCGTACTGTCCTAGCAAACAAGACAGACAAGGGATGGGAAGGGAAACGTGGCACCAGAGGTGAACTGACTGGCCCACAATCACCGAGCAGGCCAGTGGCAAAGTTAGGAACAGAATCTGGATCTCCTGACTCCTACTCCAGTTCCTTATCCATTGGATCACACCTCCTCTCAGTCTGACCTTCAATATTAAATATATAGACATTTGGACCTAAATATGCAAAAAAGTGTGCACTGATTTTTAGCTTGTCTCATTCTTGATCTACACCTAAATCTTTGGTTGACCTAGCTACATCAGTCAACACTGTGAAAAATATCAGCCCTGCGCAACGTAGTTTGTTCGATCTAATCCTCACTGTGGATTCAGCTTGATGGATGGAAGAATTTTTCTGCTGACCTCGGGCTGGTCTTCACTGACAATGAAGGTCGACATACCGCTGCTTACATCGACCCCCTAAAGCATGTATCTCCATTGGCATGTCAGTCATGGTGAACTACATCACACTGATATTCGACTTAATAAAACCATCCCCAGAAGGGGTGTAGCACTGAGGTCGAATTTGAGAGTAAGAATTTCTGTCAATATAGGCAGAATGCAATGTAAGTTGCTGTCAGTGGCCTCCGGGAGATATCCCATAATTCTCTATTTTGACCACTCCGGTTTTTCACGCTCTGCTGCACTGTGGCCATGTGTGCAGAGCTTAGCTCCTCTCCTCAAGCCCTGGGAAATGTTGAGTTCCCATTTCTTGCTCAGTCAGCTTGGAGAGAGGTTGGTAGCTGAACGGCTAATGGCAACTGCATGCCCCAAATATGCTCCAGCATGGAATCAATCTGAGGTCTTAGATCTCATTGGCCTGTGGGGCAAGGAGTCTGCTCCTGGTCTGATTTGGTTGAGAAGGGCCACAACAGGAACGTGCAACAGTACCGCATTAAAATCAAAGAGCTGAAGAAGGCATATCAGAGGACTAGGGAAGTGAAGAGTCATTCTGCCTCCTGCCTGAAGCTGTACCACTTTTATGTGGAGTTGCGTGCAATTATTGGCAGTGACCCCGTCACTGAGCCACCATACAGCATCAATACCTCTGAGGAATCACAGTCCAGAATACACGACAACAATTCCCTGAATGAGGATGAGAACAGAGAGCAGGAGAGTGAGATATCCATTCTCCCAGACAGCCAGGACCTGTTTGTCACCCCGATGCAGCTCAGCTAGTCACAAGATGGCATCAGTGACCAAGATGCCGGGGAAGTCGCATCTGGTGAGTGCATTTATCTAATTTCATTGTTGTGGTCATATCCCCAGTCATGCTTCTATTTTTTTAAAGGACTTTTTGGGGGAGAGGATGGCACTCCTTGGTGTAGGCAAAGTTCTGCATAGGGCCACTACAGGAACAGACTGTTCATGGGTGCACACATGCTACAAAAATCTTCCCAAGATATATCCAGGAAACTTTCATGAAGGTACTCTTCAATCCTTTGCAGAAGGTTTCTGGGGAGGGCAGCCTTAATTCTTCCACCATGATAGAAGGAAGACTTTACCATGCCATGCTGCTATTAAAGAATATTGGCATTTCAACATCCCCAATTTTTACTTTTTGGTGAGGGGAAAAAAGTGCCTTTAATGCATTTTTTTTTAAAACAAACCAGAGTATCTAAAGATGTACATGTCATGCACCTTTCCAAATCACCCCTCATTAATATCAGTGAAATGGCCCTTGTGAACAACAAGGGCCTGTAAGACCTTTGAGAAGTACCCCTTGTAGTTTATGTACTCTGTGGTAAAGTGGTCTGGAGCTAAAATAGGAAAATGTGTTCCGTCTATTCCCCCCACCCCTCTATTTGGGCACAAAGTCACTACCCTTGGCAGAAGAAGTCCATTAATGCCCCTGCACACTTGCATCACAGCAGCTCCCGTGGTGGATTTTCTGACTCTGAATTGATTCACAACTGACTGGTAACAGTGTGGGGTTGCTTGCTTCCACAGAGAGATGGCCACTTGCTTCTCCAGTTTCTCAGAGCTGATCTCCAGCAAATATTCATGCATTTCAGTGCCAGGGACAGCTCTGTGCAAAGTTCAAGGAAAGCAGCCTCTGCATATGAAAGTTCTGTAGTCACTGCTCATCATCCCACATGGTCATCATGATGTGGTCCACATGATGTGCTTGTATCTCGGGCCCAGAAACAGCACTCCAACGACTAATGATGATGCATGACAGCCTGCAGCAAGCCAGATTGTTTCACTCTATTGTTTGTAGCAGGGTGGCCTCAATAACATTGCAATTTCCTATGTCACAGCTCCCGTTTCTTATGTTTGTAATGCTAACAATGATAGTGCAGAGCTGAGCAGGCTCCATGCCTCTCTGTGAATGCAGCAGTGAAAAAAGGCATGAAAAAGCATTTCCTGTTTGTTTGTTTGTTTGTTTATGACAAGAAGACAAGAGGAGGAGGTTGCACATTGCATCATGGGAGAATGACAACCTTCCCATATGCCGCAGCATCTAGTTGCATTGTGGGATAGCTACCCACGGTGCATTCTTTGAATGTCAACCCAACAGTGATTAGTAGGGGACAAAATCCTGACACAAGGAGCACGATATGATCACATTCCTGTGACTTCCAGAATTCAGTGGATAAAAATCAATTTAAAATAAATCAACTTCCCTCCACAGTGTAGATATGGCCATAGTTACTGCCACTAAGAAAGGTAGATAACCACACTGAAGGCAAAACCCCTTCCCTTGAGGTAGGTAGCAACTACACTATAGTACTACGGCAAAACAGCTGAAGTACCACAGTAGTGAAGATATATCCTGAGCACATGGGTGCCTCAAAATCTCTACTTGGTATTCAATAGTGCTGAGCACCTAGTGCTCCCATGGAACATCCCTTTGGAAAATCTAGACACATGTTAGCAAACATGTGCTTGTTATACAATATATTCACTCACTGTTGCAATGCTGAAAATTGAGTGTGCTGAAAATTGTGTGTGTTTCTTTTGGCTTTTTTGGTCATGACCGCACTAAATGAATTCCCCAAAAGCATGAAAGAGCTCCTGTATGCCAGTAATGATTCATGCACACTTTGCTAGTGAATTAAATAGCATTAAAGGATTAAATCAGCTCTTTACAGTTTGCAGTCCTAGGTCAAGATGGCCCAAAAATTCAGCACGTAAGTTCTTATTCAGATGCTATATCAGGATATAGATAGCTATTTTTTTTCATTCTTTTAAAAATATATATTATCTTGGACCTAACATCAATACTATTCAGAAAGAAAATGAAATTCAAATACAACAGAGCTCTGCAGTCTTTTTATAGAATTGCTAGAATATCAGCAGAAAAGGACACAGCCAGTGTATGGTGAGGATAAGGAAATCAAGCTGTCTCTCTGCAGAGGATCATAAGAAATTATTTTAAATAGGTGTGATGCAAGACTCCCCTGTATTCATGTCCTATGCACTACTGAAATAATTCTACAAAATGTGCCATGGAAGATATATAAAAGCTAACAACAAAGGGGTTATTAATATCAATGCAACATGTATGTGTTAAAGTTATATAAAGTTATCAGCTTCCTCTGTATGATGTTACTAGAACAGGCTAAACACCAGACAACTTATCCTAGGTAAAGGTGATAAACCAGTCTGTCCTAGAAAAAGGAATGTGGATTTACCTCAATTTACATATCAGCGTTAAACAAAGCTAGCAAACTAAAGCAACAGGAGTTATCCTGAGTCTGAACTCAGGAGACAGAGGACTAACATGACTCCTGCACCCTAGAGAGATACAGGGCACTGAATCCCAAGCAGGACTTCCTGACAATGTAATTTTTCATTCTGACCTGGATCTGCAGAGCCCGGGATGACTGATGTGCCCACAGTGGCACCAGAAGGTTAGGCAGCGCTATAGCCAGGAAATAGCACTGCAGGAAATACTACCCAAGAGAGCTAAAGTGCCAGTATCCTGAAGCCCTGTGATTGGCCAAGTGCCTATTTAGCCCCAGAGGTTGTCCCAGGAAGTTGGGCAATCAGACAGACTTTGGGCTGCTGTGACTCCAGATTCTACCTTGTCTCCTGATATCCGTTCTGCATTCCCAGTCTGACTTTGATCCTGATTCTTGACTCCTGAGTCTGGCCTGCTACTGTCTCCAGTCTCTGACTCCAGCCTGACTCTGACTCCTTTTGAGTGCAGCCTGATACTACCTCTGATCTCTGACCCTGGCCCAACTCTGACTCTTGCCAGCTGAGTCCAGCCTGGTACAACATCTGATCTCTTCTCCAATCCTGGCCTGACTATTACTTACTGAAGCTGGGTCTTGAGATTCCTCCAATTCCTGCCCAGCAACAACCGTCCTTCATGTGCACATCCCAGCTTAACTGTGATTATTTTAGGCCAGACCACCTACACTCTCATCTTTAGACTTGTAAGCAAGACATCCCTTTGGGAGTATAAGGAACAGAAAGAGACTCCCATCTTTATTTTTCACCTTAGGAGACAAAACTACCAAGCAATTGGATCTCTGTGATGTGTCCTAGCCAGGCCCGCCAATAAAAAGCTGGTAAGGAGATTGTGGGTGAGACACACCTTCTGGAACAAAGGCTGTATCTTGCTAAATTAAGTTTTAGACTATAGATGCTTGTAACCACCTCTACCTCTATCTTCTTTTACTACAGGAGTACTGTGGCATCTTAAAGACTAACAAATTTATTTGGGCATAAGCTTTCATGGGTTGCAGCCTACGAAAGCTTATGCCAGAAGAAATGTGTTAGTCTTTAAGGTGCCACAGGATTTTTGTTTTTGCTTTATACAGACTAACATGGCTACCCCTCTGGAACTTCCGTTACTAGTATCAACTAATCAATGCTCTTTGGTCAATTAATTCTTTATTTTTAATTATAAATCAGGGGTCAGCAACCCCTGGCATGCACGCCAAAGTTGGCACGCAGGCCGAACTTGAGTGGCACGTGGCACCGCTCAGGCCCCCACTGGCCCCGCCCCCCCAGTATGGCCTGGGGCCACAAGAGCCACGTGCCACAGCTCCAAGGCCCCCGCTCGCCACACTTCCCTGTTGGGGAGCACGGCCAGCAGGGAAACAGAAACCGCGATGTGAGGCTCATCACCCCTGTTGGCCCCGCCACCTGCTGGGCAGGGCTGCTGGAGGGGATGGAGGCAGGTTGGCCCACCCAGAGCCACCACCGCCGGCAGCACCAGGACGGCAGGAACTGGCCCCAGCCATGGCCGGCAAGAGGGCAGGTTGGCTCAGCCTGCCTGGAGCTGCTGCTGCTGGCGGGAGCCAGCCCCGGGGCTGGGGCCAGCACTTGCTGGTGGGCGGCCTCCGGTTACCGGCCAAGGCTGGGGCCGGGGCTGGCTCCGGCTCCCGCTGGAGGGCAGCCTCTGGTTCCTGGCCTCGGGGCCGGCTCCCGCCAGCAGCAGTGGCTCCAGGCGAGCCAAGACAAACTGCCCTCTTGCTGGCCATGGCTGGGGCCAGCTCCTGCTGGCAGTGGTAGCTCTGGGTGGGCCGACTCACCCCGCTCCCCTCCAGCAGCCCTGCTGCCCAGCAGGGGGCAGGGCCAGCAGGGGCCATCAGCCCCACGCCGCTGCTGCCGATGGGAGCCAGGGTTGGGAAACGGAGGCTGCCAGCCAGGGGGAGCAGGCCCCGGACCCGGCCGGGAGGGAACCAGAGGCCTGGCTCCACCCCAGCACCACTCCACTTTTGGCCCCGCCCTCAGCACCTGCTGAGGATGCGGTTGGCGGGGCTGGCACGGGGGCTGCCAAAGGTTGCTGACCCCTTTTATAAATCAGTTCAGTGCTGTGTTGAAAAGGAAGGGCATATTCACCCCAGTTCAGCCAATGAGCTGTGATGTACTGACTCTTTCACAGAACAAACAACTTAATATCCATTGTGAATGTACAGTGGTAGAGACTGTGCATTACAGGAAAACTTCTCTGTGGAGCTCAGTGGGCTGGAAGTTCCCTCATTGTTACTTGCTACCTATGGTCGGGCCAGGAGAGCCTTGAGGAGTTCAGAGGTGAGGAAGACCAACTGCTGAGAGAGAGAGCTTGAGAGAGTCTGATCACCAGAAAAACTCACTCTTTCTGAGGTAGAGTTTACAACTCTACTTATCTCCAGCAGCATGTTACAACAGGGCAGGGAAAAAAGGAAACCATTTTGACATTTTGTGGAATGCAACTTCTTTTCCAGTTCTAAAGACTTGTTTATTGCACTTTCCTCTCCTTGCCCTATAAAGACATGGACTTTAAGACACAGCATAGGATTAGGAAAAAGTGCTCATCTTAGATACTGATCATATTCTGGAGGTACAGAATAAGAACAGTCCAGGAAAACTTAGAAAAACAAATCAAACATGCTTCATGGCTGTACTGTATATGTCATATTTCAAAACAGACCTCTCTTATTGTTACTGTCTTATTATTTTGAATCTCTCCTTGTGTGCGTCTACATTGGTAAATTAAGTCGACTTAAGCTTGCTTAAGTCGACTTAAGGAAAATAAAGTCGACTTAATTAAAATTAAGTCGACTTTATAAAACCACCTTCCTAGTAGACCTAAGGCTTAAGTCGACTCCCTAGAGTCGACTTAGGGCTACCCCAGGGCTACACCAATGCCCTCCCTGCCGGGGGGGGAGGGCAACAGGGGAAGCCTGGCATGCCCCCCCCACCTGGCAGGGCAGAGCCCTGCCCATCCTGCCCCTATGCCCTGCCAGGGTCCCCGTCCCCCTTTGCCCCATTGTACCCAGGTACAATGGGGCAAAGGCTGAGCCCCCTGGCATTGGGCAAGGGATGCCCCCCTGCCCCTGTGGACCTGCCCTAGGTCCCCCTAAGCCCCTAGAAGTCGACCTAGACGTCCAGTGTGGACGCTCTAGGTTGACTTTTTAAGTTCCCCTTTAAGTCGACTTTATTTTTAAGTGTGGATACACTAAGTCGAATTAACTAAGTCGACTTAAAGTCGACTTAGTTAAAGTCGACTTAAATTACCAAGTGTAGACATAGCCTTTGTCCCATCAACATTGGATACAGCAGACCAGAAGTTCTCAACCTTTCCAGACTACTATATACCTTTCAGAATCTAATTTGTCTTTCATACCCCAAATTTAACCTCACTTAAAAACTACTTGCTTACAAAATTAGAAATAAAAGTACAAAAGTGTCACAGCAACCTATTACTATAAAATTGCTTACTTTCTCATTTCTACCATCTAATTATACACTAAATTATTTGCAATATAAATATTGTACTTACATTTCAATATGGCCTGGTCTACATCTAAAAATTAGGTCAACCTACCTACATTGCTCAGGGCTGTGAAAAACTTTGCAAAACAGTTAGGTTGACCAAATCCCTACTATACATGCAGCTAGCTGATGGAAGAATTCTTCCTTCATATACTTAATGCCTCTCAGAGTGCTGAGTTACCTCCGTAGACAGAAACTTCCCTTCTGTAGGATGTAGGAAGTATCTAAATTACAACAGAATAGCTGCAGTGCAACAGTTGTGCAGCACAGCTGTGGTAGCCATTGAAGTGTAGATATCACCTCCTTTTGTCACTAACACACATACACTGCCTTCTCTCCCCACGACTATTGCACACTTGCCTTATACTACCTCCAGTAGCAATCATGGGCCTCACAGCAGCGGTTCCCAACCTTTTCCTTTATGCGGATCACTACATCATCATCAAAAGCTTTTGCAGACCACCATATAAGCAAGCCATTTCAAACATTTTTAACGTAGCCTATGGCTATATCAAGGGGTATGAAAAACTCAGCCATTACACAAGGATGTTTGTGAAGCAAATTACACTGCAAATAATAATGTAACATCGAACATGATATGTAAGAGATACACAGGATCATATTATTACTACTTTATCTCTCCCCACCCCCCCCCCCCCCAATGGACTACCTGCAGTACCCTTGTGGACCTCAGGTTTGGAACCACTTCCTTAGATTATCCCCATTAGTCTCTGTCAATCTAACACTTGAGAAATATGGGCCAACACTCTTACTAATAACACACACAAAAATACGTCTGCTCCTCATGTTACTCTTTACCTTCAGAACAGCAAACTGCTTAAAGCACAATGTGCAAATGTGAGTGATTAGATTATGAATAGATATTAAAGTACTAGTGAATGCTCTCTAGCCTTGTCTTATCTGTAGCAGCTCTCTTGTCTGCTCTCAGTTGGCGGTTGACCAAGCTGTTGAAAGGGCTGTGGACTCCTACTGGGATAATTGCTTCCTCTGAGGCAGGTTTTTGATGTTTCTCTCTGATGCCATACTGTGTTTAAACTCCTGGCTCAATTCTTGTTGTTAGAAGGGTATTGTAAACTGCACCACAAGAAAAAACGTGGCAGGGAGTAAGGAGAAACTGTTGGAAATAGGAAATCGTAGCTGTCTAGTTTTTTTTATTAATATTTTAATGTAAGCAAAACAAAGATCTGGCTGGCCAGAATAAAGCACTGAGTTTGTTTGTTTGTTTTATCCCACTGGCAATTTGTGCATTGGTCGAGAGGAATGGAAAAGACTCAAAAATTACAATGAGTACAAAATCAAAATGAGGAGTGACTTTCTCTCCAGAGAAAATGTTTAAACATTTCTACAAAAAAAAAAGCTTGATAGACATTACTCTAGTTCCAGAGCCAATATTGTTTTCAAGAGTATTTTCTATTTCATTACCAGTGTAGCTTAAATATGATATGAAAAAAACCCCATAAGAGTGAAGTTATTAATGCCTGATAGGCGTGTGTGATGTATTTGAACGTTTTCTTCAGTATAAAATCTAGTGTAAAAGAAAACCCTATTAACATCTCTGCATATTAAAGACATTGTAAATCAGCTTTCCAAGACTTAGTTCTCTTCTCAACATTCACAAGAGCAGTGTATTCAAGCATTCTGAAATATGCTGACATACATCCGATGGCTATGATGATTGGAGAGGCAGATCCTCTCCTGATGAATTTTGGGCTTTCTAGTCAAAAGTTCACACCATATTATCATAATATATTTGTATCTATGAAGGTCCAGTACTTAAGCTCAGTTAAGTAAAAAAAAAAAAAATATGAAGGGATGTCTGTTCTCCCTCACTTTTAAAATCAATTTTTAAGAAAAATTATCGCAGGCATTTCAAACTCAGAACTACACAGGATTTTTTGTTTGATTACATATGCTAGTAAAGTAATATATGGGTTGATAATAATTGGTTGAAAGACATTTTTGTTGAAAAATAGCCTTCCAAAAACATAAAAGTAATTGCTAGCTATTCTAAACAACACTTTGTTCAATATTCCATTATGTAAATGGTGGTATGTCCTTTACATGCACCAGAAAAAAATCTCACTCTTCAGAATCATACCTGTAAAACAAAGTATTAATATTAATGCAGTAAAGTTAATGTCAGGCAGGCTAGACATGGTCTATCATAGTAGAATTTCCTTGACCTGCTATTGATCCAGAGAAGAGAATTGTATTTGAAACTATAACATCTCGGGCTGGCAGATGTAAACAGAATTCAATCTCAGCAGAGCTAAGACTAGTGAGTATTCAGAAAGGAGACTTTCAAATGATTAGCAAGGGACTGAAAGAAATATTGCTAAAAATCCTGGAGTTGGAACACCAGTGCTTAACTAACGACTGGTGTCTTTAGGTCCTTCATGATATAGTCTATAGCATGATCTGCTATATATGTACATAAGAAGCAACTACAACTTTCTTCTTCTCCTGCTGTTTACCTGCAAAATAAAAAGGATACCTATTTTGCCCTGTGGAAATTGGATTTTTAAGAAACCACTGAAAATTTCACATCATCATCATCTTAAGCAATTTATTAAGTTGTGATATAAAGTGTTACATGTTCAAAAGAAATGCTTTGGACTTGATGAGAAGTTAAATTTAATTAAGTGCATCATATGCCTTCTTCATTTAAATTACATTTTGAGTTATTTTATCCATTTCCCTTCCCAACAATAAGATCAATAATATAATTAATATCATGCAGGAAAGATGCTGCATAAAGCTGTCTTTACCTAATTTTATGATCAGTATCAATAGAAAGTAAGTATCACATCAAAATGATAAAATACATAATCCCTACATAAAGAGAACTACAGATTGTAGCATAAACCAATAGCATTGCTTACAATAGGCTTTAAAACTAATATTTTCACTTACACCACTGTGGAGGAATAAACTACCTCACTAGAGTGGTAAAGAGAATCAGCCTGAATTTTTAGTTCCTTTTGTTATATCTGTGTCAGAGCTTTAATATTTAAACAGTTGCATTTGCTTTAGAAAAGGAATTTTTCATGGCAGTTCTTATTTACAAAAGGACAATAAAGAACCTTTCAACATGTTAAACACATTTCTTCCACAAACACTGGGCTCCATAATAAAATTAGCAAACAAAAACTAGTTTAGTGACAGTTAAGACAGTGGCAGAACATACTCCATCTACCCAAAATCTTGAAACCATAGAAATAAGAAGGTAAGGGGCATACGCGGTCTTATGGGGTGGGCAGTGCAGGCAGCTGCCCAGTGCATTGCCTCTGTGTGGGCCGGGAGGCCGGCTTCGGCCCCAGCAAAGCCCAGCGGGGGTGCAGGAGAGCCGGCAGAGGGGAATGGCGGGAGCCCCGGTGGGGGAGCCAGGAAGCCGGTGAGGGGACTGGGGGATGCAGAGGAGGTAGGAGGCTCTGGGTGGGAGAGCAAAAGCCAAGGATAGGGCCCCTCGTGCAGCAGGGAGAGCCCCATCCTTGACTTTTGCCCCAGAATCCCTAAGACTAGCCCTGGTAAGGGGAAAGACTTGTGCATTTCTTTCCACCTTATTTCCTACAACACTATCAGTAACACACATTAACACTCCATATAGAAGGCTTTCACTTCCATGTCCAACAGAAAACAAAAAGGAATAGGTACACCAACTTCAAACCTACACTGCAATGCAACACCTTTGCAGGGACCTCATATGCATATACATCAACAGGTCCGGATATGTGACTGTTACTCACTCTATGAATTTGGGAAGTTACTGTGTCTTAAGTCTTATTAAGTCCCTGTTGAAGTTCTGTTCTGGAGTCCAAGTCTGATTAAATTGGGTTACCTATTGGGGAATCAATCTCCAAGCCTGAACTGCTGATCTGCAAACTTGGCAGTAGCATTGCTGTTTTGCCCTCTTGGACACAAAAATGGCATGGTGACTCATGAAGAGTCACATTTGTCACAACTGGGACCTGGAGAGTGGGGTTTCTAAGTGTAAGAAATATTTCATTTTAAAGGTTGACCAAATAATGCAAGCAAAAACTGGAGCAAACCATTGGGCTTTTTGGGTTTTGTTAAATTACATTCACATGTGTGTATCAATATATAAAACAGAAGAAATATAATTCATTCTCAAGAACAATCAAGACATAGGTCTGAGGGAATGGGATGGTAATGGGATAACAGAGAATTTCATCTGCAGCTCAGTAGCTGAATCCAGCCCAGATCAGTAATGACTTAAAATGGACAGGTAGCCGGATCACAGAAACCAACATCAGAAATTGCATTGATTAGTTAACCTTGTTGATACTCACAACAGAGAGATTGAAGGTACAATTGGTATCTCTGGATGTGATTCTTCCAGGTAATAACAGTGATATTTCCTGCCCACCCGCACACAGAGCTATTAGCTCTCTTTCTGACTAAAACATGCTCTTACTGAAGTCCCAAAGAATAAAAATATTTTTAAAGGTGACACTCTTATTATTTTCAGACCAGGCATATTAGTCTGGTGTAACTAAGGAGCATTAAAGGATTTTGCAAATATGAACAGCTGCTCCTATATTCTACTTTAAACTTCCAGCTTTCTAATACATTGATTTTTTTTCCCTCCAAAGTATTGTGATCATCTACATTTGTAAGCATCAAGAATAAGAGCCCTAAACCATCTGGTAATAATTTCTTAGAAGTGTGAAGAATTATTCTACAAAATCCCTGCGTTTTGGAAGGATAAACCTGAAGTCATCAAATAACCTGCAGATTGTTGAAGGTCTTAAAGATAATTAACATTTAAGAATAAGAAACTTCCATTGACCTCAATAAGACCATAATTTCACTCAGAGTACACCATATATGAAAATATTTTTAATAATATGAACTAACCATGCAGCAAGACTTTGAATGCAAGACTCCTTCTGAGTTCATTAGAAGTTATAATCGTTCGGAAGGATGCAGGGACAATTAATAGACTTTCAAGATCTGTAACTCCAAGTGCAGATAGAAGTTCAGGAACATCTTTGCACTTAATCTTCCATGTTCAGCTGTGAAAGAGCAACTGCTAAAATGTAGACATTTTTTTTTAATGTAAAGTCAAATCTAAAAATATTTAGTCTGAGGGTTTAAGCCTGTAAACATTTACACATTTGAGTAATCCCATCAAACTCATGTCTGATGCAAACATGAGCAAAAATAGGGAACTCCATATGCAAACTTAAAATTTCACAAATATATTTGGATTATAAAATAAAATATTTTAAAAAACTCGTACAATCACAAATGCCAAAAACAATGCTGGAAGTGATGGGTTTTCAGAAAATAATGACTTCAGCTGTTATAGGGGAAATCTGGAATCCTTAGTTCAGGTCATATTATATAAATGTAGACTTAAAAGATTTATTTTATTTTAACACTCCGCTTACAAATAGAACTTCTCAATGATTTAGAATTTAATAACAATACACTTCTGTAGCACCCTCTTTTCAAGGATCTCTAAGTATTAATAAACTCAGCCTCACATCATCCTTGTGAGGCTGGTAAGTATATTCATAACAATTTAAAAAATGGAGAATCAGGAACACAGACAAATTAAGTGATTTGCTAAAGATCATACAGCAAAAAGCATAACTGCAAAATAGCTGAGGCTATTAGAATACAACTCTCTCTGCAGCCTTATTGTGCTTCAAACACAAGACTATCTTTCCTCTTACCTAAAACTATTTTTCCCTTAGAAAAATACATTGCATTTCAATTTTAAAACATATTTTCAATCTATGCTTTAATCTAGTGGTGAGAACCATCAAAATTTTAATTCTATGCAACGTAGCAGTTCTTTAGAGACAGGAAACCATTCATTCATAGAATCTTGGATGGCTAGCAAGGATTTTAAAATTACTCGAATCAGACACTTTTCAATTGCAGCATTCACATTAACAGTTTCCAAATTGAACACATGGTATCTTTCCATCTGATAAACCTGAACAGAGCTCCTGCTTTCATCAGTTCTCCTTTGAGGCCTGACTCTTAGAAGTCTTAAACCTGGGACAGGATCTTAGACAGAACACCACCATTCAAAATGGTCATAAGAGCCACAGATTACCAGATTAAACTGTCACAACAACAGTTTTTAATAAAAACTGGACACATCTGCAAAGGCAAAGGTTATAAAAAATAAAACAAGCAAGCAAGCAACCAAAAATCCCTCCTTCATATTTAAACATTCCAAACATGCCTAACACAGTATAAATCACTGCGAAAACCATGACACCAAACGTAACAGTATGAAGAGAAGTAACCTTGAATCAAAACCGTTATTAAGGCTATATACTCTTCCGAAGGAATCAAATCACATTTCTGTGCCACAACAAAAATAAACCTCTGATGGCCTGTATCAACCAAACCAGTGCTGGAAGGATTTCTGCACATTCCACAGACAAGAGTTTTCAGTCATGATTTTTAATAGCACCATTCTCTTCAAAGCGTCTGGCGAAGTGGGATTTTCTCCCACCAAAGCTCATGCGATAAATAAATTTGTTAGTCTTTAAAAGTGCCACAGGACTCTTTGTTTGCTTTGCTGACCTAGACTAACACGGCTACCCCTTTGGAAATTCTCTTTAGGAATTCTCTTTTCTCCTAAACTTGTTGAAGATCTTATTCCCTTTTGTCTCAAACAGGGAAGTGTGCAGGGATTTAAATGTGACTACTATTGGAGGGGCACTTTAAACACTGGCTTCCTGGTACTAATACCAGCCACAGTATCCCCTAGTGACTGCCTCCCTGACATACCAGACCCCACTGTCTCCCCTGGCTGCTCCCTCCCTCCCCCCCTTCCTTCCTCAACACCAAGCACTTACTGGAAGCTGTGAGGAAGGAAGGGACGGCACTCAGCAGAAGTGGAGCTCAGTGGGAAGGCTAGCTGTAGTGCCTTTTTTGGGCATGTCCCTCTAGCCACACACAGTCTGACTCTCACCTTGGCAGAAAGGGAGGAGGACGGGCTCAGAGATGGAATCCTGAGGGACAGGCTCCCAGGGCAGAAGTTGGGGTGATGACAGAGATGATTATGAGGGGGAACTGGTGCCCTTGTTTGCCCCTCTTCCCAGGCACTTGTCCCTATCCTCAAATATAAAAGGCTTATTCTCCTTCAGGCAGCAAGAACTAAGAGCTTGCCCTCCAGCGTACACTATCAAAGGCTGTGTTTCATTAGCAAAGAATGAAGCTGACTGTGGTTTAAGTTGAACAAGTAGAACTTCATAAAACCCTGTAAACTGATAACATGATATAATATGGTCTCCTAAAGAGTTGACCAATGCAAGTAACATATCCCTGTCTCTGAGTCTAGCAAAATCTCTTTCTGCAGAGTCTCCTCCCACACTCTGGGGTTGGTCTTCAAATAGTTCTCTGTCTCTCTTTTCTGTGGTGATCTCTGACTTCTCTTTGGGTGATGAGTCTGCTAGGTCATACGTGCTTCCTGTTCCTTCAGATCATTTGTTCCTCTCCTCCAACAACTCCCCTTACCTGGATGGCACTGCACCCTTCATGACTCTTAAGTCCACTCTTCTGTTCACTCTCAAATGCTCAATCCTCACAGCGGTGCCTGTCTCCAGGCCAGCAGGTCCTTGGCAGACCAGCCATACTTTAGCAAAGCCCCACTCTACATGCTTCCAGCACTCGCATCCTCACCTCAGAAAGATCGCTCTCATAGCCACACCCACATGGCTGCGCATATTCCATCAGAGGAAGATTTGAATGCTTGAATGCTTGAAAACAGTCAATTTAATATTTTCTGTGAGGTCTGTGACAATTCTGACATCTTAAATATCCTGAACAACATGTACCCAAACCATTAGCAGTTCTGCTGGATGCAGGTAGTCTTTGTTCAAACTCACACATCTACTTTACTGGAAAGAGGATCTTTGAATGTCCTCAGCCCAGTTCAAAGACCTGTATCTGGAGCCATCCTTCATTACCAAAAAAACCCTCATTCATCCCTCAGTACTTTTAAAAAGAGATATTCCTAGCCTTCTCTGAAACAAGTTTATTCATTAGCTTGTTCCAGTCTATCTGCCTTGTTTCTGAGCTCTCTACAGAAATAACTGCTAAATCACTTACCTTATCCTTTCCTGTGTATGCTCTTAGCTAGGTTTTGATTAATATTAGCTTGCTGAAACACCTTTCTTTAACAACACAGTTGCAGGAAGATAGTGAAAATACACACTGCTGTTTCTGTATTAGGGAAAGTCGCATCTAAAGATCATTTGTGAATATAACTAAGGAGATTAATGGAAGCCTTTGCTTCTAAGTCATCCTTAAAGATTTGCTTGCAAAAACTGGTGAAGAGCTCGTTCTCATTCTTAGAACAGTCATAATCTACATCCTCAGAGAGGCTGCTTGATAAATTTCAAGCATGCCACTTTAGATCTTTGTTGCTGAGACTCTTCAGTTTCTTGTCTTTAAAGACAACTACCAAATAACTCCAAAATAATTGCATGTCCTATCATTCTATTATTTTAATATTGTGTCTAAGATAAGGTTAAAACCCTACCATCCAAAACGTTTTGGGGGTATTTGATGACCTTTCCTCCTTTGACAATTTGCATGGCATTACTTTACTCCTTTGAGATGGTCTCTTTTTGAACTGGGTGGATAGTCCTAACTTGTCAGCCTGTGAAGTAGCAGCTTCCCTCACATGCCGCAAACCAAGACATCCATAATTCTAAAAAAAAATCTCAAAGGCCACCAAATGAATGTCAAGATCTGAAGTCTGCAATTTTTTGCTCAGAGTGTTAATTTTTGACCAGATAGTATACCATATCTAGGTCAAAACAAGAACTGAAAACTCTGAAGTGTTCATTTGCAAACCACTAGTTTCCATTTTAAGTTCTGGCATAAGGCTGGGTGAGGCTTTGATCTCATCTAAAGCATCAAAAAACACTTCACAACCTGATTTAATTGAGGATGAATTACTTCTGCCCTTGCTGAAGATGACCGTCTTGTGTTTTGCATTTTAATATCTGGCTAATATGATTTTTAAATGCATCCTAACCACCAGTAGAAGCAGAAAACAGGATATACAATCTTTGAACAACTGCAGAAAATACCAACTACTTGAGGAACAACCACTGCAGCTGCTTCTTCAACAAGATTCAGTGAGTGGGCAGCATATGGATAAAGTTACATATTGATTTAACTGCTAAATTACATTTTACACATCTCTGTATGCTACAGCCACGTTAGCTCCATTCTCATAGCTCTGTCTCCTGCAATCAGACACAGCTGGACAGTCTTTTTCTGCTTCTCTAAAATCATTTCCATAAATGCCATCCCCTGTTCAGTGTGGATAGCAATGAAATCTACAAAGCACACCCCTTCGTTCAAAACCTCAAGAAACCTCTTGACACCTGAGACATTTATTCTGTTTGGGAGACGTCTGAACTGCATTCAGGCATAACAGAGAAGTACTTTGCTTTTTTAACCTTGTCGCAAATAACCTGCTATACTTTTCTTTCAATCCTACTGATAAATTCACTTTGAGTTCAGTTTGATAAGTATGTCACCTTCATAATACTATAGCCTTAATAGCTTCCACATGATCCTATAACATGGTGTCTTACCTTGCAAGCAATTCAAGTAAATCCCAAAAAACCATTATGATGACTATCTAATTTCTTGCCTGAACCTCTCAAAATTAAATGGCTATCAACTAAGTACAGAGAAATATCCAAGAGATGTCTCAAAATATTGCACCTGTCTTTCTGCACATGATAGCAGGTTCACATGTTTACATCACTTTGCAAACAAAAGAAATAGGGTAAGGAGGCAAGAGTTGAATTTTACAGTACATCAATCAAGACCACTCATGTAATTCCCATTAGGAGTTTTAACAAAGAACTATAATTTTATTACTTGCCTTCCTTTAGTATTCTAGGGTGCGTCTACACTTGTAAATTAAGTCGACTTAAGCTTGCTTAAGTCAACTTAATTTACTCTGCGTCTACACTACATTTTCCTTAAGTCGACTTAAGCAAGCTGCTTAAGTCGACTTAAGAAAAATAAAGTCAGCTTAATGAAAATTAAGTTGACTTTATTAAACCTCCTTTTAATTCGACTTTAGGCTTAAGTCGAATTTCTAAAGTCAACTTAAGCCAGTGTAGACCTGGAGTAGCCCTCAGTCGACTTAGAGTCGACTTAGGGCTCTCTAGGACTCTCCCACTGCCCTCCCTACCGGGGGGGGGCACATGGAGAACCTGGCATGCCTCCCTCAGGGCAGAGCTCTGCCCTCCCATCCTGCCCCTATGACCTGCCAGGGTCCCTGTCCCCCTTTGCCCCATTGTACCCAGATACAATGGAGCAAAGGCTGAGCCCCCTGGCACTGGGCAAGGAGTGCCTCCCCCGCCACCGTGGACCTGCCCAAGGTCCCCCTTCCCCCTAGAAGTCGACCTAGGCGTCCAGTGTGGACGCTCTAGGTTGACTTTGTAAGGTCCCCCCTAAGTCGACTTAAAATGTAGGTGTAGACATGCTAAGTTGACTTAACTAAGTCGATTTAGCTAAAGTCGACCTAAATTTACAAGTGTAGACATAGCCCTAGGTTTCATGTTGTGTTCTAAATTAACAATGTGAACATTTTCTACTAAGAGACAGCAAACAGAATATGTTACTTGTGGCTAAGTAGCCACATTTGCCTTGTCAAAGTCAAAATTCTGCCTCATGCTTTCAATAATTAAACTACTTTCAGAGTCTATATCCATAACAATCATACTAGCAACCAAAGGGTAACTTTTTGTCCTGGAATCAGAGACTCCAGGATCAAACAATTCCATGCTAATCTCTGTTTAGGAATCAACAAGCCGGAGAAACCCAATCAACCTTCTCAGTAGCTAAAGAAGGTTCAAAGTAGGAATAGTGGAACCATCCATGGATTGTTCACAGAAACATAGTTGAACTTTGCATGTTTTAAGAAACTTTTAGACCACCTGCACTTTTCTGACGTTTTTCCATTGACCTTCTGCCACATGCGCTTTTTGAGCACCACTCTTCTGCTTTTAGGCAGTCATGGCGAAAATCACAGTTCACCATAATAATTCATTCACCAAGTGCTTTTTGAATTGCTAAAGTTTGAAATGACTGCGGTAGTGGGTGATAAGATGAATCTCTGTGAAACTCAGAGAAAAAGTCATAGTATGTCTTTGAACAGTGCTTAAAGTGTATGGGGGACATGAATTGAGGTGCAAACCTCCCGCCAATTGATCTTTTTTAAGCTGGAAAAGAGTCACTGACGCACACACACAACGCTTCTCATAAAGCTTCTGCCTCATAAAGCTCCCTGGGCTCATGCTGCCTCATACAGCTGCCCAGGCTCTGCTCCATTCCCTCCTGGGCAGGCACTACCCATCCTTGGACCTGTCCATCAGCACAAAAGGAGTGCAGCAGAGTAGTGGGAGCAGCAGCAGGAAGCTGCAGAGCAGCTCCAGCGAGGTCCGCACACCCTAGCTAGAGATAGGTCAGAAGGAGCTACAGAGGTCACAGACGCTCTCTCACCAGCACCAAGCCCTTTTTAGGGCAGGGTTGGGCAAACTACAGCCCACTGGCTAGATGTGGCCGGCAGGAGTCTTCCATCGGGCAAAACAGCTAGCTGTAGCATGGCAATTGCTCCCTCTCCCACCTCCACCTCACCCCGTCCCTCCTCCTCTCTCCCACAACCCTGGAAGAAGTGCAGCTGCCGCTTCCCCCTCCTGACCCAGACCTTCTCCCATCATGTGGGCCCACTGGTTGTTCTCTGGCCACTCAGAAGCCACTCCCTCCAGGGCTCAGCAGCTCCCTACATTGTAGCCACTTCTGCCCCCCTCCCCCAACCACGTGGGCCCAGAAGCACCATGGCCAGAGCACGTGGGCCACTCCCCACCCGGACCTGTCCCTTCTCCCTCCAGTCCACCTAAATGCAGATGTGACCCTCTGGCCAAAAAGCTTGCCAACCCTGTTGGCAGACTCTGAGCCAGGCCAGCAGGGAGGGATGGGGCAGATTGCAACAGAGATGGTAGAGCAGAAGTAGCAGCCCTGAAACAGACCCCTGAGATTCAGAGGGATGCCTTCATCCTCACTGTCACTGTGCTCCCAGCCAGAGAGAGACTCTTGTGACACCAGAGCTCTCAGTGCCAATTGGCAGGGTTGCCTAAGAGTTACAGAGATCCCCTGATGTGATATTTACATTGTAGTTCACCGAAGAGCCTCATGTCAGGTTTCCACAGAAAGCCTTTGTTGCACTGGTCATCACAATCTTTGGAAAAGATTAGCTGACTATTATGTCCTGTGTGTCTTACAGTGGAAGTTAATTAGAATACTGAATCAAATGCTAATGAAGGGATTGTGGGGATTTTGAGAGAAAAAATTAACAGGAAGAGATGAATAGTAGGGAAGGAAACTCTGTTTACAGATAAACAACAAAGGACTGGTCTAATATGGAGGGGGGGTAGAAAGTCTGAGGAAATAGACTGCCAGTGGGTTTGGATTATGAGAGAAGAGTCTCAAACATTCTGGTTAAAAAATGTTGTGAGAAGGACATTGGGTAAGTAGTACCATATTGGATAAGGGGGCTCTAGATCATGTGTCATGAGTTCATTTTATATGTAGCCCTTTGTTCCTGGTATTTCTCTTTGCTATCTCATGAATCGCTACTCTTTATTAAATTAACTTGCACTTGCTGTATATACAAAACAAATGAATGTGGTGTGTGCTAAGCAGAGCTATACTCTAAGGGTAACTAATAACCTACCACGTGCTGTTCCTTTGGGAACACTGTGTCTGGTAACTCTGTTAATGTTCAGTGAGACACTCAGAGGATTCAAGAGTTGTGTGTCTCTCTCGCTAACCTGTATAAGGAACGATCAAATCTGCCAGGGCTGACAGAAGCGTGCTTGCATTGCCTGTGGCTGGGAGAGTCAGGAAGCCGATCACTGGCACATACAGAGAAGGCTGCCTCATGATTAGGGCAAGTGGTGGCAAAGTACCTCATAACCCTGAATTTCCCTGGGAAGTGTCACAATCCACCAGCTCACCCCTATTGCCACTGACCACCACCCTCCCCAGTCCCAGAAAAACCTTATATGTCACTGAATCTCAATGAACCCTCAGCCACCAGACACAAGAAAACCCCGACCCCACTGAATCTCACTATAACACAAGCCCATATACCCAGAGACACCCCTAGGATTGAATATCACTACAACCACGCACCCCAGAAAATCTCCCAAATCTAAAAGACCCACCCATTCCTTCTGATCTTCACTGTACCTGCATTCCCAGACAGAAACTCCCCTGTTTTGGTGGGGATGTGAATGACATTTACAATGCATTAAATATGGCCCGAGTTGCCTCATACTACCCCCGTCAGGCCTAAAATACTCCATTCAGGAGACTGAACAGGGAAGGCGTGTGACAGAAGAAAAGAATATAGAAAATTAAAAACAAAACAAAAACACCACCACACACATAGGGCCCAGCTCCAATGGAACCATTTGATTCCTTTTCTTCACAGGCCAGCCATGTGCCAAAATATAATTTAGGAAGACAACAAAAACGAGTCTTGTGTCACCTTTAGCCTAACAAATTTCTTTGAGCATATGCTTTCAAGGCTACACAACCAACTTCATCAGATGCATCTGATGAAATGTGTTGTAGCCCCGAAAGCTTCTGGTTGAAGAAATTTGTTATTCTAAAGGTGCCACAGGACTCTCGTCATTTTTTGCTGACTATAGATTAACAAGGCTACCCCTTTAGGTAGACAGAGATTCTTGAAACCTGAAAGAAAAAAAATTCCAATCAACTGCTAAATGGAGCACTGGTGAGTAGAAACAAATGTTCTGTACTACTAGAAAAAGAAAAAAGAAATTCTGGAAATGCTGAACTCAGCTAACTCAATATTTAATTCGGAAACAAGAGAAAATAAAAAACTCAGATAAACATATGAAATGAAAATCTAAATCAACCTTCTACTCTGGGTGCTCACTCAATATTTTCAAGAAATACCGTTAATTTTAAATTTCAATTCAGGCTTTAGTCTCCAATTCTAGGTGAGTTTATTTTCCACTGTCTTGTTTTTTCTCATTACCTTTCTGATTTAACATTTTCAAGTTGCAAAAAAGAGTCCTTCAGCCTGGTTATCCAAGTCTTCAAACTATGTACCTTGTGACAAGCATTCTGCACTTTTTGTCTAATCTTACTTGGGAGTGTAGGGTTTCATGCAACCACTTCTATGTCAGTTCCATGCTTTAGAACATGGAAGATTTCAGTTCTTGGCAGAAGCCTGACTAGAAGTAATTGAAAGTGTATTCGGACATAAGGACAGCCGTACTGGATCAGACCGATGATCCATCTCGCCCACTATCATGTTTTCTGACAGTAGCCAACGTCAGGTGCTTCAGGGGGAATGAACAGAACAGGTAATCTTCAAGTAATCCATCCACTGTCATCCACTCCCAGCTTCTATCAAACAGTGATTAGGTACCACAACATGGACCAGAGAGACAGAAGTACTCTGTTGAGTCAAGGAAACCTAAGAACTGAAAAAATATTTTTGGAGTACTGTGCTTTGGACTAGACTTCATATGACCAGAAGCATCATGGGAGATTTGGTAAAGGAAAACTATGCAAACAAGCTGAAATAAGCAAAAATGAAGTAACTAGGACCAAAAAAAAAAAAAAAAAAATGGAGAAAAAAAATCAGCAATCCAAACAAGGGAGCTTTAATCACTCACATCTGTTCAAGGTTCCAGCAGTTACCCTCTTCCTCCCTATTTTTCTTCTTTTGATTATAAGGCATAATATTTGCAAACTCAGCACATGGATTGTTGAAGGTTTTTTAAACATACTTTTAAAAATTAGTGTCATTTTTACTTTATAAAAATAATAAATAAAAAAGCAGGATATACAATAAAGCTTCAGTTAGCAGACAGCCGAGATTTACATTTTAAGTGACAACATGTGGTCAATGCTGTCAGCAAGTGACAAGGAATAACAAAATTGCCAAGAACATTCAAATACATATGATCTGTTCTTGCTTATGAAAAAAATGTACAAATTTCTTCCTGAAGGATGGGGTTTGCAGTTTGAAAAGGCAATGGGGAGAAGATTTTTGTATATTTAGTTTTGCTATAAACTGAAATTAAAGTACTGCTATTGGATAACTTACCTGTTGTCTTTCTCTAGTTCTATATAAATGGAAATAGCTCTTGTTTTTTTAAGAGGAAAAAAGTTATGTTGGACACACTAAAGACTCTCCTGAATCAGGGCTTATGTTTGTAGGATTCCTAAGTCACCAACAGGAATAACAGAAATGATAGGACCAGATCATTTAGTACAACTTGATGCCCTGGTAGTTTGACCAAACTACTCCCAAAAAACAAACAGCAGAATTTTAAAGCAAAACACAAATCAGATCCCACCTCCAGCATTTATTTGTAGCTCCAAGCCACATATGAAAGATGAAACAGAATTCCATGTTCAAAATAATAAATTCACAAATCGGTAACAGAATATAGATAAAACATTTGAAAGTCAATCAGTTTTTTTCTTCTTTTACTTAGCAAAACCTACACTGTAGCCACTTAGAGGTCTAGCTAGCAGAGAATGAAGCTGCCCATTCTCCTTGGACTATACCTTTCCAAGTGCCCATTACACCTCTAGTCCATAAATTTCATTTGTTTCCTGATGCAACTCCTTTAATTACCCTGATTCCCTTTCAGGTTTGCTAACATATTGATCCATACATTTATTGGCTTTTTGGAGGTAGAAGATACATTGGGTGTGCTTTCTAACACTAGTCCTCAGCCTGACTGAATCTAATATAAACAAAGTCAACTTTCAATTCTCTGAAGTTTCCAATGACTGCTAAATAGTCTTCTCTTTTTCAGTGAGAGAGAATAATTTTTGTAGCAAGCAATTTAGTTCCTGACTTATTAAACTGCCTTTACTTCTGGCCATTCACAGAACACAATTTTAAATACTCTGTGTATCACAAATAACCCAGGCTGAGAGAACAATCACTTGTTTTTTCAAGTTCTTAAGAGGGAGAATCCTCTTCTAGGTTCCAATTTTATCATCTTAGGTTGTTCCTGAGTTTCAAAAGCCTCAATAAGACCCTTTAACAAGAAAATGCTGATATGCTCTAGGTCAATGGAAGTCTCAAAACTGAGGTATCTAACATATTTTATTTGCTACATAATCCAATCCAAGATGCAGGCATTTATTTTCTTTCTCTATCTAGGTTATCAGTTCATGACCTGGGACAAGAGAAATCTATGGAGAATTTTGTCTCCGTTTAGGAGCCTTCAAATTCTTTCAAATAAACAGAGTATATGCAGGAAGATTTATTCTCTCCCATTCTTCTTTGCTCTACTTTTATATTTTAATGCTATATATAAAACCGTATCATGTATTTTTTTATTCTCTACAGGTGTTTAATTTCCCAGTGACTGCTTTTCTAATGTGATTTAGCATGTCTAAAATTTTATGCAAGTAAGTAAGATGTCTCCCCAAAATTGTCAAAGAAAGTTGACCATGAGAAAATTTTAAAAGGCAGACCAGCAGGGAGACAATATTACTATTATTGTCTAATTCCCTTTAGCTTCTTCAAAGATTCCAACCATTATTATTAGCTGCATTGTGGTAGCCCGTAGAGGTTCTAGTCAGGATTGGAATCTATTTGAGCTAAACACTGTAGAAACACAAAAGAAAATTCACCTCTGCCCTGAAAAGCTTAAAGTCTAATTTGAGACAAGATGCAACATGTCTGAAAAACAAATGAACAGAAGGGCAAGATAGAAAGACAACAATGAATACTTGATCACACAATCATTAAGTTCCAGAGGGGTAGCCGTGTTAGTCTGTATACAGCAAAAAACAAGGAGAGTCCTGTGGCACTTGAAAGACTAACACATTTCTTTGGGCATAAACCTTTGTGGGCTGCAACCCACTTCATGAGATGCAGAATCATTAAGGTAGTTATTGCTCAAACTGATGGCATAAAATGGGAGACAACAATGACTCTAAACTAGAGTTTCAGCAGTGTGGTTAGAAAGATGATGGCAGAGTTTAGAAACATTATGGAGGCAGTAGCAACAGGATTTGAAACATCTTCCTCTATCTTCAATGTTATCCGTATGGTCCCAGACTATTTTCCAGTCTTTAAATTCCCCTGTATTGGGTGATAAGTTAATTTAGCATAACACTGGTTATATTTTCAGCAGAAGCAATGCTAAAAATATACCTAGAAGCATAAATCATTAACATAACTCCTCCTTATCCTCATGTAAAGCAGAGAATGAAAAAACTGATCAGCACTGAAAGGAAGATGAGGAGAGGAAAGGAGAGGAGAGGAGAGGAGAGGAGAGGAGGACCAGACTTCTTAGGAAGTTTATGTGGGACGGAATTAGGAGGAAGGACTATGGTGTGAGAAAATTGGTGAAGAAGGGAAGGGAAAAGAGATACCAGAAGAAAAGGAAATGGCTGTGTATCTGTAACTAATGCTCCCCTCCAACATGCCTTTGTAGAAGAATGCAGCTAGGGAGCATTGATAAGGACGGTTGCTGTTTCTGTGAAAGCTACCTAGCCTTGAAGGCTAGTTCTGTCCGGTCTAAACTGTCTGTCTGTTTTCCTGTGTCTGGGAAATTGCTATCTTAGCCTTGCTTTTCTAAATAAGGAAAGATCGTGGCTGAACCAATAAGAAGCTGTAACTGTTTCCTGCAGAACAAACTAAGGGATATAAGAGATACTATTGCTACATCACTGGTTGGAGATTTCCTTTGTTCTCTCCCCGTGAGCGCTCTCATATTCTGAATAAAGTAAAGGCTTTTGCTGTCACACTCAAGTTTATTGATTCGGATTTTTTCTTCGACACCTTCTAAAAATAAAGATAAAATAATTAAGATGAAATAAAATACTTGCATGTGATTTTCTTTCTCCCACTCCATTATATGTTATGTAATTAGGACTTACACCTACAAGAACTTCTGTATGTGAATGATTTTGTTATTCAGTAAGTAATTATTTGCAGGACCAGATCACTTGAAATATAAGTTCTTCAGGCGTGTCTCTAAGTCACCTTCCACATTTCTGGGCACTAAAGAAATCATTAATAGATTCACAGATTTTAAGGCTATAAGGAACCACTGTCATCTAATCTTTCTTTCTGCATAACACAGCCCATAGATCTTCTCCAAAATAATTTTTAAATAAATGAATATAAAGATCAGAGGGAGGTGATAAAGGACTGGCAGTGAAGAGAGTGAAGGTAAGAAGACATGATCATACCGCATGAATACTGCACCCTGACAGTGTTTTGAAACTTAGCCTGAGGGAACACTATCAGTATCGGAAACCTAGTACTTAACAGGTTAAAAACATTACTACCAAAACAGAAAATCACAAAGTCCCCTCCATCAATATGTTGCCTCCTCCTTGATGCATCTTTCCCAACTGCAATTTATCTTCTGAAGGAAAGGCTCCTCTGGATACAGATGGGATTAATTTTTGCCTTGTCTACCCCCTGTCACCTACATCAGAAACTGATCTATTTTTACTGTTTTACATAATGTTTTACTATTTCACATAATGATTGATTGTTGTTGTTATGATAAAGATCACCTTAGGATCCAGCTACTTTATGTGGTTTTGTTCCTGTTAAAGCAATGATGCTGTGAATAGCTCCCCAAAATTATGAATTTGGCCCTTTTCCAGTAATCTAATTAATTAACCAGAACACGGTGGCAAACAAAATACTTAGGAGCGGATGGTAGCTTTGTTGCACTCATTCATTTGACAGCAGCATATTTTTGCATATTGTCAAGATTTCATCATTCATTTATAGGAAAAACCAGTATTTTTCAAGACACACAACATGTGTCATACCTCTGACATGCTATTGAAGGGTCATGTGAAAACAGAAAAAGTATTCAAACTACAATTTATCTATAAAAAGAGTTTAAGTCATTAAAAATGTTTATGTTACAAGACCGCCACACTCAAGGGAAATGAAAAAATAAATATGCATTATTCATCCTGCAACTTTGATCTTAAAAGCTTGGGATCTTGAATACAGAAAGATGAATGGCATTTCAAAGTTTTCTTTTTAAAAACTCAAATGAGAATGATTCAGGATGAATGATAGACATGAGTTAATATGAAAGGGGAAAAATTGAAATTACAGTATTGCACCCAAATTCCTTTCATGTATATGTAAAATAATTCTTAAAAATTTATGTTCAGTATTCCTCTTTTTTCCACCATCAGCACTCTTACAACAATTAAGAGAGATTTCTAAGTGGTGGACAAGGGGTTGTAGGAAATGAACGGGAACTGGAAAATCCTAAACTCTAATCCTGGGTCTGAAAAGGACCTGCTCATGAGCTTGTGCTACCAAGTATCCTCTCTGCATACATTTTACGATACAAAAAATAGGGATAAGAAGATTCACCTTTGCTGTATTATGATTTTGTGAGATTTAATAAATAAAGGAGGAACTGCCACTGAAACAAAAGGCAACAGAACGAGTAAACGTTTATCGATTAAAGAACTGGTACCAAAATAACCAAATATCTTGTAATTCACAGTGTTAGTTATTTCGGTGCAAGTCTTTGGACACTCTTGGAACAGAATATTTAAACTCTATTGTGATGCAACATGAATTGCTTGGTTTACAAAAGGAAGCATGGCGCAGTAGTTAAGGCCCTAGTCTTATAACTCAGAAGACCTGGGTTGGATACTCTGCTTTTCTGCATACATCCTATGTGACTTTGAGTAGTCAGTTTCTCCATGCTACCCGACACCAGTAAAATAGAGACAATAGCACTTCCCAACCTCCAGAGATAGGGGGAGGGGAGGTTGGGAGTTGAAGATGTTAGTCATAAGATGATTGGATGTGTTCAAATCCTGGTGCTCTCATAATTTCTCCCACAATGAGAGGGAATATTTGAGAAGGAAAACTTTTGAAAAGGCAATTTTTTAAAAAGTGTTCAGAAACTGAAACCACAATTATTTATCTAGCTGTTTTTAAGTTTAGCTATTGGACCCTCCAACGTTACAGGAAGGATTTTTGATTTGCAAGAAGACCCCATGGGAAAAACATCACCTCTGACAGCAACTATTTTTAGATGCAACAAATTAAACTGAAGATCAACAGTTACCCCCACACATTATACTTGTAATTCAGAATACACAAACAGGGATTAACCAGATTTATAAGCATATGCTTTTATACTACTGGGTAAAGAATACACTGTTGGGAAATCATGTTTAGCTTTAACACTCTGAGAAAGTTGGTTTTGGACCTATGTCTTTATAAATATGGACACAAAATGTTTAGACAGTGATTTGTCACACACAGCACATCAGACGCACACAAGGAAATATGTATAGTGATCAGCCACAGAGGTTGACCTGAATCAGAAACTGTAGAGCCCTAATATACTTCTGTTGACTGGGGTTTTTTTGTAATTCAACATTGATAGCTCAGTCTACCCTTATTGTTTTTCGCATTTGCTCCATTTACCATACTTCTTGATAAACTTGTATTTTTATTTCATTGTAATATAATGCATATTTACTTACCACATAAACCTACAAAATATGCAAAGATTACTAATATAATTTTTACTATGTTACCTAAATAAACTTATCAGTGTTCTTAATTCTTCCAGGACAACAGAATATTTTCTTTTTATTGTTCTGCACAGGTAGTGGTGGCTTAACATGGATTTAGTTAACTGTTTTTTGATTTCCCCACCCCCCAAGATTAGATTTAAATAAAGCAGTGCATGTATAAACTCAATGGAATCTTAACTACAGAGCTGGCAAAATGTCTCAATCTTTTTCCTTCAGATTTTGTCTCAGGAGCCAAATTACTGCCTGTGTTCCTTATTCACATTTCATTGCCCACAAACCTCCTATCAGTTGTTGACTGTGAAATCTTACTTTAGCAAGTCCAAGACTGGCACTATTGTTATCAAAGAGAAAAAGGTCTTCAGATCCTGGAGGCTTTAATAAGGGGGTCATTTCACAAGTCAAGACTTCTCTGGAGGTGGTCTAGCTAGGGTGACATGAATCAATCCATAAACCAAAAAAGTATGATTTTTTTAATGTCTATATTAATTTATACTATCAGTACATATAATGCCTTCAAAAATTCAGATGCTACGAACAGCATTTCTCATATTTAGTTCTCCTAAAATGGCAACTGATTTAAGCTAGTAAATTCTGAACATCTTGTGTGATGCTGTCTGAACTGGGGTGCTTATTTGTAATATTATTGATATCAATATTGCAAAATTACAGCAACTCTTACAAACTATGCTGTGTAAGATATTATTAGAAAAAATATGATTTGCTGAATATGATAAGCTCATTATATGTATGTATCATCTTTGTATTGTAAGCTATGGAGCTGATATTTCTCATCTAAAACTAGCATCAGCGCTGTCCAGCCTGATAGAGGGCCAATCAAGGGCCCTCAGATATATAATCATAGCCCCAGGACAGAAGCCAGGAGCTATGTCTAGGACTCAACAGGACGTGTAGAGACAAGCTTGTGAACAGGGAACTCCAAATGATTTTCGATGTATGTGTATTGTGACCTGGTGTTTGAAATAGGCCATATAGCTGGCGCTTCTTGATAACCAGAAATCAGAAGCACTGTTTGTGTCTGGTTGGTGAATCTAACTTCAGTGTTAGTCACCAGTTGTGGGAGAATTTAGTCTCCTTTTGCAGCCTGCCCTGACCTTGGTATTTTTGGGAGGGCTACCCTAGGCATATACAGTTCCAATCTTGTCAATGTCAAAAGTTTGACATAAATTTAATTATGGAGCTGCTCCCACCAGCACTTCCTTAAGTTCTCATGTTCATAAGTTTTATATTTATATACACATATCCACCTATTTTGTTCTCTGGCTTCCATATTCCTGCATTATCACTGTGTTCCAAAGGGATAACCCCAATGTTCTAAATTTTAGTGGGTGAAATTGTAATGGGTAATATAGAAGTTTGGACATTGACTTCAGTGGATCCAGGATTTCAATGAGCCTGTGTGGAAGAACAAATATTAAATGCCAGGTAAAACATGACCAATTTAACCTGACAAATGTGCTTTCGAATACTGCTTTCAAAACTATTTCTTTGCTGTTAATTTAATCATCTTAATGGTTTCATCCTTTCTTACTCTATTCTTGGATGAAATAATGCTACATAAGGGATTTTGCTTTTTCTGTACCTCACTAAATTACATTTTCAATATCTTTTGTGTCTCTCCTTCAGCATGCTGTCCACTGCAGGTCCCATCTTCCCTTTGTCTCCAAAATATCACCAAAAAAAGAAAATATTGCTACTGCAAAGCTGCTAAGACATACAGCTGCATTTTCATGTATACTTCTTGGCAAGATTCCTTTACAGCTGTATATAAATGGGAATCTGAATTACAATGTAGTTTCAACCTCTTGTTTGTATGAGAAAGATGGCAAGTTATTAATACTGCTGTTTAAGACAATGCTTAGCAAATATGACGTAAATTCATTAAGTAGATTTTGCCCTCTCAGCAACATTAATTTACACCTCTGAATATAAAATGAGCATTTCAGCACAAGGAAGCATCTGAATCAAGTTTTTTTCTAGACCTACGTCAAAGCCTATTTTTTGTTTGTTCGTTTTTAGAAACACAAACCGATAATACAAAATGATTCTTTCAAGTGGAGTGACAGAAGAATGCTAGTTAGATGGACACAGTATATAATCATGACAAAGGATTCACAGAGTTAGGTACTATTCCTCTACAACAAGCACAGATTTAAGGCAATCTAAAATAAAATGGTGTTGCCAATTAATGACAGTTTCCTTTGTTCTGTGTGTGTCTTTGTTCTCCCAGGTGGGAGAACAGCACTTTTAAAGTGCAAGAAGAAAATGCACCACATTAAAGAACACCAGAAATTCCTATGATAGACTGAATGGTAGCAACAGACAATACACACTTAGAATGATTTCATAAAGGTATGCAATGTTACTTTAATCTTTTGTTTACCTAAATTCAATAGACTTTACAAAGTGAGGAAATTCAAACAAACAATTTAGGTAAGATTGGAGGGCATTTCTTTTGAAATAACTAATAAATATGAAGTTAGCGTCACAAAGAAACCTAGGTACTCGACCAGAGTGTTGCCACACCATACTTTCAGGGGCCTAGAAAATCATTGCAATTTACGAAGCCTTAGATAGTTGCCTAGGCTCCCTATACAATGAATAGGGACAGATAGGTGCCTTAGAATGGGATTCACTGAAGCCAACATGCTAGGTGGCTTCTAACCTAAGCTAGCCAACGGGAAGAGCCAAGTCATGGGGTGTGTACTAGGTACCACTTCTCCTTTGGGGATAGTTGCCCAACCTCAAGCTGCAGGGAGGGGTTTCCCTCTGTTTGGAATTCTCAGCTGAGAACTGTCTCTTGGTTTTGAACACATGCTATTTTAGCAAGAAACCAGGGAGAGGGGAACTAAGAGCTCCCTCATAACTTTTAGCCCAGTAATTAGGGTACTCAGCTGAGATGTGTGAGGACCCCAATTTCTAAGCCCTATCCACCTGAAAGGAAGAAGGGATTTAAAGTGGGATCAGTCACCTCTCAGGTAAATCTCAGCCACAGGATTATGGAGTATTCCAATATGAGAACCTATCGGTCTCTCCTGTTGAAGCTCTTCCAGTTTGCATTTAATAATGAAAGAATCATGGGGCTAGATACAGAATAGAAGCATAAGAATTATTTTATTGCCTGGTGGTTAGAGTACTCACCTTGAAGATGGGAGACCCAGGATCCAGTCCTCTTGAGCCAGTGCATTTTACTTATTTACCTCCATTAGAACAGCTTCAACCAGAGAGTTGAAGGGGTCCCCACAAGAATATTCTAGTGGTAAGAGAACTTACCCTAGAGGCAGCAGATTCTTCTTCAAATCCCTTCTTCCTCTCAAGTGAAGGGGGAACTTGAATGGGGACAAGGGGAGATGTCTCCCACATCCTGAGTACCTTAACCTCTAAGCTAAAAGTTACAAGGGAAAGTTACATTGTCCTTTCCCTTTTGTGTAAGTTCAGCTACAAGGGCCAGATTCAGTAGACAAGGTCTGAGCACACAACAGATCAGACCCTGCAGATGAGTCAGGCACAGAAATGTCTATCTTCCTTCAGTTAGTGTATCTCTCTGGAGTTTAGGTGTCAGGAACCTGACCTGGGGCTGCAGTGCACAGGTTCAGAGGCAGAAACACAGTGATCTTTAAATGCAAAAACTGAGGCACAGAGTGATTTTAGGTACCTACAGGATTCAGTTGCAGTTGAGCAGAGGCTTTATAAATCCCCGTGGGAGCTGAGTCTGGAATTCAGGTACAGTTGCAGTTTAACACCTAAGCCCTTTTGTGCATTTAGCACAGGTTTCTATCCAGTATTTTTAACTTTATAGGTATATGGTTGAAAAAACAGACCCATCATTGTACACAGCTGCTCCTTGTTTTGTAAATCTCTGGTGCAAAATACCCAAGCTTTGTTTTGCCCTTAAAAAGGAAAATAAGACTGAACAATTTAGATCTCAAAAAAGAGCAGTTATTTTGAACCTTAGTTGCTGGGTTTTTATGCGTTCATTTCTTACAATAGTCGTTCATTTCAACAGGTGATTAAGGAATAAACAGTATAGCTGCACTGTTTAAATCAGCTTAACAGTAACAGTAGTAATTCACACAATGCCAAGCTGATTATATAAGAAGTACAGTTTCAGAGGTTGGAGCAAGGTCTTAGATCGCCATGTTGGCAACATATTTTTGAACCCTTTATGCATTAGCATTAATACAAGTCAGTTAGGCTCAATAGCTTATTGCTTTGCATGTCAAAAATTAAAAGAATGATAGCATTCTGATTTGAGAAGCCACACTCTAAAATAATTGGTGTATCATACTCATTAACCTACATCAGTGTGTGAAGACACTTGTAATGAAAAGAGAACTTACCTCCAGAAAACAGAATAAGCCATTATCTCTCTAAAGATAAATGACTTTGTCCCAAAAGCCTTATTATACTTTCTAATCCATTCCATAACTCTACTGTGGGAGGCATAGCAGAGACATTTCAAAGGAATTTTAAAAATGATTCACTTACACTACTAACGGTTCACCTTTACCACTGAAGTATATGAGTTTGGCAGCAAACACTGTGGACCCAAGATACCAATAGTAATCAAGAGAGAGACAAAAATCATGTGACAGTGGGAAATCTAATGAAATTTATTTTCACAAGCTATAGATTATGACACAACTCAAGAAGCTTGGTCAGACATTTAAATAAAAATGACTTCTGACAAAAATACCTGTTTCTTAAAATGGAAATTTTTCACAGGAAAACTTGAATTTTGTTGCAAGTTTTCAATTTTTCACTGGGAAAGTCAATATGGCAGCTCACTGGCTGTCTACCTGCAGAAAGTGAAATTGACAAAAATTTCTACGAGAACTACCATGGTGAGGTCATTCAGTTCCTTCCCGCCAAACTCCCAGCTCTGGATGCAGAGAGGTTCAGAACAGAGAGACATAGCCCTCACCCTTAACCCCCCAAGCTCTAGACCCAGAGAAGCAGAAAGATGGAGAACTTAACCTTTCCAGCTGCAAGGCTAGAAGAGTCAGTCAATTTCATTTTTCACTTTCCCTTACACATGAAAAATGCTGTGGTTTTGACACTGAACCCCAGTTTGGAATGAAAATATTTTTTAAAAGGTAACATTTTTCTTAGGAAAGGATTTTCATTTTCTAGCCAGCTCTGCTCTCAAGTGTGAGGATGGACTGTGTTGCACATGATCATTCTAACAAACAGAAATGTATAGCCCACAATAGACAGTATAAGTCTGCAGTTAGGCAGGATACATTTCCAGCTGTGTGTGAATGAGATGCATCTTCTGCAACATTTAGGGAAGGTAGCAGAGGAGCGGAAAACCAGAGGAACTGAAGGTCTGCAGCTCAACAGCTAATAATGGATAGATCAGTGTTCTTTGCTGAGGAATGATGTGAATGGAAAAGACAAGTATTCTCAAATGTCAATTTTTCACACTTACTGTTATTCTTTCATCTTTGTCATCCAGTGGGGACCCATCTTTTTTCCAAGAAATAGTAGGTTCTGGATGGCCCCTTGGAGGCTGACATTCCATCACGGCAGGTTCACCCACAGCTACCATTACATCTGAAGGGTTCTGTCTGAAGTCATCTCGTAATACTGAAAGAGTGAAGACAAAAAAATCAGTACATATCAACAGTGAAGACCTTTGACTTCTAATGGTCCCTTTAATAAGTCATTGATTTTGTTAGGGCAGAAAACAATTACATTACACAATAACTGAAGCTACGAAGAAGATCTCAGGTCAGCCATATATATTTCCCCATTACAGCAGTCATAGTTAGCTGGAGTACTGTCTTTGTCTTTGATGCTGGTACTTATTTCCTGGATGTGGACTACAGGACATTCTTGCCAGTGGGTTCTCATCATGGGGATTTACTCTCTCTCATGACCTGCACAAGCCAGAGGCTGGGAGCTATTAAGAACTCTGTAAGTTTGTCAACTCACTATGACTGCTGCTGAACTGCATCAATAGCTAAAAGACTATTTATTGTTTGACGCCTGCCTGGTGCTCACTCAATAAAACATCACCAGAAAAGTGACTGAATAAGATAATACTCTTCTTGAACTATGCTAGGTAGGTGTTGGATCTAATCTAAACTTAAATATCTCCAATGATGGCATTTCAAAGTGACAGTTCTCTATCCACATTGGAGAATATTCATATCTGGTGAAGCCATTTTAAAAACTTATATTAGTGAACAGTGTTTCAGCATACTTTCCCCAGTCAATGGCAGGCAAAAGCATGTTAAAACCAAAGAAATCTGTGGCTCTGACAATGGAGTAATCTGTTATTAATAGGGGACAGGATCTCAAGGCTACATCTACAATGTCCTGCAGTTCAAAATATGGGCATGTGAAATAGTGCACCTTAAAGTGCTGTTCTGTTACTTGCCTGTGTGGATGTTGTGGGCTAAAAGGTTCCTAGTTTGCATTAATATAGCTCTCTTCAAACAGAGCTATAGTAATACAAATTTGGAACCACAGAATCATAGACTAATAGGGATGGAAGGGACCTCATGAGGTCATCTAGTCCAACCCCCTGCTAAAAAGCAGGACCACTCCCACTTTTAGTTTGTGACCATAGTGTCCACACAAAGGAGTTACAGCACAACACTTTGGCATGCACTGCTATTTACAATCCCATAGTCTGTACAATGGACAGTGTAGACAAGCCCAAAGAAGGATCTCCAGAAATCCAGGAATCCCAGATATGCTGCCTCTGATTATTTTCTAGGTCTTAAGCTTTGTGATGCTTTGAGTGATTTTACAGAGAGTTTAGGATTAATTAATGCTACTTCATGCAGCATTTACTGATCACCTTTTATACTCTGGTTTTAGGGTGTGTGGAGGGCATATGAAGAAGAAGGCATTCTGGTTCAATTGCTTCCCTTCTCAGCACTCTCAGGCTGCATAGATCTTTTAATGAGTGGACCATGATGCCTACATCAGGTGGAGTGGGAGTGAATGGAAAGATGGCTCATATAGCTGTTTTTCCCATCTGTGTAGCATGTTTGAGAATGGTATGTGCAAAGAATGCTTAGTGTGCTTTGTTGACTTTTCAGGTTTGATGGACAATTTGTTTAACAGAGAAAAAAATAAAATCTATTGACTGAATCTGTTCTATTGTCAAGGTCTTACCTGGTCTCACAAGTGAATTTCCGAAATGATATTGTTCAGTCTACACTGACCCAAGAAAGCGTGACTGGCCTAAATGACTAGAATCCTTTGCTATAAGGTTCAGCTAACACAGATACTTTGTGGACTTGGAAAGAATATCCCAATTTTTATGTAAAAATATTTACAACCCTCTGTGTTCAAGGGAAGGACAGATCATTTTTGTTTGTTGACCCAAAATGGCAATTCAAGGACTTGTATGCTAGAGTAGCCTACTACCTCTCCTTTAACTCCCACCAACATTTATAACGTAAACCTGCAATAAATTCAGTTTCCTCCACTGACTTGACTCCTCTTCTCTTCTCATTTTTGTCCCTTATAATTTCCTGATTATTTTTATTTGAATTACAAACCAGCCAGAACTAGGTTATGGAAGTATCAAAATGTCTATCTGCAGAGTATGAAAACTGAATGTGCATGATGGGTTGAATGTGGCAGTGCAGGTTTCGAAGCTATTTGGTATACACCCATAAAATCCTGCGTACATGCTAGATACACAGAGTAACGGACTAGGTCTTGAAATTGCTACTGCTGAAGTCAATGAGAAATTTGCCATTATTTTGGGAGGTAAATCTGGACTTCTGCCATCTCTCATTTTATAATGTTTCTCTTTTTCTACTTCACCAAAGACAAGACTATAAAAGCAATAGAAACAAAAAGTTATACATATTTTAAAATTAAACTAACAGTCATTTATTAACTACAATGTATGAAAATGCTGAAGGATTCATTTGCTACACCAAAGTTCTATTATGACATAGGGAAGAGCTTTACTGAGAATCAGAGTAAGAAGGCTCTTCTTAGTTCCCAAGATTATATCACTAGTATAAAGTGAAGAGATATTTCAAAGTATGTGCTCTAAACTAAAACTCAAGTCAAATGATCTTAACAAACCATAAGTGCTTCTGAAGTCTGAAGGAGCTCATAAATCCAAAATGAAAACCTATTACATAGCACCTTGGATGGTTTTTAGCACCTTTGAAGCAACAAAGAAGTCCAATACTTGCCTAATAAAAGCAAATTACTTGAGTAATTTTCTACACTTGTTAGGCTTATAGCAGCTTTATAAGTGCAGTACCTTGTCTGTAAACTGAAACCTTTTCACAAATTAACCAACACATAATAAAATGCCTTAGGAGGACATCAAAGGTCCAGGCCATAGAAACATCAAAATATTTTTCTTCCATTTGCTATGAATTATTTTGGCTCTAACATTACATAATGAAAAGCTAACAAAAAGTAATCCATTAAAGATTACTGCACAGATAGCGGTCATGTAATTATTTTTGCAGCTGTAAAGTAGATACATACTCCAGTTTTGCCTCAGGACCTGGCAATCTCACATAAAGTTATAAATTTAAAGACTTCTCTTGCTGAAAAAGCAATTTTTCTTCCCTGTCCTTCAGAGTCAAGGCTCACTGTAAATTGAGAATACATTTCCTTTTGAAGATATATTAGCAGCATACTTTATAATATCGTACAGTATGTGCTTTCAGTTATCAAAGAGTCAAATTTCACCATGTGCATCTTATTTTCCAAGAACAAAATCACTTGGGGAAAAAATGACTAAATTAAAAGAGGGAGATAATTTTAATACATTAACTTGCAGCATTATCATGAAGAAAAATATATTCCAGAATTTAAGAAACATTATTGGTGATTTTCATTCATATTGTACTTCAACATTTTATTAAATAAAACAAACAATCCTGTGCTTCTGCACAGCATGATAACTCCTTTTGACCTCAATAGACAGCATGAGGCTCTCTGAAGTTACTTGTGGAATTTAATCAGTGACAGGAACAGTTTTGACAGTCTAGACTCAAATCAAATCCAGAAATATTATACTTTTTAGTCAATGAAAGAATTACACCTCCCAAATAGAATCTTTTCTATGGCATAATGAATAGAAAAATAATTAGTAATCACTCAAGGGTAAACTTTATTGACAAACACCACAATAAGTAGAGGCATAATTCAGATATGTTCAGATATACTTGTTCAGATATATTTCATTCATTATTTTCTTCTCAAGCTTTACTCTGATTCCTAGAGGTGGGTACACGTTGTCATTTCAAACTTTTTTGTGAAAAAGATAGATTTGGCAACACATTTGCAAGTTCATATCAGTTTCGGCATTTTTTAAAAAATTTTCTTTTATACAAACAATTTCATTTTGACATTTTCCAAACTAAATGTTTCATTTTTTTATTTGAAATGACTTTTCATTTTAAAATTTAATTAAATTTTATTTTTAATAAAAATCAGAATACTCAAATTTAAAATATAATGGAATAATTTTAGATTAAATAAAACTAGAAATATATTTCATTTGACCCAAACCATTTTTTCAACTTTTTAGTAAAAATAGTGAGCAATTTCTTTTCTAGTCAACTTGAAATTAATATTTTTTTTCTGATTCTTTGAAACTGCCAGTCAACCAAAAAAACAGTTATACTAAGCAGAAACCTGAGACAGTAACAGTAAAAATGGCATGTTGGGCACAATATACAATGAAAGGAGACTGAAGATGTTTCCTTGACTATAGACAGCCTCCTCAAAACAGATTAAAGAATAGCCCAGTGGTTTCTAATCATAGTCCAAACTCTAAAATAGCCTTTTGTCTTCCCAGTGCTGGCCATTTGATTCAGATCTACACCCTACTCTCAGAGCTAGAGTAGCGGTTTTCAGACCATTTACCATTGTGGACTGAATATGCAGCTCTATGTGTTATGTGGGCCATATCCACACAATGTATATATTACATGTATAGCCTTGAAGATGTCATATGGGTCACAGCTGTGTGCTGACTGGGCCGCAAATGGCCTGTGAACCACAATTTCAGAAGCACTAAGCTGCAGCAAGCTGCCTTTACTGTTGTGTTTCACTGATGTCCCATGGCATAGTAATGCTTCCTCATCCAGTGATCCATTCTGGGAAGCACCTCCATTCTTTTAAGGCCTGGTGTTGACTTTGAATTAGACTCTTTTGGAGCTAACCCATCACAACATTTGCTCACATATATGAAAGATGTATGTGAATATATACGTGTTGTGATCATTTATGATCTATTGTGCCAAAGCCACATCAACAAATGCTTTGCAACAATTCACTGTTACCCAGTTGAAGAAAAAATAAAATATAAAAAAACTAAGGTCAATTATTTTCAAAGACCAGGTTAATAAGAATTTGCAGCATCAAAGAAAACCACTAACAACAGACAACATCTATAGGTTAGTAGGTAGGAAATCTTCCTAACCCCATGCTTAATCTGCAAATATGCAGTAATATTCAACCTTCTTAGACTATTGGCCAATAAATGGGGCTACTGGAGCTATTAATCAACAGGTGCAAAGGGTATGACTGTTCTGGATCCCTTACCCACCAATGTGCAGACCATGGTTGGAATACAGATACAAAGGAGATGCGAGGCATGAATCCTCAGAATGCTACTTTGTACACAAGTCCTCGTCTCATAGCAAAAAATCTCTGAATAACAACTAAATAAAGGATCCCTATTTTGAGGTGGACATTATAATTTTCCCCGAACTGTGGCAAAATCCACAAACTGATTTTAAATTATGCAATATCAATAATAATTCCATGTTCCTGATTAATATGATTTTGCTTTCCTTGTAAAACAACCATCCTATGCATCCACAAAAATAAAAGTCTGTTTTGGATTATTTAACAATCCTATGCTAATTTGACATGGAGACAAGTTCCAAAGGGGGAGCCGTGTTAGTCTAGGTCAGCCAAACAAACAAGGAGTCCTGTGGCACTTTTAAAGACTAACAAATTTATTTATCGCATGAGCTTCGGTGGGAGAAAATCCCACTTCGTCAGACGCTTTGAAGATGGGGAATTTACATGCAGGGAAATGTATGACACAGGATCAGGTCAGACTGTAACAGCAAATCAGAATAGATGTTGGGATTCAAACACTGGGGAACAGCTTATGAGTTGACCTCACCTTCCTCTATATGCTGTTCACAATACTAAACAGTAGTAACCTAACTTTAGTCACTTGTCTCCATTTTGCCCAAATATTAACATTTAAAAATCCATGAATGTCATATTTTGATAGTTTCCATTCTGTAACAGTGAGTTAAAGAAAAAGAAATAAAATCCCTTAAAAACACAGGGAAATAAGAAGTTGAAAAATCTTGAAACCTTTGGGCTCGTCAAGAGTATAGAAAAGAAAAAAAATATCATTGAAATTTTGCAGAAAATGACACTGAAATATGTAACCACTTTTGGGGGTCTTTTTCCCCTCTCTTAACAGCAGTATAAATTAGGAGTGACTCCATTCAAAAGAATTGTGTTACCTAGTTGCTAACATGGAATGGAAGGAAAAGGTTTTGATTAAACTTTAGTAGATCTTAAGGCCATTATAAGAACCATTATGATTACCTAATATGATTTCCTTCATAACACAATTTCAGCTAATGATTCTTAAACCAAACACCTAGTGGTTGAACTAGACCATGCCTTTTAGACAAACCTAAAATGTTGATTTAAAAACTCTCAAGTCAAATCCCATCACCCGATAATCTGTTCCAGTGGTTAATAATCCTCATTCTTAAATGTGCATCTTATTTCTAGTTTGAAGTTTTCAGACCTCAGCTTCCAGCTGAAGGTAACCAGACTGCAGAGTCCTTTAACATCAGAAATCTGAGAAGAGGTGTTTTCCTGACCACAAATCTTCTTTGAACCCTTTCCACACTTCAGAAAAGATGCTGAAAAACTGGGCACCAGAATTCCAAAAGTGATCTCACTAATACTGCTAACAGAGGTAATATCACCCATTAAAAATACATCGAAGGATTGTGGTAACCTTTTTTGCCACAGAACTGCACTAGGAAGTCACACTGAATTGGTTTCCGAAACCATTTCTCTAACTGCAAAAGAAAGCATTTTCTTTGGTTATATAATATCGATTTTTTAACTAAGGCTCACATTACCAAATTTCAAGTTTTTAAAAAACAAACATTTGTCTGTCAGACATATTGATTGTCTTAATATGAATGGGAAATACTTCATTTTGCATCTTTACTGTCAGCAGCAGAGTTTGCAGCACATCACTGTATATAGTTATTTTTTATTTAAATACTGTCTTTCAGGCTACCAAAGATAAAGTTGAAATAAATAGCAGCAGCCAAACACTCCATATCATTTTTTCAACTCTGCCACCCCAATAGCCAACTCACTTAATTTAACCAGTTGGTTCATAAATACTTCACCCATGGTGTCACCATGGAAGAAATTCTAGGGTTAATGAATACAAGAAGAGTTCCAGATAGAGCCCTAATTTGCTTTCTAATTTGATGCTGAACGAACTTACAAGCTGTCTTCCATAATTATATCCTTTTCCAATTCAGCCTTTCATATAACATGCAAGGTTTTATTTTTAAACTTTAAATTACACCATGCTAAAGAGTCTGGTGGACATTATAATGTGTGTATAGTAAGATCACTTATTTTCTTAAATACCAGTTGCTTTTGAAGTCTTTACAAACCTCAGTGTTATGGTCCTATGTACTCTATTATTTCAGCTTTATATATATATATAGTTAGGGGAAATGGTACAACAGCTTTAATTGCTACTCGAGAAATGTACCTACTAGTCAATTATCCAACAAAAGTTTTTTTTGTTTGTTTGTTTGTTTTTTACAGTGCAGATGCTCAAGCAACAAGTTTGTGTTTTAGCATACACAAGTATATCTCTAACCTAGGTCAATTAACCCTTTACTCAATCTAAATTGAATCCAAATTGGCTAATTTTCTTAGAATGTGGTGAAGCTTATTTAGCATAGAGCATGTAAAATCTTACTTGTTTCAGGATCTATTATTAGCAAGGTATAATATGAACAAACCACCCTAACTTTCTAGACAGTCAGTAGAACTACAGCATTTATAAATCAGACAGATTTTTCACAAGTGACTGGGGTGCTTCAGTTTTAGGATGTCCAGCTATAAACACCTTGCTATCCAAGAATGAGTGCTTACCAATTTATGAAAATCAAGCTTCTATATGGTGACACAAAGTCATGTGAAAAAACTCAGCTATCTGAAATCACTATTCTTAAGACTATTAACTATATTATTATTTGTTTTAATCAATCATCAGTACTGTTTATGGTTACCATAATTAGGCCATCATTTACCATTAATAAAGTTAATTTTTTTTTAATTTTAAGCACAGGGTAAAAACATGATTAAATGTTGGTAAATCTTGCCTTTTATTGCGGGACATGATATCTGGCAAATTTTTCTAACGGAAAGTAGAAAACAGAACTAAGAACACCATTAACGGCTAATACAGCATAATAATGAATGCACATTACTAATCATTTAAGATTGATTAGTAGGCATTTGCAATTAGCAATCTAACGTCAGTATTACATGAAGAATGTCCAGAAGAAACAAGTGAGGAGTTCAACACACTTGCTAATTGTCTCTGCCACTGCAGAACAACAAAGTTTGGAATCCATCCAGCGTGGAACATCAGCAAACACGTTGCTGAGTCTGACAACACACAAAGACATCACTGAAGGTGCTTGTTGCCTAAAGGTCAAGGCAGGTACATTTTAGCATACTGTGTGATGTACCATCAATACTTTGACACTTTCACTACTATTTCCCAGTTGGCGATATCACATCTCCACTGAAGAACACTGGTGCACACAGAATGGATACAGAAAATATATGTTTCTTCAATTCATGTTACCTTTACAATTGTTCTTTCTAAAGTATTGTTGTATTTCATTTGGCCAGTCCTCTAAACTGGTAAATTCATATCCCACTGCAGATAATAGTCACCTTGCTCTGGATATTTCCAGGCAATATGCATTACTCGTCATGGTATGTGGATACTTCTAACCCTTCAGTTTAAACAGGAGTCAAGTATGCTCAGCACCTCACAGGACCAGGCCCTTAAAAAGTGCTTTGACAACACTGAAATTACGAATTATTTAAATAACTGAGCAATGTAAAAAAGTACACGTATTCTGAGTTGTTCTAACAACAGACACACTGAATCCGTATTGGAATCTTTAAACAAATAAATGTATAGGCTGCCTCATCATTTAGTCATCAATGGACCTCAAAGAATACTCTCCAAAATAACCCAAACCCCATTCTTTAAAATATAGCTAAAGGGGAGTTTTGATAAAGATTTGTGTGAGAAAGTTGCAGATGACAAAGGCAAAACACATCAGTAATTAGTCAGTAACAGGTCACTCTGGTCTTAGAAATTATTTGAACACTGAGGCTTTTGAGTTTGTCCAGAAAGATTCTTGGATAAATAAGATGGAGCCACTTCACTATGTGGGAAACAAAATGTTTAAAACAATTAGATGATGAACTGAGAACCAATTAAATGGCCAATGATGATAAGTCATAAAAGGAACAGATTTAGCTCCTGCAAGAAGTATAACTGACATGCTGAAGAAGATATATTGTAAGAGTGGGAATCCTAATTAAACACTGAAGTATCTATGATGCCTTGGGCAAAAGACTGCATGCAGAGACACATCCCTTAGGTTGATGACAAAAACAGAAAATAGATAAGGAGTATAGCTCTGATTATTAACTTGACTGACTGAATGTAAAATATAATTCTTTCAAAAACCTCCAGAATCCAGACGTTATGAGATAGCACAGGAAAGACTGCCCTTACTTTGGCTTAATATTGAGAGTGGTTATTTTCTCTCTTTTTGTAAAGTTGGCCATTTACTTTATCTTACATAGTTTCTTTTGGGATTTTTGTACAGTTTGTATCTTGTTTATATTAAAAAATGAACATTTTTCCAGTGTGAC
>ML685767.1:26694331-26709331 GCA_007922175.1 Pelusios castaneus | reverse complement strand
GTTTGTATCTTGTTTATATTAAAAAATGAACATTTTTCCAGTGTGACCCTAAATGGACAAGTTGTCAAGAGGGCTAATTTACACTTTTCTGAAGGTAAGGACTATGATGGTTTTAATAGTTAAAACTAATTATTGAGCCACAACAATGGGTCCCAAACAGACCCCAAACAATTAAGAGGAACAACTTTCAGCTGATAACTTGAAATTTCTTGTGAATTCCCCTGAGTAGGAAGAAGCAGGATTTGTATCTCTTCAGACATTGAAGGAAGTCAGGATTTCAACGTCTACAACAAAGACTCTTTGGGAATTCCTCACAAAAGGAATTCTTCTTCTAAACTGCGGGCCAGCTACCACCCACTGCCTTTCTTCAAAGTATTGTGCCTGTAGAATCTCTGACACCAAGTTCTTCACTAACTGATAGTGACCTTGGACAATCATCAAAGTAGGGAGGAGGAGGAGAAAAGAGGTCCAAAGTGCTGAGATAGGAAGGAGAGTAAATGAGACATGCCACCACCAAAGAACAAAGAGAAGGGTGATGAAACGTGCCACCACGATCACACCGCCTGTCTCTTACACTCCACAAGGCCAGTTCCATGAGTACAGAACTGCTTCTTTGTGAGAAAGAGGAGTGGATGAGGGCACCCATCAGAAACACCATCATATATACTGTATTCTTCATTAATTATTACATAAAAATTAGAACAAATTATTAGAATAAATGTGAGAAAACAATAGGTCAGATCTACTAGGGAAAAAGGAAATTAAGGCACTGAGGCATCCTCAAGTATAGTTTGAGTTATTTTGCTTGCAAATTAATAGTCCAAGCTGCAGATCAACTACCAACAACTATGTATGTTTATAGAGAACCTTTTATCTTGAAGAAACCAAAAGTGTCATTCCCTATGAAGCACCTGGCATTGGCTATTGTCAGAAGATAGGATACTAGGCTAAATGAACCACTGATCTGATTCATTGTTATACAGAATTCTATTTAAAACAAAGATACCTTGCATTATGAATGCACATTTTAGCATTCACAAGGTAGGAAATAAAATTAATGTCCCCTTGTGCATATGCATTATGATACCATACTTGGAAGCCCTACACTCATGCACTGAATGCCTTCACTTATTTATTCACTCAGCAGCTATTACAGCCATGTACTTATGCTCAGTATGCAAATTTTGCTCATTCATAACACCACCAAAGAAAAAGCAATTTATAGTACCATGATCAATGACACTTTTCCAGAAAGAAGACTGTTTCCATCCTATATTATAACTCTATCCTCATTTTGTTACTAAAGCTGTTAAAATATGATTTTAATATAATGGGGAAGATGTATTTTCACTAGCATACTAAAACACTTTTGCTTCAACTTTCCCAGTGACACCTTCAAGCAGAAGCCAAGCCTTAAATGTCAATCAAAAAGTGGAAGTTTCAGAAAGTTAGGTCTGAAACTCCCCAACACATCAATGACATAGCTAAGATTAGAATTCAGGAGTTCTTGGCATCTTCTACTACGGTCAGAGCACACTACTCAAAAATGTTGCTGAACTGTTACTTCTCATTTTAAAAGTTTAGTCAATTACAGAGGACTAATAATCCCACTAACTTTGGTTTCCTCACCACAGCTGTGGAGTATTTTAGAGGGAAAATATTTAAGCTCTATAACAGACTTTTAATTCACATATGACCAGGGAAATCTTTTGGCATGGACGTATTGTCATTCTAATAATAATAATATCTTGTTTCTGTCTTCTCAGTTCATAAAAATGTACATTAACAAATAGTTGAAGAAAAATCCTTCAATAAAAACAATGAGACAAACTTGCGTCAAAGTCTTACATCAAACATATCACGTATGTTCCCCCAAAAAGTGTGGGAGGAGGGGCATTCGTCTAATTTCTTTTGTTGCTAGTTTAGATAATAGTCAGTTAAAGATCTTTTAACCTACCAATGTAGACACTAAAGAGGTGAACAATCTATCAAATCATTATAATACTTTCACAGAATGTCTTTCCATTTCATCCAAAAGTAGTATGTGACATTTCTGATGTTTAGGACACAGGGCTAGAGAGCATCTGCAGAGAAAATGGCAGACATACAGGTTTAAAAGACTGGAATAATAGTGCTGGGGAAAATAAAACCTCTATGTAATGCAATTATCTGTTCTGAGTTTAGATTCCATATGGTCTGGAAGATTGTCTGTTCCACTCAGACTTATTCTAAGGTATGAATCACTGATGTTTCAGTGTAAACAAAAAATGCTCAATCTGATACACTTTATTTAGTATTGATCAAAAAGTGAAAAACAAATCTGTGACCCCTTAATTTAAACCCAATCATTCTGAAAAGGGGATAAATTGGGGAGCATTACTAATTATAAGGATCAGTGTAAAAACAAGAAACTGTGCTATGGTGCATTGGACATCACCAAACTCGCCAAGTCTGAATTTGGAATTGTAACCTGCTCATATTTATATCCTTTGGCAAATGGTAGAGGACAATAAAACCATGAGGAAAATTCTGGTCCAGCTGGACTTAGTCCTGGCCTCCATCGCTATGAGATACTCAGATGCACCCTGCCAATCAATCAGTATCTTAGTATTTAATGTGTAACAAATACTATTGAAGACAACAAAACAGAAATCCTGCTTATAGCACAAAACTCCTTTTTTTAAGATGGGAAGAACTGAATAGATTTCAGATTACTCTGTGGAGTAAGACAGCAGCTAAAGTCTAATTCAGAATTAATAAAAGGAAACAGAGAAGTGCTAAGCATGAATACAAACATACATGCAGATGAGCAGATTTCATTACTGAAGATTTTAATTTTGATTTGATACTTGTGTTTGTATTATGTTAGTTTTATTGTCTTCAAAGCCTGTATTTTCATTAATATTTTCATAGATACAGAAAATTAGGTTGCATAACTTCAGTGTTGTTATGAAAGATAACATCTTTCATAACAACAAAAGAGAAGCTGGCTTCTATTGTTGTTCCACCTAACAATGCCATGAGCCACATTTGTCTGGCATAAATCTTATTGTCAGTAATACAGCATGCAACATCCACTGTCACAAGCAGGTAAAATTACTAGTGAATCATATTAAGATTTGTTTAGTCTCCAACTTATTCTAGACGGATAAGATGAGACAATGGAACTGAAAACAAAACTCTAAAGGACTGGTGGCTTTTTGTGCTAGGCAGGCATCTGTTTAAGCTGTGCGTAATATCATGTGAGAAAAATTGCAACACAAAATGACTATTATAGAAAACTCCACAGCCTGAAACTTCATGAGGTAAGACACATCTAGTGCTAGAAATAAGCAGTGAATTATCTTTTCATTTTTTGTAATTATATTTGATGTTTCTGACCCCACTGTTTGTTAAGTCTATGTTAGTAAAAAGTGAATTCATTTATCATCCTAGGAATGTGGCAGTCATATATTAAAAAATGATTAGATAATGAGGTGGGGATCTCTGTCCCATTTTCTCCACCATAAGGTCACTTTTATAAGTTGGAGGTTGGCTGGAACAACAGTTCCTTAAAACATCATCTTGACCACTTGATAATGTATCAGTTGAGTTTAGCCAAGATTAGTACTTCCTGATTTTACAAATGTGGATTTTGCTACCATCGGTAATGCTTTAATCACTTAAGGATTAGACAACTGTGCTCTACATATTACTACACCTCAAGGCTATTCAGAAGCTGAAATTGGCACAGAAGTTGGTTGCCTGCTTGATAAGTAGAACACTGATTAGTGTGAGAACATGAAATTAAAGATCTGTAATATGCACAGGTTGCCAGTTGGCTCCTGTGTAGAATTTAAGGTGCTTTTGTTGACCTAAAGCCCCAAATGTTTTTTGCTAAAGCACCAAAGGACATGAAATTAATCTAGGTGAGAGCCCCACACTTTGCCCTCATTAAACACTACTTTGGTTGCAATGAGCATGAGAATGTGTCCTAGATTCCCCTTCTTACTATGAGGAGGAGTGGAGTGCGGACAGGAATTCCAGGAGCTCTGGAATTCACTTCCTTCTTGTTCAAAACAGCTCAAATTAGTTAACTTCCATGGCATATTGCAGGGCTTGGTTTTGGGTTGTTTATTTTTTTTTTTTTGGAGGGGGGGTGTTTGATGGGAAAAGGAAGATGGGATATGACATGGTGTGGTATTAATCTGATGAGTTTAACACTGAACTGTGATTTTAAGTGTATTAGCAAGGTGCTCAGACCATTGGTTGGACTCTTTTTGTATATTAACAAAATAAAAATATTAGTTTACTAATATTAAACTTGTTCTGAGGATTAATGCCATAAAGTGATTGGAAGACTAGTCTACCCAGTAGTGTCCAGCACTACGTAAGTGCTAAGTAATTACTTTAAACAACATACCACTTTTTAAGGACAGTTTTTGAAAACAAATACATTGAGACTACTCTGGTGAATGGGGCTCTAAAGTTATGAGTAGTATTAAAAAGAAAGCAAATAAATATATAAATAGAAAACTATAGGCAGATCCTACCTACTTACTCATGAGTGCACAAAGGGACAGGAAGGAGCTCTTTCCTTCCCCCCCATGTGCCATTACATATGCATCAACCAAAATTCTGGTACCTGTGTTTCTTGCATATTGTAAAAGAGCATGTTCATACACTTCTGTTAACATATCATTTCCTAGTAGTCATTATTCTAATGATACTAACTTTTGGAAAGCACTTTAAATTCCACTGATGAAAAGCGCTATAAAAGAGCTAAGTATTACTATTGCCATCAACATGTCAACTTTACCAGTTCAAAATTCCCTTTTCCCCCTCTTCCTTCTCTCTCACACTATATGAGTAGTTACTGGGACTAGACTGTAACGACACTGCCAGCATTTCTATTTATTTTTCAGGCCACATATTCTGTGAATCTAAGTGTTTACTGGATCCTGTTTTATGCATATCAGCACCAGTTCTAGCAAGAAGAGAAACAGAAATAACATTCACTCAAAAAACCTGAGCGCCAGTAGTTATAAAATCATATGACCGTAGCACTTCAACATTAGTTTCAGCTTCTCTGTTAAAAAAAAAAAAAAAAAAGCCTTGGGGAAATGAAGGATTCATTCACATATCAGATTCTAAAACACAAGGAAAAATTCTTATTGCTAAAGAAAGTATTTGGCTGTTGCTTGTTCTTTGAATGAGGTTGATTGGCCTCTTCCAGTGCTTTACAATTACAAATGATTGCTCAGAATCTTTCTTAAATTTTCAGACTCAGACTTTATAGCTAATTTCTACACAGAGTATTTCTCTTTAGAGAACTCGTAACATTTATATGAACTGTAAACAGCCTAAAATTACTAATTTTGATTTATCCACTTCAGTGTTTCTGATTATTATGATTCTGATTATTCATACCAGAAATGAAATAAGTAGCATGTTTAATATATTTTAAAAAGCAAATGTATTTAAAGTGGATGACACCAACAATTTATGCATATTTTTCTAGAATATATTTCTGTTCATATCAAAGACTCAGAATGAAGAACACCAGCCCAGCCACATCATTATAAATCCACTACACTGCCTAAGCAATTTATCTAAAACCAGCATCACTACGGAGAAGAATGCAATTCAAGACAAAAACCATATGTGATTGCCTCTGCCAATAAATGGAAATGAACACCACAGTCTATCATCAGTTCCAATTCTTCTGTGCCAAGCTCTTGGACACACCATATCTCTGTGTGAATACTATCAGGATACTTATTTAAAAAACAAAACAAAATTGTACAATAGGTTAAAAGTGGTTGTTGTACAAGCACTTAAAAAAATCTTATCCAGAAAATTCCATCAGTGATCATAAAAGCAACTGTGGTTTATACATAAATCTTGCAGACACAACCATTAGCAAAATATCTGGAGATTTAATTAACAGAGGATACTTACAGTAAAACAAGACCAATGATACATAATAAAAAACAACCCTGCCAAAAACAATGGAAATACATATTATTCCAAAACAGTATAAATAATTAAAGACTTCCACAACTGAAATTAATCTACATAGCACCTGAAACACACAATCACCAATTTGGATTGAATAACAAAAGCTAAGATAAAAAGCCATATAGCTATATATTCTGGGTGGGAATATACTTAGTTTGGCAACATTGATAATAAGCAAGAAAATGGAAATATGTGACAAGGAAATCCCATTACCTGGGTATGTATATTTTTATATGATTTCTTTTCATAGGAGACAGGGGAATTTTCACTAGTGTGATTAGAAAGTTAATCTGCTAGATCCATCAACATGTATTTCATTAGCTCTTCAGCCTTTTGAAGCTCCGATGTTTGACGGGGCATTATTCGAACACAGATTGAAATAATCTGATTTGCTCGTATTTGAAGTGGGCGTTCTTCTTGTAGTCCACATTTTCCCGGAAGCTATACCTTTTCTTCCCAGATGAAGTCTCAACAGCCTACTTCAAAGGGAAAAGATCTGCACATGGTGTCTTAACCTTTCCTTTGAAACGGAATCTCTACATCCAGTATCATCTAGCAAGGCTAATTGCATAGTACGCAAGGGAATTGTTATTATTTCAATATGACCAACCATAAAGAAATGATGAAAGTTGAGACACTGTTGTAACAAGCTTTACATAATAGATGGCACTGCAAACAAATCAGCAAAGGTGAACAATATACACAGGTAACAACAGGAGACTTTTAGACGTTATCTTTATAACTTCAACAACTACATTCTAATATCTGCTTTCTCATCTTTGAGAAGAAATTTCTAGAGGGGGAAAAAGATCCATGGCCAGGATTATGAAGAAGATATCTGATTTCATCACTAGAAGTCACTGTATATCTTTGATCTTCAGTAAACAAAGACAGGTTAAATTCACTTTACTCTTTATGTATTTTAGATATTAATGTATGACAAGTTCATATTTACTTTATTACTTCAGATCAGTTTTACAATCTAAAATCAACCAGAAAATATGAAAACCAACTGAAAAACCAGTAAGTGAACTGTGAAACAGAAAAGAAGCAGATAAATTATTTTTCTTTTAACTATTGAGATTTGAGATTTTCTGTTCATCTAGAAAATAGAATCACATTTAAAAAACTAGTGATGTCATTTCTTGGCAGTCTGAGTAAACAATTAGAACCTCAGTATGCTGCTGTTGGATTACTTCAGCTTCTCAGAGTCTTTGAACTTTAGGAAGTCAGTTCACCAACCACAGGAATTTAATATTCTGGGGTGTACCATAAGGTATACGTCTCTCAAATTTATAGGGCTGGATTTTCAGTGAGATTTTTGGTTTACTGACGGTGTCCTTTTGTACCACTAATATCTGCATATGCAGTTAACCATTTTTGCACTTTTGGACTGTATTGCTTGCGTGTCAAGGTATTAGTGCTGGAAGAGTGCATGCAGATGTGTTGCATTAATGCTAAAGGAATGCATGCAGATGTGTTGCATATGCGTAAATGGAACCTAGAATTTTAAAAGCAGAGCTATAAATTCTTTATCAACTGAAACAAACTGCTAATACCATAATTACACTGACAATTAAGAGTAACTACACAAAATGTAGAAATTTAAAAAATGGGAGTAAGAATTCATTCATTTTGCACCTGCTTCAAGTATTCCCCATCGAGAGGATAATGAATGCTGGATACACAATGGCATCTTCTTGGGCCCTGTTTCAGGAAAGCACTTAAGTACATGTTGAAGTGTTTTATTGAACAGGGATGGACTTAGCACACACTTAAAGCTTTCCTCAGTCAGGCCTCAATCCACCAGTGGGTCTTGCCAGTAAATCTAGAAAGCAGGAAGACAGTCTGTAATGTAGGTAAGAACCCATGCCATATGAGACATTATGGATAGAAAGGAGCATGGTATATAACACCCCGAATCCCATTTCTAGAGAATTGGTGTTATGTGTCTCCTGTGAATAATACTGATTAACAGTTGGGCAGCCGTGTTTGATACCCTCTATAAATCCCAAGCAGTCTCCAGAGACAGCCCATTCAGAATATCTGTAAGAATTTAATCTAGAACATAGAAAGACATGGAATACTCTAAGAAGATCCAGTTCTGAATGATACGACAATACTCTCTGATCAGACAAACCAGAGATTTAAAAAAAAACAAAAAAACACATTTTCAAACAGTGATACCACCTCATATTCAAGAGAGAAAAAAGTAGATGACTATCACCACAACCTATGACCGTCTTTTAATCAATACTTAGCATATAAAAAATGTAAAATGAATTTATTGTTAATTTAAAATGAATATTATACTTCAGTTAAGTTTATTATCCCAATTTTTGAAGATACATATTGTCTTTCATACTGAACAGTGAGCATAGATCTTATTTAAATACAGTACATACCATAAAACAAAATAAATCTAGATGCGATAATTTCATTGCAGGTAATTTAAACCAATCCATTTTCCTTCTTTTATTTATAAAATAAAAATGAAACAAAAATTCCCATTAGCCCAGAAAAGGATTTGAGATACTTAATGGCTTTGCTTGATTACTGTTTACATGAGTCAACATCAGCAGCATCTATTTCAGCAATTGTTAAAATCCAGAGTATATTTAAAAGAAGTCTGTGTCAGATGTAAAAATAAGCACTGTGATTTTGAAGAAGAATGTGCTTGTACAGGAAGCCATACTGGAGTGCAAGTGAAATAAGGTTACTTTTAATTAAACTTAGCAATTAATGTCTAGCACAAAATATCCATTTTAATGGGGTAATTGAAAATATTGTATTTTGCAAGATAAATAGTTGAGCAAGCCAAAAGGATCTGGACTTATTTTATTATATAATTTAATAGAGGGCAAAGCTAGTTGAACAGATGGCACTCAAAATTTCTCAATGAATTCAGCATCTGTGTGTACATGTTGCATAAATGCCAATTAAAATGTGTCCGAGTAAATTTAAATCCCTTGCTGATTGAATGCAAGCCAATCTAGCTGGCTCAGGATCAAGGTTAAACTTAATCATCTGCTGAACTTGCAACAAGTTACTCTCGAAGTGTACAGAAAGTCCCAGAGAAATAATAAAAACAGAGCTCCTATTGATTCGTATTTATTTACCTTCATAACTGTCCTCTCAAGCCTTGGGTTGAAGCTCAATGGGAAAAAAAGTTGCTTGTGTGTATGGTTTGGCAAACTTTTATCTAACAATACTACTTTACTTAGAAATGTTTCTGCAGAAATTTTCCTAAACCCCTCAAGAGCTTCTCCTTAAGGTAACTGTATGTAACAATTATCTTTCAATTTTTTTTATGTCTAAACAAAAACAACCCCAAATTTCTTTGTATTTTGCTCTATCATCTGCAAATTTTCAATATTTCATATTAGGTTGTCTTGTTCAGATAATGCAAAGCAAATGTTGAGAATTTACCTTCAGGTGGGACACATTTTTTGGGGCCTAAAATATATATTACACTAACTAACCAAATGCTCAACAAAATGTTCATTCAAAAGACAATATCCAAAAGGTGCAGGAGTCTGCTACTCTAGACTGCAGTAGATTCAGTCAATTTGTCTCAGCAAGTATTCATTAAACACATTGCTATTAGCTCTTACAAAAAATAACGATGAGTGATGCAAAGAGAAAAGTAACATTTAGCTAGTATAACTTGGACAAAGTTGTTCTAAGTCTGAAGAGTCAAAAAATCAGAGGCCAAGGGATCATAGAAGATTAGGGATGGAAGGGACCTCGGGAGGGTCATCTAATCTAACCCCCTCCATAGCCCCCTGGATCACTGTACAAGTGGGTTGGGGAACCCACCCATGTGGAAGAAGAGAAGAACTTACGAGATGTGCTCAGACCACATGGAACTATCCATAGAAGTCAAACTTCACTGCTGGGAGAGGGATGAGCTGGGTTAGGACACTGCCAGCAAGTACTGCAGGTATTGCTCCTAAGGAACTGGGGATTCCCCAGGATGTTAATACAGCCTGAGTCCGTATTCAATTTGTGGTTCATTAACTCCATGCCATTGACTGTCCTCCTCAGAGCTGCTTCAAGAAAAGCTGAAGCCCTGTGCAAAGCTATTCGACGGTGTCTCACGACTAGCCACATAATCCAAGTGCACAGCCTTCTCTTAAGGCAGGTGTCTGGAGAATGATTTGGCAGCACTGTCTGAATTGCTTTTGAGAGTGGTAAAATCAAATGGAATAAGATACTGAAGACAATTTAAGGTCATTTAAAAAACCAGAGTTTGAGTGCTGAAAATAAACAGAGGGTCTGCTTTCAGTGGTGCTCAGCATTGACTTCAACTGGAATTTCTGGTGATCCGTGCTTTTGAAAATCAGGCCCGTAACTGTCAATGAACAATAATGGATAATGGACATGAGCAGGGAATTAATGTGAGCTGTTAAAGTCAGGGTTCCAAGCTAGCTATATTTCCCAAATAAATCATTAACTTTAGACATATCATCTGCAGAATTTCCAGAAAAACATTTAACTAAAAAGTAGGGGCTCCATTCTCCATTGCCCTGCAGTCATTTTCATCGGTGCAAAGGGACTGTAAATCATTACCATGCTGATTTCATCACATTTCACAGTTTGTTTGCACAGGTGTAAATGACTATACAATTTGCAGAGCACCGGAGAATCTGATCCAAAACCATGGACAAAAAAAGTAGTGTCAGCTGAAGTTTCAGTATTTAAAAAATAAAATAAAATAAATATTTTCCAATGACTTTCCAAGGGTTAGTACCACAGAGCATAAAATCAGGTCAGATTTAATTGGGCTCAAAATGGTTTGGATAAGCTAATTGGACGATACAGAAAAACAAAGTGGAGTTTGCACAGGGAGTGTACCCAATCCTTGGTAAACAATACGTCTACTCATCTCAACTTCTCTGCCTCCTTTGTCCAGGCTCTTAGGGGAAATAATATAAGAGTGATGCCTTCTGGAAGGAGGAGTTGTATGGTCTTCTTGGAAAAACAAGGTTCCATATGCAAATGGGCAGAGGTTGAAATCCAAGATGGGAAGGTGACTAGTTCTATTTTTTGCATGTACTGGGCAACTCCTCTACCTAACCCAGGAACTTTTAGTTCCTTGCATTTCAAGGTTCTATTTAAGATCTGAATGGCCAAAGCATCAATCAGACAAGGTAGCTGAAGGACATCAGGAAATGGTAACTTGCTTCTGAAAGCATATCTCTGGTTGTTAGGGCACTTGTGCCTCTTATATGTCACCTCAGTCCTCCATAGCTAAATGCCTGAACAGGATATTTTCAGTGAAGTTCTATGCTTTTCCCAGAAGCAGGCTCTGCATCTGGAATTTGAGATGCATTTGTCTCTTAACTACTGGAAAATGAAAGATAAAATGTTAGGGTCTGATCCAAAGCCCCATTTTCTTTCCTTTGATTTGAATAAAATTTGGCTCTGGCCTACTTGATTACTGAGGTTTGATACTAATGAAGATTATATTGATACTGTAATTTAGGTATTTCTGTAATTTACTTCATTTGCATGAAGAACAACACTGTTTTGTTTTTTGTTTTTTTTAATAGTTCAGTAATGCAGCTTCCCTTGTTTTCAAAGTCCAGTGTCTCCTTATTTATTCAGTAGTGGCCTGCCAGAAACCTTGCTTTGTGGGCAGGAATGAATTGGAAATTTGAACTTGACCTTGTTTAGTAACCCCTATGAAAAGTATTACACTACAAGGATCTTACATCTTGAGGTCACCATGCCAGATAAATATTGTATTCAGTTGCTAACTAGATAATGGGTTTTCAAAACAACCCATAAAGCTGAATCCATTTTGAAAATATATTGCTAAATGAAGCAAAAATAGAAGTAATTTTGCAATATTTAAATATATTTGACATTTGTGAAGTATGGGACTCATCTGCTCTGGAGAAAATGAATTATGCATAAACAAAAAAAGTTTGGCGTCCATTAAAAATTTCTATCTATAAATAATAGATTTCTCTAATGTGGCTATAAAAAGGGAGGGCTATGCCAAATTTGTAAAACAAAGCTGAATTACAAGTCAACTATCTAATGTGTCCTTTACTACCTTTGGGCAAGCTTAGTCTAATCAGAGCTTTTCCACTAAATTACCTAGATCAACAGAAACTCTGCACAATTATATCCTGCCATCTAAAACAGCACATGATCTTTGCTCATGTGGGTAATTGCTAGGGTGGAAAATTACAGCAAGGATGATGGTACAGATGTTCTTTTTCAGTTGACCAGACAGAATGAAAGAAAAAAAAAAATCTGCTTCATACTGAGTTCTATTTAAGATTTGCTGCTTTTTACATACTGTGGACTTTGAATTCATTTTTTTTTTTTTAAACAGGGCAGATTTAGGATTGTTTGCTGAGATGATAGGAAAAGGTTGAGAAATGAAGGGAGCTAGCGTTCAAAACACATCAGCGTGTGAAAAAAAGAAAAAAAAAAACAACCCAAAAGTTAAATGCTAGCAAACTTTAAGAAATGAAATAAATAAATATGTAAATAACATATGCTATATTAGATTAAGTTAGAGTTGATGGAGAGGTTTTCAAAACAGCATGAATGTGTGTAGAAAGATTGGGGGCTCTAGAAGAAGTGTTATTACAGATCATATATTAAAACAGAAGAAAATCAACTATAGGACAAATTCTGTACTACACTCTTATACAAAGTTCAAGAAGTCTGATGGGAAAAGAAGGGTGGAAAAAAGAATCTTTCTTGCCTGTGCTATATTCTGTCATATTTACTAGCCCTCTTTTAAGACCAGTTGAAAGAACTGACCACACTGCTGAGAAACTTGAAAGTGAGTCTTCAAGGGGCCAGCCTTTTTCACGGTCAATGGCTTGGGTCTGTGCACACCTGACGGTTGTTACCTTGTCCCGTCATCATCCCACCCACATCTGCTTGTGTGTCTCCGTCTCCATGTTACATCTTGCCTGTTAAATTGTATGGTTCCGATTTTAAAGGTATTTAGACATTGCTGCTATCAGTGTTGCAACACCTAATTGATTTAGGAGCATAAATCTCATTTGAAGAAGGAAATTAGTCCCTTATTAGCAAAAGTCCTGTTGACTCTCAATGAGATTTTGGCTCATAAACTCCTAAATCCTTTTAGAAAATGAGATTTAGGCTTCTCAGACAGTTAAGTGTTGCAACACTAAGTGCAGCAACACCTAAATAACCTTAACAATCTGGGCTCCCCAAGCCGTTTGGGGCCATCATCTATTATATTAGTAAATTACCTGGCAGAATGGGGCTCAACCCCAGTGGCCGCCTTTAGGCACTCTCACAGTTAATTAACATATATAATCAACAAAATCATTTCAGTGTTAATTTGGGAGGGGGGCACTTCTGCTGAATCTGCTCCCCCCTTCCTTAGAAGGCCCTGGTTGTTTCTTGTTATCTATTAATCCACTCTAGTTTTCAATTAAGACAATGGGAAAAGCCTATTAACTTCAAGAGGATCAAGATTGTGCCTGAAGTTAGGAGAGGGATGTGGCAAGAAAGGGGAGGCAAGAGCTGCACAAGCAGAGGACAGTAGAAGCTGCCTGAAGGTAAAAGGCAACAGACTGCAACTGCTTCCATCCAGAACAGCAGACTAACATTTACATGGTCTAAGGAAGGAATAAGCACAGAACTTTTGCCAGTCCCCAAAATCTGGTGGCCAAGAGCAGTGGTGGCATCTACAAAGTTTTCTTCCATGTACACAGAGCAACATCTGTCTACATGGTCTCCCACCACCCACCAACGCATCCCGTAGCCCAGACAGGTTAGAAACAAGTACAGAAGAGAACTATCCTATTCCATCTCTCACCCACATATGTAGTTGCATAAGGACGAAGAATTTAGCATCTGGGGCTGACAAGTGCACCTAAGTCAATAGAGGTATTGGGTGGGCACAGGGTGGGAAGTCTTTCCCTTTCTCCCCAGCTTGCTCTCTCTTTATGGGGAAGGGGTGCAGGAGAGCTTCTCCATGATCTTTTCAATGCCAGATTCTTGGGAAGTGGGGAACACGTCACTACTTCTTCTGTAGTCTCAAGCAGCAGCAACCTATCTCTTCCATCCTCACGCAGCCTCCTCGTCTCCCTTGTTGCTGCCTCGAACATGCTGCTGCTGCTGATATAGAGGTTTCTTCTTCAAAATGTATATGACTGAAGTTGCTGGAAATGTTAGTAAGGAGATGTGAACTTGGTATGCTGGTGAGATTCATCTCTGTGGACCCATTACATCAAATCCTATTGGTAGAGTGGGAAGAATGACTCCGTGTACACATGAGATTGGGGACTGAATGAGAAGTAGCTGGCTGAAGGTTAGTCCTCACAGGAACAAGGTGGCGTGGGTAGTCTGAGGGAAACTGGAAAAAAGCTGGGAAAATTACAGAAGCTCCTGTGACAGAAATTATGCAGCAACCATTTGCAATGTTTGTTCACAATTTAGATGTCTTGCAAGATCCGGGGGTGCTGCTTTTCAGCCAGATGGCAGGCATTATCAAGAACGGTTTTTCATCTGTCCCCTAGCACAACATTTCTTTCAGATGCGCACCTGGTGGCAATTAATCACAACTTTGTCATCTTGGCTATGTCTGCACTGGCAAGTTAGTTCGAATTAAGGAAGGTTAATTCGAACTAACTTAAGCCAAGGCTACACTAGGCTTTCATTTGTTCGAATTAAGGGCTTCCTTAATTCGAACTAATAAATTTGAATATGCTATTCGAACTAAGGGTTAGTTCGAACTAACCAGTCCATTGAACTCAATGCAATTCGCTAAATCGAACTAAGCAAGTGCCATGAATGGCACTTGCTTAGTTCGAACTAAATTTTGATAGTTCGAATTAAGTTAATTCTAACTAACTAAAATTAGTTTGAATTAGTTAGTTTGAATTAACTAATTCGAACTAACTTTAGTAAGTGTAGACATAGCCCTTGAGACTGTGTTACTTTAAACCCTCACATATCTTGAGACCACTAAGAAGCTGAAGTTGGTGCAAAGTGGAC
>ML685767.1:26553141-26693542 GCA_007922175.1 Pelusios castaneus | reverse complement strand
TTAGTCTCCGGTCCGTCCACTTAACAAAGAAGTGGATTGTGCCCAGCCTCCCACATCCACACCCTCTAAAGACCACACAGCTTTAGGTAAAACAAATACTAGTTTATTGATCAGAGTCTGATTTCAAGTGAGAATATGGCCAATCAAGGCAGCAACATGTTACAAATGAGTCAGGAGTGACCACTATCAAATAAAAGGTATAAACCGCATACTACTCTAACATCTTCACCTAAACTGACCTCAGAGTCCAAGATTATGCACATGGTGTTTGGCTGTCTGATGTCTTGCAGCCATTCTCTGCCTGTTCTTAGGCAGGGCCCCGATCTTGCTTGAGGTTGGTTGCAGGATGGTGTCTTCTCAGGCTGAAAGCCTGCAGCTTCTCTCCCCTCACAGTCTCTGTCTTTGTTTTAACAAACTGCTGACAGCCCCTCCCCCTCACTGTCCTGTTGTGAGATTCTCTTCACTCCTACCTGAGCAGGGGAGGGCATTAGCATCCCCTTTGATGTGTAAATCTTCAGCCATTGTGCTAGAGACAGTCCTGAGTCTGAACCCTGTAACATGCTTCACATCTATACATACATGTTGCAGCAGGGAACATGGCACCCTGGTAATCACGTGGCACATGTTCTGAGCATTCACAGAGGAACCTGGTATAGCGTAATTGTCATCAAATAACACAATTACACTGCAAAACTGAACAGAAAGATATTACAGGTCACGCCCAAGGGCTGCACAGATGTGCATCCCGTCACAACTTGGTTACTAAGAAACCCCCTCTCCCAGTGTGACATCACCTTTACCACAGTTGCAGCTGGCAGGGGAACTCAAGCTGGAACACCCTCAGTGTAAAACAGGGGGAGCAAATAGTATAGAGTTCTTTGTGAGGGCCCCTTGGCTTGGGAATGCTCACTCCACTTTATGTCTTCGCTACCCTGGTAAGCCAGAGACCAGATCTGTGAACTCACTTGGATACAGTTTCTCACAGATGCTTAGGGAAGAAGTGATCTGAAGGGTAAGAGGTTTTAATTATGATCCACACTGTACCAAACTGGCAGATCCTTTATTTATTTATATTTTTATTAGAGATTATTTGGAAAGCCTTCTCTATTATTATACTTTGCTGTAGCAGTTTGATGAATATATTTAAGATACAATGTTTTAACTATTGTCTGAAAGTGTCCAGAGCCATTAGTTAAGTCCTGTGATCTTAGAAATAGTTATAAATAAATTTCAAAAACAGTTGGGAGAGAGCAGGATAAAAAAATGACAGGTCATTTGGGAATCCAGAATGTAGGATATATACATTTTATACGTACACTTAACGTTGGCAAATGTTGACTCTACTCACTCTGCCCTTACTATTTATGAAAAGTGAGACCCCAAAATATCACTGCAGTCAGCAAAATTTAACAACTCATGAGAGTCAGTACTGATGGAATATTAAATTGAACACCAGGAAAACCAAACTGGCTTTGTTTCCAAAGATGGTGCTTTAGAGATCAAATCTGTTCTCATTCAAGTCAATGGAAAAAATCCTTTTAATTTTGGAGTCCATGATCATGTGTGTGGGTGTGTATTTGCTATAAATTTTACACACCATTTATTAAAAATGGAGAGGACAAGTTTTACTGGATGTTTTAAATATGAATCCCATTGATCCTGTTGTAACAGGTATGGCAATCTCCTGCAATAATCTGGCCTAGCCTTACTGAATTACTTTAAATATTTTAGATCATTGTATTAAAATGCAAATGTTTGAGTGTTATTGCATGATTGTATGGAACCTATCTAGGAGACATGGCTAATTTAAATGTTGGGAAAGTGTCATGAGCTACAGAGGATTTTTTTTTAAACCAGAGGCTAGAATAAACAAGAGCAAGAATGAACAGTTCTTTGAACAGGTTTCCCAGAGAATTCTTGAGAGGAGGGAAGTGCAAAAACACCTTCAGAACTGATCTTTTGAACCTTTACCTAGAGAAGGGAAACATTATCTATGAATCACCTATGCCCAGGATCAAAAGGCCCAAAGAGAATACAGGAGTAACTGCCACATTCATGGGGATCTTGTTTTAAGCAAATGGAGTTATGAACTCGTAACCACAAAAGAAACTATTGGTGAGCTTTCAAAGACTAATCACCATACCGAGCCCTGGTAAGTTTATTAGCTGTTTTCAATGTTTTCTGTCAAATGGATTCACATTAAGAATAAGTGTGCTTGCTTAGAAAGAGCTTTGGGGAACTTAACTGTGGCAATCACACTGTGAACCATCTCTGAGGAGAAAAGTAAAACTGGCCAGCTTAGACAGTCCGAATTTGCTGGAAAATTCATAGTGTAGACAGGGAGCCATGAAGCCTGAAAATACCCTACTCAGGAAGAAGAGACACAGGTCTCTGGCCAAGAGCGGTGATGGCTGGGGAGTCAGAAACAAAAGAGTGGGTGCCCTTGCTAGACTACATGCAGCTGACTGGAATGGTGACACATTCATCTGGATGTCTTTGTAATCATGTTTTATGTCAGGAACATGTTGTTAGACTTGATGCAGAAATGACAGGGTCAAATTCTACAATCAGTGCTATGCAAAAGATCAGACTACATGATCATAATGGGCCCTTCTGGCCTCAAAAAAAATCTATGACTCCATGGCATATTTCTTAATTAACCAGGAGAGAAACTCCTGCAAGAAAAAGATTGCTTTATGTAATAATTTTTATTGTACAATTCACTTCAGTGTTTCGTGACAAGAAGTCAGAGTAATGCAATCAATCAAATTCTAAACAAGAAGTTACTTAAACAAGTATATTTCCTCTACATAATTCATTATTTTTAAACAAAAATAAGCTATGGGCCGTATTAGCATAACTGTTTCTATTTGGGGAGTTACAAAACTGAGGAAAATCAGTAGCGTTATCAGGAAATGACTGAATTCAGGCATGGATATTTCCAGTTTAAAATGACTGATCGATTTGGTACAACTCAGATGGACTCATTTGTTTTATTACACATTTATGAGATACATATTTGATGTCTTATTCCGTTAATGTGTGTCTGTCTTGTTTGTCTGGTATCACGTGTTATAGGGTTCTCTTGCTCCAGGGGTTTGCATATTGATGGAGAACAGAACATACAATGTTATGTACTGTTAGATATGCATATTACTATATTATCTGTATCCATGAGTGGAATGATCATCCAGCTGCTAAACACAGATATGCATATGTTTTATTCATAGTTGCCTTGCTATTTAAAACAAAAAAAAAAATACAACAAACACTGATCAACATGGAATTGCTTACTGTACATGGGAAAAATAAGCTGTTCCCTTGTAATCAGCACTTCGTAGGAGACTTTTAAAAATGTACAGTATCATGGACAAATTGAACTCCCTATTCTTTCCTCTGTAGAGCACATCCCTCCAAATTAGAATCCAAGCACAACATTTAGTTAGAGGTTTGCCTTTACTGGTAACTCAGATAATAACAAAATCTGCCTTTGGCCCTTCAATTCTTCCCTCAGCCTGGTGGGTTCCTACTACCCTCTCTCACCTCTTACATGTTCCATGTGCATCTGTCACAGTAAATCAAAAGAGCAACCTCAAGTTTTATGTGAGGTCCAAAAAGAAATTACCAAAAGATTCCTCACATCATGTTACACATGGATATTTCTCATCACTATATTTCAGACAGTGATCAAATAAAAAGTTTTATTCTATGACACTACGGTTCATTTATTGACGACGAGTTCTTGATGTGGTCGTAGTTTCAGACCTAAAGAAAGTTTTTGACCCAAATACACCACTCTAACTGTAACAGAAGTCACTGGGGCACAGCACGACCTGATCCAAGATCCACGCATATCAGCTGCAATGGGATATAATGGTAGATAGAGTTCTGCCTCCAAACCTCATTCTGACTGGCAATGGTCAAGTAAGTATTTGCTTGCAGCTGTTCACTCTTTTCTTTCTGTACAGCAGGGGTAGGCAACCCCTGGCACGTGTGCGAACAGTGGCACACAAGCCCATTCGGAGTGGCACTCGGCATCCTCTGTGGCGCCACAGAAATTGCCACTCCTGCCACCAAAAGACACTCCAAGTGGCTTCTTCTAGGGGCGGCTGCAGTGCAGAGGTCCCTGCCATGTCCAGGCCCCAGGCATACCATGTAAAGAAGCCGCCCAGAGCAAATCCTCTCTGTGGTGTGCTGCTGCCAAAAGGAGACACTCCAGGCAACTTCTTTCCATGGTGTGCCTGGGGATAGATAGGGGTCCCCAGGCACGCTGCCGAGAGGAGCCATTCCCGGTGGCTTCTTTCTACGAGTGGGCCATCAACACCAGCTGAGGGTTCAGGAGGAGAGGCCGGCACAGGGGTTGGCAAAGGTTGCCAACCCCTGCTCTACAGCAAGGCTCCTGGTCTTCACTCACCTTCTCACAGTATACAGTGCTTCAGCAGAGGTAAGTGTCAAGCCTGCTCCTGTCCTTCATCTAAATTTCGTAATTATGCTCAGAGGAGCAAAAAAAAAAAAAAAAAGCCTGGAAGTAGGTAGCTAATTGTGATAGGATGGGAACAGACAGACCTTGAGAGCAAATTCCCTGATCCTGACAAGAGGAGAGGAAAGGAAAGTTTACAAAATCACATAAGAACTTAATTCCTTATAACAGATGGTGAGTTCTGTTAATAATTCTCCCCATTGACACCATATTAATATAAAGAACTCTGTGGTACAGAGCTTTTAGCTGCTATTGACACCATATTAATATAAAGAACTCTGTGGTACAGAGCTTTTAGCTGCTATATCAATGATAAACAGGAGTGATTTTTTTTCTTGCATTCACTATCTCTATGATTACGGTTAACATCTGTAATTATGGCAAATGGGCATGATCACCTATTAGCATGTTAAAAAGTGGAGAAAACAATGCCCTAGCAATTCCAGGAGAATAGTCAGGTTTGAAATTTGTATCACCTTCTCATCCTTCCCTTATTTATAAACTCTATCCTGCCTGAGAATTAGGCAGAATACTTGTGTAATTCAATGTAGTGTACACAAAACAGATTTAGCTTTCAAATTCTGTACTTGACTGGTTAAAAGAACAAAAAGCCTGTTTTACATTGATACTGTCAAAATTGTTGGTGGACCCTTCATCAAACATTATATTTTGGAAAGTAATGCTTGCAGCTAATCTTGAAACTTCTGACCATGCCCCAGGGGATAAATTTTTTATCCTGTTTTACATGGGCATAGCTAAAAGTGTATGCAATGTAATTTATCTGTGTCATGCGGTACATAATAAAAAGATTTGTTTTTTTTTCTGATGGCCCAGGAAAGACTGACAAAGTCTTCAAAACAGTTACGAAGAATTGAAGCATTAGTACCTGAGTTAGATACCAAGATCAAAGTTAATATAGGGATCAAACAGGGAACTTGGGAGTAGCTCCTTCAAGATATCAGGTGCCTCCAAATTCTTACTAAAGCTCACAGAGGCTGAGGGCAACTCAGCTGTTCTTAGCATCTGGCACACATGGTACATATTGCCTAATACCATATTGTGAGGCTTCCTTCCATTTCAAAATTTTGTCCCAAGGTCATGACACTTTTTTAAATGGATCTATTTACAATCATTTTAAAACCCAACAATCCAACATTTGAAAGCATAAAGACAACTGTCTTCTACCTCAGATCTCTCATGTTTCCTCTGGACTCTGACAGGCAGTTGATCTTACTGAGGTAGTTTAACTTGGTATGGAGGAAGCTTGCAAAATGAATATAATTTGCAATGGAGTCAAGAAAGGAATGGTGGGCCAGTGGTCGTGGCACTATCTTGTGACTTGGAAGAGCTTGATGCAATGCCCTGCTCTGCTATATGCCTGTGAATATTTAAGTAAAGCATCAAAATGCAAGCTTTAGTCCCTTTCTGCATCAGTTCCATTTGTAAGATGGGATGAATAAATAAAAGACTATGAGACCCTATGACAGGGTGACCTTACCCCGCACTACAGAAGCTCAGCAAACTCTTTGGGCTGCGGAAGCCCCGCCCCTTGAGCCCTGCTGGGCATGCTCCACCAGTTGCCCCAGCATGAAAGAGAGCTGCTCAGTTCATTCGAGGCTCACCAGAGAAGAGGGAGGACCTGCTGTGGAAGCTCCTGACCAGGAGCTGCATTAGCCCCAGTCAATGGGAGACAGAACCCTGGAGGAGGCCGCGAGGAGCAGCTACTCTGTGACGGCTGCCCTGAGGCAAACGCCCAGGTGCTGATCACAGCTGGCTGACCGCGGGAACCTTCAGGGAAGTAGCCAACAGCCATCACCGAAGGTAAGAAGGCACGGACTGGGATCCCCCAGAAGGACACCTTCCATGGTTGGGTAGGAAGTAGCCCAGGAGACCCGAGTGGCGGAGCCAGGGGTGGTGCAGAGGAGAGCCAGCGTGTTTTCGTGTGGATACCTGCTGACTTGGTGCCATGATCCTGGCACCGATAGGGCCCTGGGCTGGGGCTCAGTGGAGTGGGAGGGCCTGAGCCCCCTACCCAGGTGCCGTGCCCCGTGGTAGACACCCATCTGTTATTGACTCCAGGGCCGCTAGGCAATGCTGCCCTGATCCTGGGGCTGCTTAGTGACTCTGTTATTGATTCTGTGGCCAGAATCTGTTGTAGATTGTGTAAGGTTGCGGAGATCCCCTCGTCAGTCACGCCCTTCGGACTTTCCCCAGCAGGGGGCATGCCATGACAGACCCTCAGATATTGGAGTGAAGTAAGCCATATAAATATCTACAAGAGACAGATAGCAACACAACTTAAATCTGAATATGGGGTGCTGGAACACTTTTTATAGTGAGTGCTGAGAACCAATGATCCAACCAGTAAACCCTGTGCATAATGGGAACCACTTCAAGCCAAAGGGGGTTCAGTAACACCCTGCCCACTCCTAGTTCCAACACTTATGTCTGAACATCATCAAATTTTGAATGGAGTCAAAACAGCTTTGGCCCATTTTTAAATACAATGCTTCACTTTAAAAAACCCCCTCCATACCCTCCATGATGCATATTGCAGACGTTTATTAAGAAACTCCATCCAGTCAATGGTTTTCTTTGACCGAGGTCACATTTTTGCTGCTAAACAACACACAGAGCCATCTGACCTTGAGCATACCTCAGAATACTGTGATGTTTAACAAATCAGTGACAACAAAATGCTTCACAATATGTTTAGTTTATGTTTACTATACACTTTGCTAATTTAACAGACCAAAAATCACATAGCAGATTTTCTGTTGTCTAGTTTTAACATAACCATAATAGAATCACAGATTAGGGTTGTAAAGGACCTCAGGACGTCATCTAGTTCAAACCCCCTGCTCAAAGCAGTACCAACCCCAGTTAAATCATCTCAGCCAGGACTTTGTCAAACTGGGCCTTAAAAACCCCTAAAGATGGAGAATCCACCACCTCCCCTGCTAAACCATTACAGTGATTCACCATCCTCCTAGTGAGAAAGATTTACCCAATATCCAACCTCGACCTCCGCCACTGTAACTTGAGACCATTACTCCTATTTCTGCCATCTATTACCAGTGAGAACAGTCTAGTTCCATCCTCCCTGGAACACCCTTTTAGGTAGTTAAAGGCTGCTAGCTATCAAATTCCACCTCATTCTTCTCTTCTGAAAGCTAAACAAGCCCAGTTCCCTCAGACTCTCCTCATAAATCATGTGCTCTAACCTCTAATAATTGTTGTTGTCTTCTGCTGGACTCTTTCCTATTTGTCCACATCCTCTCTATAGGGGGGGTAGCCCAAAACTGGACACAGTACTCCAAACAAGGCCTCACCAGTGCCGACTGGAGGAGAATACTCGCTTCCCTTATTCTGCTGGCAATACTCCTACCAATGTAGCCCACTATGCCCTTAGCTTAGTTGGGGATAAGGGTGCACTGTTGAGTCTCATACAGATTCTTTTCCCCATAACTCCCAAGTCCTTTTCTACAGAACTGTGGCATAGCCAGTTCCCAGTCTGTAGCAGTGCATGCGATTCCTCCGTCCTAAATGCAGGACTCTGCACTTGAACCTAATCAGATTTCTTTTGGCCCAATCCTCCAATTTGTCTAGGTCACCCTATCCCTACCCTCCTGGGTATGTACTACTCCCTTCAGTTTAGCATCATCTGCAAACTTGCTAAGGATGGAATCCACCCCATCTCAGAACTATATGCATGGGTACATTTCTTACTATTTATTGCCCCATATCAATGTGAACAAGGGTCTAATGAAAGATGCACATTTTTAAAAAAGAAAAGTACAATAGTCTGGATTTTATTCTCTCAGTTGCTATTGCACTATCAACGCCTGCAGAGTAAATGGCTATCCAATTTCTGGGGCAATATATATTAGGAATTTACATCACCAATTTCTATTAGCTAACGAGGCTGTCAGCATATATAAATCTGAATTAGAGTTACAACTGTTCACTAACCAGAATTACAATTTAAAGAGCCCATTGTAGTTCTGCTTAGATTGTGCATGCTTTAATTATTGTGCCATTTTAAAAGTTACAATTAATCATTTTAATTGAAATAAAAGTCAAATAATTAAGGTTCAGTGATCACTGCAAAGAAGAGTACAGGAAAAAGAAAAGAAAGATATTCAGATTTAATGGATGAATTGTAAAGAAACATACTGCTCCTTGGTAGACACTACTAATTTCCATACCGCCAGGTTATGATGATTTTAGGTACCATGATATTAATTATCCATTCTAAAGTTGCATTATTTCCATTAAAAGACAATGCTAACATTTTTAAAATATATTAATTAAAGTCACTGTTTTCTATAATCTCTTCCATGAAACCACAATTTGCTTTTGAATCAAGCATTATTTATATACAGTAACAGGTAAACTCTGGTGCTACTTCCTCCCCCTTGAAGAAAGATACTGACTATAGTAGATACCAATCTGCAGGAAGTGATGAGGTTCCTGCAGGTATACTCTTTGCCCCTTCCTCTCCCACACATACAACATGGAGTAATAGCACTGGATTTGGATTTGCTCCTTCATGTACATCCTGATTTAATTTTATTCAAAATGTGAGATGCTAATTCAAGGTCAGGCATGATATCCGCAACCACGGCAAAAGAGATATACAGTATTGTCAATCCCTAGCTCTCAAAATTCATGAATCAGTTCCCACGCCATCATGGAATGGCTCAAATATAATTGTTTTTAAATACTTATTTTCATCTTGATTTTTAAGCTTTTTGGCTGCACCCCATGTTTTTTTCTCGTCGACAATGAGGGTGAGAGCTTTACATAAAAGAAACAGAGTGGAGATTATCATGCTCTCTTTAGCTGGGGATTGAGGAAAATCACCAAATACTGCAAGACTTGTGATAACATTTCAGCAGTTGGCAATGATGGAAAAAGGTTGTGGGCCTGTGGACAAACACACGGGAATGGGAAGGTAGAATAAAGCTCCCAGAAGACAGGACCTTCATACAGGGCCCCTGTAGCAGATGACACGAAGTTAACCAGGAAAAATAAACTCAGCATACTAGCTACTAACCACCTTAAACTTCCCCAGGTTCTGTCAGCTGGGAGGGAGCCTTACCCTTTCGTCATTCTTTCTGATTAATATGTAAAGATCCACAACATCTCCTCCGTGACCCTGCATGTCTCCGATCTACTGCTTGTAGCTAAGAAATAAGCCTATCTGGCTTTTTGTAGGTCACGTACTTGGGTACTAGGTAGTATCAATTGTAAAATATTGTTTGTATAAGCAGTTTTCACACTGTTTGAATCCATCCACAGCTACACAGTTTGTTTATAGCCTGAAGTGGTCTTAAAACAGGTTGAAAACCTGTTCATGAAACACGGTTATGTATATGGGCAGTCAGCTATGTAATGATGTGCTTAATCCCTTGCTATTTTAGTATATAATTTTGTGTTAAAAATTCTTTACAAATATTAAATGATCGAGTATTAGTCTACTAATTAATCAGTTATATTAATTCCAGTAAAATAAGATTGATAAAGCTTCAGACTCTGCTCTGACTTTGGGTTTAAAATAGACTCAATATACACCATTATTTTGACCGTTTTTATGCTAGACGCCTCTAGTGTCTGATGGTTAGCCACAGCAGAACTTCAGTAAAAGAAGAGCCGAATGGCAGAATTGTGATTTACAGAAGTGAAATCCATTTCAGTGACACTAAAAGGAAAAAGGATTTATGAATGTCTTGTCTCTGTGTTGTTAATCTCATCAGGGCGAGGCTGAGTACTTAGGCCAGAAAGATCAGTTGTCACCCAAATAAACCTATTTATTGAATCTGAACAAAGTGCTGAAGCTTATTTCTAATGAGTGTTGACTGATCTTGGCAAATCAAGCGAATTAGACCACACATAGCTGAGCTCGACAAGTCATCGCTAGACAGCATGTCCCAAGGGGACAGAATGAATAAGAGCAAGTTGCTACTTAGTTTATTTTTTTCCTTAAAGAAACAACACACATTTATAATACCACTATCTTAACATTCTTCCAAAACTATACTTGCCGTTAATAAAGCCTTTGTTATATGTACATATTTTTTGTTTGGGAACTTTTTTTCATTTGAAAGAAGAAAAAAACTAAAACCAACCTATCATTGTGTTTTCTTTTTATCCATCCAAGAATTTATAGCACATTCATCACCTCAGTATCTGCAAGCCTGGTATCTGAGTGCTGTCACACAGAGGATTAGTGTTCAAATCCTGAGGGACTCGGAGTGCTGCACAGATGACTAAGGATTTTATTTCCAGTCCTCTGTACGGCAGCCATAAGGAGATGGTTTGGTTAGTTAATAGGGCACTAGACTAGGAGTCAAAAGATTTGGCTCTATTCCTAGGTCTGCTATTGACCCACTGTGACAAGTTGGGCAAGTCATGTCAACTGTGTGCCTCAGTTTCCCATCTGTAAAATACAGATTATACTTTGACAGCTATGGCTGGATACTGTAAATAAAAGTATTATCCTCATGTCTATTTTAAGGAGACAAATGTTCAAAAGAATACTGACAAATGTTCAAATGAAGCACTGAATGGCTCACAATGGAGATATATCCCACTCTTTCTAAGAAAAGGAAAGTCAATGAGAGAGAATCTTAAAGTGGTGATATACAAGTTAAAAGAGAATCACAGAAGACATGGGACATTTAAAAATATTTTATTGCATTTCTTCAGTTAGAAAGAAAATAATTTGATTTTTTTTTTTTTTTTAAACACAAGTTTCATGGAAATCCACTTGTAACTCAAATCTGTATTTCAACATTCAGGAACAAAAGATGAACATCTGTCTTGCACATTTGTGCACTTTCTTTTAGGTTATGACAAGAAGATCATACAGCCGAATCCTTTCATATGTCTCTCCCCTTAGAGAAAAAGTCACTTTTTAAACTAATACTGAAATACTTCACACATACCTTTTCCAACCATTATCACTGCTCGATTCACTATAGAAAATATGCAGCAAAATATTTGCATATGAGAGAACATAAGAAGAGAAATGCTGAGGGCCTTTTTATTATAGAATAATCTGCAGGCTAATGAAGATTGTCTGTATCTAATATTTTCAGATTAGGAACAAATTCATTTTCTCAGAATGCCACTCACTCTTCATATAAATTATAGACTTTTAACATTCATTTTCTGTTAACACTTATAACTTGACTTGTTTTTCATCCCTCATTTACAGTGTGCTGTCTTATTTTTCTTTCCCCAATGGAAAGTTTTGTAGTGATGAAATTTTAATCTTTTATTCTTCTATAGTTTAGTTGGAGTTCCAAAAAAATATTTAACATGTATGGGCACAGGATGTTTAACATGTCATGGTGGCAAGACAAATCAAACATATTGTAAGGCTTTTAAGTGCTGAACCTGGATGAAAGCAAGTTACACTTACTGAAAAAGAACTGTTTTATTTTTTGTGTGTCTTAGTTGCAAGCTCCCCAGAAAGTCCTTCTCCTCCCCCACCCCACACAAAATAATTTTGGCAAGCACTATTATTAAGGACAGATGATTTGGAACATTAGACTGTTTGGGAACAAGTAGTGTCACTGCTCATATACCACAAAGGAAGTTAGACTCTTCCTGTGATCTATCACATCTTCAAAGGTTGTTCTAAAGGCATCAGAAGCATTAGCAGTCTAATATAATTAGAAGATAAATTAAAAGTTCAACTGCTGAACATCTTTGTCCAATTAATCGTAAACTGATTTGCTCTATGGAGATTTTCATATGTACCATGTATGTGATAGCATGATCATACTAAAGCAAATATTATCTGTGATGAATTTCTCTGAAAGTCAACTCAATTTTAACAATGGCACTGAACCTGTGAATACTGTGCTCCTCAGATAACTAAAACGGCTGCACCTAAGGCTAGCATACTACAAACAATGCTTACCTATTTGTTGATGTAGTGTAGAAGTGGTAAATTAACATTTCCTTCAAGACAAGCTACATCCAGCCTGGAAGAAAGTAGAGGCAATCTGATGCTTTCTCTAACTGAAACTAGCGCAGATAAGTCTGCACAGATTTAACCTTTGTTCTCTTACTACAAAGCTGTTCAATTATATGGGAAAAAATGAAGCATAGTAAAAACTTATGGCATCTATCCACACCACAGGAACCAATTTAATTATTCCCAATAGGAGATATAAAATATTTCCTAATGCAAATACTGGACTCTCTCAGAACACTGTATCAGGGACCTGTAGTGTATTTTTCCCCAAAGGAAGGATGTATACCATGTATTGTATTTTTCATTCAGATTGAGCACAATGACTTTTAAAGATACAATGACTTTTAAAGATGCAATGAAAAACTCAAAGCTTTCAATAAAATCCTGCCAGATTTTGTAATATGATACCATAACAAATGATCATAGGATAAAGAAATTGTGCGTAAAAATATAGCAATAACCCCATATGGTAAATTCAACACAAAATTTTTAAGACCTGATTTGCTTATGGACCAGCTATTAAAGCCAGCATTACAGACTCCGAAATGTCTGAAATGCTTGTCAACTTTTAGATTTGTGGATGCAAACTGCTATAGCTTACAAGATATTTGGTGATAAATTCCAAGCGGTTACTGAAAATCAGAATCAATACTTTATTCTTCATTCCTAAACAAATTATCTTCATCCAGTGGTAATAATTTCAATCAAGAAAACAGCAATGAGAGGTCTATTTCTTACTGTCCAATTAACAGCTCCCAAGATTTGACACAACTGAATTCAAGCCCAAGCCCTAGACAAAACCTATTGCAGATCTGGTGCCAAACTCAGCTTGTTTGTCAATCCCTACAGTAGGCTTACATCCTTATTGTCTTTGCCCTACAATCTTTGACCTCCTGTTGTGTCAACTTCTCACATACTTTTATGCCTTCTTCTGTGTTGCTTCTGATGCATGGTACAAACTTCATGAGCTCATTCGTGAGGCCCCAACCCTTTCCATGTTTAAGTCTCCTATGAAGACCTTCTTGGCTGGGCTGCTTATAGTGAATCTTGCTCACATGTACATTTAGGGAAAAGTCTTCTCTGTCTTCTAGTCCTTGGACTGTGAGCACATCAGAGCAAGGAATGCACCTTCTTGCTTGTCTGGAAAGTTCCCAGAAAAGAGTGGAAGCAACTTAGCAATAATAGGTGCAGAATAGCCGAGAGATGTAGGAACCTCCAAGTGAATATACATGTATTGATATTTTTTGGTTGGTGTACATGCCAAAGGCATACAAGACTAGCTACTGCTCCTGGGGACGGCAATCCCTGGAAGACCATGCCAAGAATGGCACATGAACCAAACTTACCACTGCTGCCACTGAAAGTGGTACCTTTAAACGGCATGCCTAGGGAGAGGGCCACCAAGCACTCTGCTGAAAAAAGCTGCTTAGAGCAGCTTCTTTCAGCAGTGAGCCTGTGGACAGGGCCGTCCCTGGGGGGGGGGGGGCGCGAATGGGGCGATCACCCCGGATCCCGCAGGTACGTGCCCCCCCGCCCGCTGTCCTGCTCCCAGCGGGGCAGTGCGGGGCCAGCGCCCGCTGCATCCCATCCTTCAACAGCCGCCCCACTGCCTTCAGCAGCGAGCCAAAGGCAGCAGGGCGGGCAGGCCCTCCCCGCCCCCAGGGCAGAGCAGGCAGGCCCATGGGCAGAGCACGTGGGGCCCAGCCTTTGGGCCGGCCTGCCCCAAACGACCAGCTCCACGCTGCAGGCAGCCTCGGCTTCCCGGCACAGGTCCGGTGCCGCGGGCTCCCTCCCACCCGCAGGCAGCCTCCGGGGCCGGAGACGACTCCAGCTCCCACCCCCAGCATGCGTCCTCGGCCTCCCGGCCCAGGGCCGGCTCCCTGGGAGGCAGAGTGGGCCAGTCAGCCCTCCACGCTCCCCTCCAGCATGGGGGGTGGGGACCCCGCTTTGGCCAATTGGCCCCGCTCCCCCCACAGGATGGCCCGGCCTGTGGACAGGTCCTTTCTGCCACCTGCCTGGGGAGAAGCTGTTCTGGGGATCTCCTACTGCCGAGGAACCGCTCTGGGCATACCTAGGGACAGGGCCATTCCTGGGGGGGATGAATGCGGCAATTGGCCCAAGCACCGCGGCTGAGGGCCCCGCACTGCGCCGCTCCCAGAGGGACAGCACAAGGCCCACGCCGCTGCCTACCCCCCGGCCCCCTCCACCGCCACACTTTGCTCTGCTCCCTCCCGTGCCGTGGCAGCGAGAAGCCAGAAGCAGCGGGGCGGGGCGGGGCAGGAGCACTTCGCCCAGCCTGTGGGCTGGCCCTCCCCACCCCCAGGGAGAAGCAGAGAGGCCCAGGGGTGGGGTGGAGAAGCGAAGCCTGGCCGCTTGGCCAGCCCCCCCCATCCCCCCACCCCAGAGGCAGAGCAGCTGGCTCAGGTCAGGGGAGGGGCGGGTGCACGATGCCTGGCCTCTGGCCATTGGCCCCGGGTTCCAACCCCCCCTTACGGATGGCCCTGCCTGGGGAACCCCACCCCCTAACTCTAACTGTGGCCGCTGCCAAATTTTCAGGCGGCGGCTGCTTTTTTTCGGTGGAGGGGGTCATTGGCACTGGCTGCAGGGCAGAAACGAGGGCGCAGCATGTGGGGATGGTGAAGTTTGCCAACCCCTGTCACTTTGGGGATTATATAGAACTCAGCTGAAGCAAAGTTAAGGGCTTTTTACACTATATAATGGAGTTCTGCGAAGTTCATGTATATTTTCTACACTCTGTAATAAATAATTAAAAAAAACTATACTGACACAGCCCAGGCCCTGATCCTGCAAGCTTCTCTATACAGAAGGTCCTATGCATACAGAGAGTCACACTGATTTCACTGCAATTCAACATGGGTCCAAGGGTCCTCCCATATGGAACAGCTCGCAGGACTGAATTCCAAGCCCTCTGTTTATCAGGTACAAAAGCTACATTTACTTTATTTGGGGAATTATTAGAGTCCTGCTATGGCAGAAATAGCTACATATCTGTGTAGAACAGCAGTCTGCAATAAGAGATTGAACAAAAAAGTAAAAGATCTTTAAAAAAAAGTGTCCATTTGTCCAAAGTGCAATTACACTTAAGGAAACTTTATTTTTAACATAAGATTTTTTTAAAAACTTGACTGTGTCCTTTTAAATAAAACAAAGCTGGACAGATAAAAGGCAGAGGACAAATGTAATATGCTCATTGGTTTAACTTATGTACACAGATACACACGTTTGCCATGCACACAAGTTAAAATTATTACCACATGTCAAGTAAACTTTTACAGATGTTCAGCAATTGAGTTCAAAAGCAACTTCATCATGTCTTCTTGGATCTGTTACCAGCCAAACATACAGAAATACAGACATGTCAAAATATCAAATGATGTGACCAGTTTGTGATTTTTGGATAAAAGAGATGCTCGTGAGTGTGCTGCTTGTTTTTATGTTGATATTCTCTCTTGCCACACCTCAAACTATATACAGAGAGAAATATTTGAAACCATACTCTGCAGTTATGTTGCCTTTAAGCCCAATATATTCCAGCTAAACCATGTCCTGTTTTAAATGGCTTTTTTCTTCTAACTTTCAAAAGGAATGTTTCAACATTACAGTACAGAAGCAGAATCTAAACTGGAAAAAAGTTTTATCTACAATAAACACATGAATTCTATATATAAAAATATATGATATATTGTATATAGATATAAATACACATTCCATATATGCATTAATGTGTCTGTGCACACCCACACACGTGTGTGTGTTATTTGTATAACACACCTGACCACTAAAAAAACTTGTTCTGCTGAGATCTTTAATAGTAGTATTTGTTTCTTGTTGCTAGATCTTGTACAAACATAAAAGAAGGAACACTCCCTACTTCCATGAGGTTACTTTCGTTGTTGTTGTTTTAAAGACTAATACATTGTAAGTGCTGGAACCTTGTTATCCAACACACCATCATTTGATAAGTTTAATTTATTATGCACTGTTGACCACGTCACCCTCTTGTCGAGCTAGACTGAAAGAATGACAGAAGACAATTGATATAGTTTTAATCAGGTCACAACTTTATTATTAGATGTCTGGAACTACCCAGCTGATAAAAAATGTATTATGCAGATAACTCCATGTTCATTCAATGCCTATGAGGAGGCTTCTGCCAGCCCACTTTTTTGTCTATCCAGGCCCCTTGGCCAATCTTACCATGCCTGCTTCCCTTGGATGGAGGTTATGATGGGCTATAAGAAAGGGGTGTTGCCTCTCTGCCATATCATTCATAAGAGCCCTGTATCTATCCACTTACCACCATCTGCTCCTTTAACCAGCACCTCCCTTTTTAAGTCCTTTACCAGGGCATTTGGCTGGTCACTCTATAGCAGTGTTTCTCAACTAGTGTTCTGCAGAACACCAGTGCTCCATGGACATAGTGAAGGTGTTCCATGACTAGCCCTGACTCTGACCCCTCCCCATAGGGGGAACGGGAGGTTGAGTGAGGAAGGAGCAAGGTTGTGAGCTGATGCGTGCCTGGGAGATTTAAATGCCCCAGCCACAACAAAGCTTCCAGGCGCACATCAGTATCCACTGCTGCTTGCTCCTTTGCTGTGGCTGGGGCATTTTAAATTCCCTGACACTGTTACCATCGGCATCAAAATCACTTGGACATAACTTCCACAGTAAGATCTTCTTTGATGAATCTTACTCTAAGAATAGATGAACTTTGTTCGAACATGCAGCCCCATATTTCCCATTAAAACTTGAGTAATATTCTCAGTTTTAAGTTCCATAATCATTATGTATCTATTTTTTAAAGAAATAAACATGTTATATTCATAAAATTGTATTTAATTTGGTTTCCTGAATCATTTTCACAGGAATGCATGGTACGCAGATATTACAAACATTATAGCCGGTATATACCGGCTTTTTCAAGAAAGTTTTCATCAGATGTTCTACGTAAAGTAATTAATATCTTTAGGTGTTCCTCAGTTCACTAAAGGTTGAGAAACACTTCTCTATATTCTTCTCAATAGGTTATCTGCACTGGACATCTGCCTCACAATTAGGCCAGGTCTACGCTGCTGTTGGAAGTCAACAGGACATATGCAAACTACATAATTTCCAGAGAGGTAGCCATGTTAGTCTGTTGTACAGCAAAAAATAATGAGAGTCCTGTGGCACCTTATAAAGTAACAGATTTTCTTCGGCATAAGCTTTCGTGGACTATAACGCATCTGACGAAGTGGGTTATAGTCCACAAAAGCTTATGCCGAAGAAAATCTGTTAGTCTATAAGATGCCACAGGACTCTCGTTGTTTTTTTGTTAAACTACATAATGTAACTTTCATATCTCCTGTCAACATCCTTATGTTGATGTATCACAGTATCTTCATGGTATTGATGGAAGATGCTGTCCCATCAACCACAGGCTTTACTCCTTTTGGGGAGGTGAATTACCAGTATCGATCAGAAACAGTACATGGGATTGATTGAGCACGTTTACATGGTCCACTCAATTGATCCCGCTGCATCAATCCCAATGGAGCTCACAGTGTTGACATATCCCTACAAATGAGTTGTGACAATAATCTAACTCCCATCTCTACTTACCATTAAAAAGTCCTCCCTGAACTCTTTGTGGGGGAAGGCAAAAAAACTCCACTTCACCTAGGCCAATTTGCTGATGAAAGAAAAATTTCCTCCCTGCCTACCTAGAAAGGATTGCCCACTTGCAGAGGATATAGGGTGAGGGCTGTGCCTCCTGATCCAAGGAAAAGCAGCTTCTCCCACCAGGCTTGCCCCATTTAAACTCCCCAGCCCTTCCAGTCAGTGTTGCCAACTCCACATAGCAGGAAGTCACCAGAGAAACCCTGAAAATTCACTAGACATTGCTATTTAAGAATTCAAAAGGCTTTGAAAATGTAAGCCCAGGTGAGACGCAGTACTAACATTTAATAAAGCTAAAAGCAACCATCATTTCACCATCCTTGGCTCATTTTCAGGTTGTTTCTCTCAACCAACCCAGCATATTTCTATCTCTTGTAGGGAGTCGACCTCAGACAGAATACTCCATTCCAAGTTATTATATCTGCTAGGCACTGGGAAAACCAAGACATCACACTGTCTGGGTTAGATAAAAAGGAGGTTAAGAGTTGCATTTGATGGCCCAACAGCTCAAACTCCCTCAGCTACATCCCATAGTGTCTTCATCCATACACAGACAATGCACAATACCTGTACCCAGACTACAACAAAAATCACTTCAAATGCCACACATACATAGATGAAATACTATACATATCCCTAATCCTCAGTTTTCAGAATGTAAGTAGAATACAGCTATAAAACAAACTTGGTGAATGCCAGCACAAATATTAATACATGGTTCAGTCATCTAAACTATTTTGCTTTCTTTTCTCTTCACTGGCTCCACAAATTTCTCTCATTATTGCTTAGCCCCCTTCAAATGAAAGGTGTAAGCATGACTGTGTCAAAATGAGCATAATATTTATACGTAGTGGACAACAAAGTATTTCTGTTCCATTTGAATATATTCATGAGATAATTGTCTAGCCTCCTGCAATCTTTAGCAGGGTTTTTCTTACCATCAGCGTCTTTGCAACAAAATCAAACAAGCCCCACAGTTAGATGAACTCTCCTAGTGAATTGTTTTGTTCTTCAAATGTGAATATTTTTTTACACATGGAAAAACAAAATTGTATTTCCCAATCATTTTATTTTGATTCATTCTTGCACTCTGAAACAGATGCAATGGAACTAGGAATGTTATCATACATATTATTTTTGTGCAACAACTCCATACAAGTTTTTATTGCATTGAAGTATTTTCCTGTGTATGTTTTCCTGTTTGATAAGAAATGAATAATCCATTTATTTTAACTTCAAGAAAATGAAACAAATCAAAATGAAGTTCTAATCTAATTTTTCCTAAATTGTTGTTTTGAAAAAATCCCTTCCAGTTTGACATTCAGGATCTGCCCCAGGATCTTGCATACCCTGGATCAGTACACCAAGCATCGTCTCCTGATTAGTTTTGGGTGATGGGGAGGGGGAAATCCCTTTGGCTCCTGGCAAGAGCTTTACACCCTGGAGACTTTCCAACTATTTGTGGCTCCTGATCCTCTATGTCTAGCCCCCTCTATGGATAGCTCAGATGTCTCTGAGATGGTTTGCCTTCTTCAGATCTTTAGATTTCCTTTTTTTTATTATTCTTGATTTATTGATTCTTGCATAAAAACCTTACAGTCATGAGTTCTCACAAGTCTTCCCTTTTCTATGATATTCTGGCTTCTGAGGTTCCTCTGGCATCAATTTAGTAATAACTCATTTCCAACAATGTCAGTCTCATGTGCAAATCTCTGCACAGCAGCTCTCTTCATCTTCCCCTAAACTGAGTGGCAGTACCCCATCCAAGATCTTTTGTAGGCTCCAATTTTAAGGATTTTGTAAGGGTGAATATCAGTTTTGTTCACTTTTTCATGGTGAACGAACAGATTCCTCAGATGTCAGTCTGTCAACCTGAGGTAGACTCAGAAAAGTGGATAGATGCTGTTCACATTTCCTGAAATTCTTTTAAGCCTCAGAAATGTAATGCAGACAGTCCTGCTATTTTAAAGAGAGGTGCTATTCTGATACATATCTAAAAATGGCACCTCTATACTTAAAAAAAATCTGGACTTGCTGTGCATTCTATATCTCATCTGCTGACCTCACTGACAATTTTCACTCCTCTTATTTGCAGGAGGCAAGTATGAAACAGTGAACTGGATTCTATTCAGATCAACATAACACCTGCAGGCTTGATAACTGAATCCCAATTGCAGAGCTTTATTCTGCTGTCAGTTACACCTGTGTAACCATAATGAAGGAGTGTAATTGTGGGGAGCATTTGCTCTATTGAAACTTTGCTCTACTGAAACTAACAATGCATGAGTCAGAAAAAACACACGTTTTCACTTGTATGTATTTATTAATTCCAAACTTAGCATATTTGATCTAGAATCATAATTAATCTGTAATCACTAAGATTAAAGAAACCTTATATGTTTTATAGACTCATGTCTCAGATAATAACACTTTAAATACTGACTTCCTCCCACCTATAATAAAATTCCACTTGTTATGGACCAGCAAATTTTTGGTAGTTCCTGCTTCATTGATATGTAAATCCCATATTTAGCCATGAGCTGAATAAGAACAGTTACATTGAGATACTGTTTACTTACAAAGCTCTTCTTTCTGGCCAAGTCTATTCAGACAGCAGCAAATTTGCCACTGTCAGTTCAAAGTCTGGTTCAATTGAGTGGTCAGTCAAGACCCGCTCAATCATTCCGGAGTTCAACTCAATAACTCTAATCTCATACAAAGAGCAGTGCTGAGTCGAAGAGATGGAATTTCCCTTCAACTCAGCGCAGTGAAGCCATGGAGGTAAGTGCGAGTTAGAGAGTCAAAGGGAGATATGCTTCAGTATCTCTCTTCAACTTCCACCAAAAATGGTGGCAAGTGTAGACTAGGCCTTTGTAACCATTTAAGGCCCAGATTCAATTCAATAGGACTACTCACACTTAAAGTGTGTGAGCATTGCTATTGTCATTAATGTTAGGCACACCTTGCCGGATTGTGGCCTAAACTCCATTTGTTCCATTTTGACTCTTTTAAATTCTGGTCAAGATTGTTAAAGCTATCTAGAGGATTTAGACAGAATTCTATCATATTCCCTACTCAGCTCTGAAATTATTTTTTCTATTTTGCCTCCAGTGAATAGCACCACAGTTCATATCCTGCCTTTTCAGGCTACATTCTTTGTGATGTACACTTCTTATTAAACATCTGTTAAAGGTTTCAGAGTAATCTCATTTTTAATTAATGGATCCTTTCTTTAATCTTCAAATCTGCTGTTTCTTGCAAAGATGTTTATTGGTTCAGGAGTAGAAAAGTAAATATAGAATGGGATTTTGGAGTATGTAGATTATTTTTCATATTAAGTATCACTTTGTAGGCTACTATGTTGGGAGATGAATTCAAATGTCTAACAGCTCATAAGACTGATCCACTCTTCCACAGTCACTAAGATAATAAAGACTACATTCTACCAAAATGCAACAGATAAGATTTGATAAATCAGAGATTTATACTGGCCAGCCACAGTGAAGCAATCGATAATGCAGAATTAACCCTTCCCAAGAAAATAAAGTGAAGAAACCCATTCAAGAAACAAAACCTTAAAATTATGATTTTCAGATACTTGCATAAAATAACGATTTACTAGTATTAACTACCATTCTCCTTTCACTGTTATCAACCTTTCCAGAGATACTGTTGCTAAATCAGGAACACGTACTTTTCCTTTCTCCAACTTTTTTTTTTTTTTTTTCAGGGAGAGCAGTATTGCTAAAACACACTATTTCAACTAGGGTAGAACATGAGGGACTTAGAAAGAACCTATGAATATTTGTTTTCCTGGCCATTTGCTCAAGGAAAGGAACTGAGCCACATACATTTTAAAAGTACCCTTGCTGGTCAATTCATAGGAAAGCAAAGGTAGTCATGACAACGTAAGGAAGGATGGAATTGGAACATAATCAGAACAAATATCTATGCTTAGAAAATTTATCAGAAAACATTTGACTCACTGCAAACAGGCCTGACATTTTGGATAAGGGTTCTCTTTCTTGGCATAAAGCACATGGTAGAGCAAAAGGGCAAAAACAGGAGTCTCAGTCCTAGCGAATAATTTTAAAAATGAAGAATAAAGGAGAAGGTTAGAAGTGCAAGTGACAGTGAGTCTAGAAATTAACCCTTTGAGGTCTGCAGTCTGACATTTAAATTAATTGTAAGAGATAATAAATTGAGGAATTCATTCATCCAGATCTGCAGATTGAGGTTTAAATGAAGTAAAGTCCCAGGTTAAATTAATTTGCTAGTGTGCATCTGGCTATTGATTTAACTGCTCTGGCAAGTCCTGCTTAGGAAAAGCTAAATACTAAACAAAGGAAGCACACAATAGATCAGATGGCTGAGCGAGGGATCTCAGCCCTAGTAAATGATTGCAATGATTTACAAATTACTTTAAAAATGGAGATGGAAGAATTGTGAAGAATGCAGTAAGAAGTAAAAGAAGAAGTGTAAATGATAGTGAGTTGCGGAAATAACCTTCAAGATACACAGATGGGGTAGGAGGGTTAATTCAGAGAAGTCTCAAGTTAAATTACTTTGCTACTCTGCATCTGGATATTGATTTAACAGTGCTGGCAAGTTCTGCTTAGGAAAGACCAATACTAAATGTTTCTTCAAACCAGGACTGAGATGCTATGGAATGCAAGTATGGTTAAGTTTGACTAGCATTTGCCAACACTGCATCTGACTCGAGCCAGTATTGTAAGTTCTTCACTTTCATGGGTGCTAAGATAAGTTTGTCCCATGAATGCTAATAATGAATACATTAAAATGGGGATTTTGACTACTTGATGAGGCTTTCGGTCCGATATAATCCTATCACACTATAGCCCCTCAAAATATGTGCAGCCTTGTCAACATTTTTCTTCTAAATATATATTGCTTGATCCAAGAAAATGCTAATTTAAAACATCACACTTGGCAGGAAAATACTACTTCTCAACCAAACATTGAGAACTGTGCCAACATTTCTTTTCTAGTCTCAGTAACTCAGTTGTATTCTTTAAAAGATTGTTAAATACATTACAAGACTTGTCATTCACCACAATGATATCACACCAGCAACCAGAGAGGCTTTCATCATGTAACAAGTATTAAGTGTCAGCTTTCTTTATTGTATTGACTAAAATGGGATATCCATGTGTTATACAAATATAATTGGCTGAGGAGAGCAATTTGATTGCCATCCAGTCATGTGGTTCTCATAGCCATACAAATCAGTGCTCATTTTCTGACTGAGTGATTAGGTGTTAAATAATAGAATGTGTGTTTTAGGATTGACATTTTAAAATAATTAAACTCTATTAAGATCAACAACTGCTCCTAGAAAAGCCAAAGGTGAAGGGTGGTACAAGGATTTTCCCGTTTAAAAACAAAAACAAAAAACCATGCAGGCAAATTCCCGTGATGCAGAAATAATTCTTTAACATGCACTGTAAAAGTAAGCTTTTTTCTATGACTAGTTTTGTAATTCCACATTTATGTTACACATATCACTCCCAGGTCTATTTGGAACAAAGGGAAATTTGGATCCCAAACCGTACATATGGTTTTAATTGTATTTTGCAGTGAAGAGAGTCCAGTGTAAAGAAATTATTCCAAATGCCAGCTTGCAAACTTGGTTTTCATGTGAAACTTTCAATAAAAAAAGCAACAGCAGATGTGATTGTAGCTATTAACTTGCTTCGGACATTTTTTTCCCCAAGCTGCTCATTTCCAGCCAACTGCCCGCTGCCTCTCTCAAACAAGCACTATTTTACAAAAAAGCTATAGTACATAGATCAATACCAGCTAATTTAGTTTTTAATTAATGCCTGAAATTCTTCCCCCTCTCTCCACCTCCTTTCTTTTGGAAGGATGGACTTGACTTCAAATGTACTTTTTGTATAAGGCAAAGATTCAGGATATCAAATCTATGACAGAGACAGCATAGTTGGCTGTTTTTATACTAATCATAACAGCCATTAAGCCTCTATGAAATGAAAAGAAGGGTTTTCTAATTTGATTCCTGTGACTTGGCTACAGTACTGGGAGGCACAGTAATATTCTATTTAAAAGAAATCACATCCAATCATATGATCCAATTTTAATGCTCTCAAGGCAAAGGCTATTCCTTCCACTAGCAAATCCACTTGAGTATCAGCTGTTTCCCTATCCAAGACTGCCAAGATCTTCACCACTTTAGTTTGTCACACTATACAAAGAAGCAGGTATACCAGACAAGGTAAGGAACTTTTTTTTTTTTTTGGACTATTAGTTGCTTTTCATCAGTTCTGAGAGTGACACTTATGTAGCCTTTTTTTTTTTTTTTTTTTTTAAATTAAAGATAGGGGCACAAAGGAACACAACAGCATGGAAATGAAATAGGAAAGGGGAAAAATTAAGACTCTATATTGCCAGTTCATCCCAGATAGGTGATTTTAGCATCACTGCTCTAAGCACTGTGGCACTTTTAAAGACTAACAAGTTTAAAAAAAAAAAAAAATTAAAACTGCCACTGAGGAGTCACCCTTACCTGCTTAAGAAAAGTCACAGCTCTGATGGAGCAGACTTTTCCTTTTCTACAACAATGGATTCTGCACATTAAAGTATGCATCCTGGTCAGAGGATTTGATCTAGCTAATACTAACAAATACAGATGCTCCACTACACTATTTGGAACCTTCCTAAAAGAAACAGGAACTTCAAGGATTTTAAAAATTGGGAAGAGGTAATTCTGGAGAGCCTTGTGGACAATGAAGTATCTAAATAACACAGAAGAATTAAACAGTATTTAGAAGAGTTAGATAATGAGAAAATTAAAAAGATGCCACAACTTTCCCAGTGTTATTGTAGCTATGTCGGTCCCAGGATAGTTGAGAGACAAGGTGGGCAAGGAAAAATAAAAGATATAACCTCAGCCTCCTTGTTTCTCTGATAAATTTCACAATACATACAAATGCATACACACAAACAAAACCAGGCATGCCAGAGTGGTAATCTGAAAGTCCCCTTTAGGCAGCTCTCTATGTAACCTTTATTTAAAAAAAAAAAAAAAACGGAAGGTAGGCAGTCAATTTTATAGGTGATCTATTTTAAGCAGGCAAATAAATATCGATGATGTTTTAAAAAACAGATTTAGAAAATATCGTTTAAAAATCCTTCTTAAAATGACAATTGACAACCAATGCTAAGACCTAAACTTATTATAATAAAATCAATTAAATTAAAATTCACAAAATAATAAGCAGTATGCGTTTGATGGTAAATTTTCTGAAGTCAAACCATTCAACTGCTGGGACACATGCAGTTTTTTTTTTTTTTTTACACCTGTTTTTTTTTTTACACCTGTCTCATAAAAACATAATGAAAGGCCCCAACTTACAATATTTCCCTTATTTAAAATTGCCACTACTCCCATCCTTTGCAATAGGGCTGAACCCAGCAGATAGCCACAATTTCCCTACCACGTTTCTGCATATGTGAGGCTGCCCTTAATAAAGATGGCTGCCACCTCCCACTGTTTTCACTAAGATTGAAGCCATGTCAACAGGCAAAACGGACAGGGACTGTGAGACGCAGCAGACATTCTGATAGAAGGATGGGGAGAAGTGGACAGAGAGCACAAGGCAGATTTAGAGTTTACAAGGACAGGGATTAAAGGATTGTGGTGCACAGGATGGAAGGGAGTGTGTGGAGGGGTATGGAACAGCAGGAGGCAGAGGAGGAGTTTGTTGGGAATCAAACTAGCTTTTGACAGCAGGAGCCTCTTCTGTAGGTACAGAAATGTGTTTCTTATTTCAGTTCATTCAACTTGTTCAGTGAAATAACTATTTCACTAAAAGTTAAAAAGAACAATGGGAATTTAAAAAGCAGGTCACCTCGTCCAATCTATGAATAAAAACCAGGTATCAGAGGATGAGATCTACTAGTTCTAAAAATGCTGAAGGAGATAGAGACCAGAAACAATCAGTTCAAGTCACTAACTGTTCACTAATTAAACAATTCACTATTTCTTTATTTCATAAATAATGTTAGTTTTAAATGCAAAACATGTTTGATAAACTTTTTTCTTATATATCCAGCAGGTTAAAGGAAATTTCATTTAACTACCATTAAAATTCAAAAGCATAAGTGAAAATGCTGTTTTTTCATTTTTAACTTATTTTAATTTTCATCTAAATACAGCTGAACATAAATCACAAGTAAAAATTAATAATAATTTAGTGAATAAGAAAAGTGTCATTTAGCCTGTTCTAACATAAGGAAAATGTAAAAATAAGAGTCAGAATACATGAAGCTAACCTATATAATTGCTTAAATGCATTTTAGATATAGTACAGGGTTAGCAAAAGAAGCCACAAATTTAATTTAGAAGCTATATTTAGTTGCAATTCAACATGTTCTAAAGATTAACAAAAAATGAGAATCAACCTATCCTTAGTCAAAAAACTGAAAATGCCAAACACAATCAAAATTAATTATTTAAATCAAGACTTCTTCCTTTCTGATTTAAACCACAATTAAAGTCAGTGATTTAAATAATTTTGATTTAAATCAGTCTACCCTGGGTTACAACCAATTATTTAAAAGTTGTTCAACACAATATGCAATTTTCTTTTATTTATACCTACGGATATGACTCTGCTACAAAGGTTATAGATTCTGTGGATCTTTGGGACCTCTGTGACTTCGTCTGAGGCTGCCAGAGCAGCGACTGCTGGAACAGCTGACTGAGGGCTAGCCAGGAGGACAGCTTCTCTCCCCCCCCCCCCCAACATCTGATTGGCTGCCAGCCCTGAGTCTGCAGGAGCAGCAGCTGGGATGGGGTCAGTTCCCCTGCCACTAGAGCACCGGCAGGGCTGGAGCAGCTGCCAGCCCCAGCAACAGTCTCTGTCACCTCCTCCCCAGGGTATTTTAGTAAAAGCCAGGGGCAAGTTGTGAGCTTCTGTGAATTGTTATTTACTGTCCATGACCTGTCCCCCTGATCTTTACTACAAATACCCGTGACAGAAAGTTTTTTAAAAAAGTATAAGAAGGTTCATCAATAATCAAAAATGCAGTATTGTGTCATGACCATTCATCGAGTCTAATGAGGAAGAATATTCTAGGCTTAAAGCACAAAATGTAACTAAAATCCAATCCTAAAGTTGATTGCATGCAAGCCAACAGACAACAATGTCCATATGGAGCCCAGCTGTAGGCAAATTCATTACTCATACTTACAGTAGAATTACTGATGTCATCAATAAAAAAAATCAGAACCACAAAAAAGTGAAGCACTGAAGAGTGAGCATGCATTCCAGTGCATCAACATGAAGTTTACCCCCCTCCCACCCCCGCCACCAAGGGCATTTAAAAGTTATGATCTTTATTAAACACTAAAGAGTGTAATGATCGAAAATGAACAAATGTTCGAGTTGTAATTTAGAAAATGCTGACTTAATAGACATATTTTAAAACTGTACAAGCCCACAAAAATTCTGGGAAATATACAAGAAGTAACAAGAAGAATATTCTCAATTGCACCCTCTCCCTGAAAAAGATGAAGACTCCTTCTGACAGATATCCTTTTGAATATTTTTCCTTATATGTAATTTTATATATCACAAAGAAATGGAAATGACAAACTTTCCCAAAGGTATATGAATGGGTTCCAGTTTCACAATTAAGAGTTACCAGTGACTAAGTCATTTACGGATTGAGAAATAATGCTGGGACTTTTTTCATCCTCGATTACATCCAGCAGTATAGGGTAGACCATTCCATTCATAGTACTCCCTATATGTTTGATCCTGCAATAGGAACCACATTTCCAGATGGCTGTGCCCATGCAGAGCCCTGCTGATATGAAAGGAGCTCCATGAGTGCACGGGGGTTCACCCATATACAGACTGTCCTTGTTTGCAGAATTGAACTCTCTCCGCAGTCCTTGCAGACTCATTTTGAGAAAGGAAAAATTAAAACCCACGAACAGAGATTTTGAAGAATGAAAGTGAGGCTGATTTTACCCAGCAAATTACACAGAATTTAGGCATTATTAAGGAATGTAGGCATGAAAGGAGTAACACCCAAAGGAAACCTTCCCATGTACAAATGGTAGTGACATACATTTAAAAGATGAGCTACAATGTCTCTTTGTCTAGTTACGTTTATACTCCATGCCATTCACCAAATGTCAGGGTGCCTTTATACCACTTTCAATGACAGTGATGGTTTGTGGATGGTTACAAGCAGACTTCCTAGCTGAAATCCTTCATTGTTGTACCACACTGAGATTATAATGCACACTCTATAGCAGAGGTTCTTAAAACAGCAGTCTCTTGAGACTTTGGGGAGTACCAAAGTGCTTGCATTTTGAACTTCTCCAACTGACCTAATGAACTCCTCCTATTCTTTTCTTTTGTCTGCTGCCAAAGAACTCAGTCTTGGTGGTTGGTCATCAAAGACAATTCTGTCTGGAGACCACTGGGCATATGTACTCTTCTCCCTCAGTTCCCTTGATAGAAGAATACCCAGGGTCAGCCTTAGCGGTAGGCAAACTAGGCAGCCACCTAGGGCCACCGATCGTTAGGGGCTGCCGCCACCACCCGCTGCAGCTGCCTGCCAGCCACCTGCCACAGCCATGCTTTGAAAAAAATATTAAAACATCAAAGCACCACATATATCACAGTTCGTTCGGTGTGGCCCAGCAAGGTCTAGTACACTGAGCAGACCAGGGACTAGGACCTGTTTGCTCGGGCTGAGGCCCTTGGCCTTTTGACAGCCCAATAACAGGGCTGCCAAGTGCGGCAGAGGGGCACCCCACGGCCCGTAGCCTGCTCAGGGCCGTGGAACGCGCAGCTGGGGGCACCCCAAGGTCTCTGCTGGAGCCAGGCAGAAAGCGCCACATGCAATAGCCCTCCCCCAGGAGGGGCCCTCCCCGCCCCAGGATACTGCAGCCCCCCCGCCCCGCACCCGGGGGCCCCCCCCCCCCCCCCCCCGTTTCCCCCCCCCCCCCTCCAGCTGGCACTAGCGCCTCCCGGGCTCCCTCCCAGCCAGTGTCTCGTCCCCCAGCCTGGCCAGATCCATGGGGCTCGGTGCAGCGGGGAGCGGCTTCAGCCCTGCCTGGCTCTGCTCCACATCTGACAGCCAGCCCGAAGCACTCGGGCCGGCCCAGCTTCCCAGGGGAGCAGCAGGAAGAGAGGGAAGAAGCTGCACCCCTCTCCTGCGGGAGAGCCAGGAGTTAAAGTAAGGGGGAACGCATAGGAACGCCATTCCAAGGCCCACAATTTTCAGGGGCCAACGTTCCGGGGCTCCTAAAAATAGAAAAAGGAGGCGGAATGCTCCGTTCCAGTGTGTTCCGCCCAGGGGGCCCCGCAAAGCCGCAGACTTGGGCAGAACGCTTGTTCCACCCTGTCCTGCTGCAGCCAGGCTGGGGAGCTTCAAATCTCCTGCCCTGAGCATGCTCAGACAGAGCATGCTCAGAGCGGGAGGAGCCTGGCCCAGGAGCGACTCTGCCGGCCACCCCTGCAAGCTCCGAGCCTCCGGCCAGGTAAGTGGGTTGGGAAGGGGATGCGGAAGGGGGAGGGGGACAGAGGAGCCAGGAAAGGGGCGCGGGGGAGAGGATCCAGGAAGGCACCATGGGGAACAGAGGAGCTGGGAAAGGGGTTACGGGGGGGGGGGAGGCAGAGGAACCGGGAAAGGGGCCCCTTGGTCCTGATCCGGCCACGCTTCCTGCCTGTGGTGGTGGCAGAGTGCCTGGATCAGGCCCGAGGGGCTGCCACAGGCCAGCCCTGGGGCTTTGTAGTCAGGGGTTAAGGCAAGGTAAGGGGGAATGCAAAGACCGGGGGTGGGAATGGAGGGTCCAGACTCGTGAGTCATTGGAGCAAGAGGTCAGGATGGGGGAGCTGGGGAGAGATGGATGGAGTTAGAGGCCTGGGAAGGGGTGGACGGGGCATGGGGACAAGCAGACTGGGGAGGGGCTGGTGGGGGCTGGGTAGTGGTGGATGGGACTATGGACGGCTGGAGGAGGGACTGGGGAGGGATGGAGGGATGGAGTTAGAGGCCTGGGGAGGGGTGAAGGGGGCATGGGGAGGGACTGGTGGGGGCTGGGTACTAAATATCAAGAACCACGGCACGCTATTTAAAGTAGACGTCATGTCACGCGAACACATGGGGGGGAGGGGCCCACCAAAAATAGACTTCCCTAGGGCCGCTAATCATCTAAGGCTGGCCCTGCCAATACCTTTACTGGAACTGGCTTCTCGTTCTCTTTTCCTCCTCTCAGGTGTCACCCTTTTTTGCCTTCCCCTTGCAATCCAAGGCAGCAGGGATATTTAAAGAGGCCACAACACTTTTTCCTCCTGCCACCCAGACAAAGGCCCACTTCATTCAGTTGTGATGAGCACTTTAGGATATTGGTGGACTCACTAATCATACTTATTGCAGTCCTCCTTACTTTACTATGGTCTAATTGCTATGTGAGAGATACATGTCCAACAGCTAATAGGTGGGAAATTTCTGGGATTGATTACAATTTTTTTTTTCCCTGTCTATGTAGTCAGAAAATTTTTATTCTTTCTGAACAGAACCCTTGATATAATAAAATGAATAGTTTATAAAACAATTTGCTTTTATTTCAGTTTATATTCAATGTACTTTCCCACATAATTACCATTTTATTTAATTTAAACCTGGAAATGTCCCTTTACCAGTTATAGTTAAATGTTACTTAAAATGTTGGTGGCTAATTATTGGAGGTGTACAATGGTGATTTGATTTTCAGTTTTCTTTCCAAAACAAAGCTAATAAAATTTCATAGCGCTAAGGAAAAATTGTTAAAGCTAAAAAGTCTGTGTACATTCAAGAGATGAAAACAACAAAACCTCTGTTTTAAGAGTAGTGGAATGACTATGCAATAAAGATTTTATAGAAGCTGGTTTGTCACCCAGGGGATTCAATGGCAGCAAAACCAGTCTTTGCTAAATGTCTTCTAAATCTGTATATTAAAAAGATGCATCTTAGACCATTCATTTGTACCATTTTTACAAAAAAAAAAAACCCAACCCCAAACCCTTAATTCGCAAAGTAATTATGCCTCTATTTCAAAATAATCCCCATTCTTCAAATTGAAGAGTTAAAGAAAAATTGGTTTTCATAAAGAACAAATTTTGCTCTGTTGTAACAAGTCTGACTGAAATAAAAGTGTGAAGAAGTAATGTAAATCATAGCACATGTATTAATAAACATATATTCCAATATATCTGATGCCTCATTAATACAATTTAAGAAAATTTGATCAGCGGATTTCTACTATATCCACCTTTTGCTAGGATCATTACGTTTATAATGGAAGTTCATTATATTTATTTGGCCACACTGTATAACTGACAGAACTCATTCAGTAAGGACATAAAAAGAGTGCACATGTTGATTTCACAGAAAAGGGCAAATGATTAAGCTAGTAGTTTTTAATACTGTGATAATTTTAAAACTTACATTAGTGTGTTTTACACTAATGCATTGTCTGAGATTAAAAGTGTTCCATCAATCATTATTCTTACAACTCCATTTGAGATGGACAGGGCTCTTTGTAACAACTCTCAATAATTCCTCTGTTTTAGAGAAGTCTTCATACTCATAATTAGATGGCCTGTGCATCTAGGGCTCAGATATGCCCCAGAAACTTAATTCAACAATACTTTTTCTCCAAAGCCAAAATTTTGATGAACATCAGAAAGTGGAAAGAGGAAGCCCACATCACCAAAATATAATTTGCAAAAACAAATTTAAGATTCTAAATTTGAATCCTGAAATATGAAGCTAACTTAAGTGGGAAGTGAGTTCAGAAAGATTTTTGACAAATTGTGAGATCTATGAAATAGAATAGGACTTCTTCCCCGATATGTGTACTCTATTTTTTAACCCATATCTGAATGAACTTTGAATTCTATTTTCCCAAGCCTCAGATTGAAAAAGGAAAGTCTCAGGGATCTTAGACGTTATTCACGTTGGTATTTCTATTTCACATATGACCAAATGTAGTGATTTAACCTAAGTTTTCACTATTAATTATAACATCTTCAAAGATCTTCTGGAAAAAAGGACCACGTAAAATCTAATAATTATGTTGTCAACCACATATTTGCAGTCAATTTGAAAGTATAAGTAGAACTAATCTAATTAGTATGCTTCGGCATATTAAAAAACTATTGCTTACATACGCTTTTTTCAAAGAAGACATATTGTTAAAAGGATGCTCCTGGCTGTTACTGACCCCTTTGGAAACAGCCAACATATATATTTCCTCTTGAACATTAATTTAGCTGGGAGTTCGGAAACATACACAGTTTATGGCCTAGTTGCCAAGAAGTAATATTCATTGTAACAAGAACAAACATTATGAGTGATTGTAAGAACAGAGCACAAATAAGAGAGTTATCAATGCATTACCAAAGGCTGAGTGCACATGAAAAATTATATTAGTTATAGCAATAGCAAATTAACCTAAACATGCTTAAATTCTCCCAAAAGCCTGACTGAAGGTAACTTTTCTACTGTTGAGATGTGTTATGTGCTATCTGTGCATAATGGCAAGGATCCATTGCAAGGGAATGGGCAGATAATTTTGTATCAACAGCTGACATTCATTCTCTGTATGAGCAGGAACACACTGCATGTGTTTTTGTTACCCCTCTCCTCTGAACAAATATAAGTGGCATAATCTGAATGATAAATTACACAACAATTTTTACTATTTGTCAGTTTTTATAATCAATACTTTACTTTGCTAGTGCCATCATGTTTTTGGAATGTTGCCTACCTTTTGCAAACTATTTTCATAACAGAAAAGAAATATACAAATAACTAATTAAAAACTATTCCGAGGAGAGAATCCCTTACATGATTATTCTTTCTTTTACCCTATATACCAGTACAAACTGGCAAATGTTTCCTTTTCTGACATAAGAAAAAATAAACTAGAATTTTGAATTAGTTCAGGGCACAGAACTCCTCTTCCTTTCCAGCTAGTTTTATTATTTCCAGAACTTGAAATTAATTCAAGGCAAAGAGTTACTGTACTTTTTTCCTTATGAAAAGTAATCAAAGAGTAAGAACAAAAGAGAGCTACTAATTCTTCCATGCACCTACTCCTGGAGAAGCCCACTGGCAACATACATTTCTAGGTCTGAATCTTCAGGGTAACTGGAAAAAGAGGCTCCAAAATGACCAGAATTGACCAGCTCTATATAGAAATTAGGAAATAATAAGATGAGGAATGATAGGAAATCTTTTATAAGAAACTGGGGCCAAAAGGACAATAACATGCCTTAGGAATATTTATCGAGGGTTGTACTTGGGGAGAGTGGAATTGGAAATGGCATCGGAGCAGAACAGACTTCTAAATTTGTAGGGGCCATGGAGTTTTTCTTCTCTTTGGTAAAGGATGCTTTTAGCCACATATCCTCCCATTCATCTGAAATTCACTCTACAGAAGCTTTAGAGACACAGAAGGCATTGACTGAAGTTCCCTAGCTGGCTTGCCACAACTAAAAGCTTCATCTACTTTCCCAACAATATTGACTTGTTGTTTTAGAATGGAAAGTGGGCCAGATTCCATGTTGAATTATGACCCATGGACCAAGATATGAATTCCTACCAATACTCAATATCAGGACTCATCTTCCATTAACATCAGTGGAGGTTTGCAATATCTAGAAAGAGGATAGCCTGCGTAGTAATTAATCTTTTATGCATTCCTTCAGTACCTTGTTGTCACATTCTGCTTCACTCACTGACAAAATCTGCTCCCCATTAACCCCTGCTTAGGTTCTCTTTTCTTTTCTTTAGTTTTTTTCTTCCTTCTCTGTTTTTCTCTTTGCATTTCCTTCCATGCTTTAATTGTGATTCCCACCTCTCAAGCTTTACTACAATCCTTCCTCACTTTATCTGCTAAATATATCAGTAACAGAATATTTATATTGTGATGATATCAACACAAGACTTTAGGGGAGTGCGACAGGTCGGCCCGCTCTGCCCCCCTGGGGAGCCGGCCCCACAAAGCTGAGGCCACCCACTGGGCAGCGGGGAGAGCCAGCCCCGGCAAGTCGAGGCCGCCCGCTGCCGGGCAGCGAGGAGAGCTCGCTCCAGCTGTGGTTGCAAACCGGCCCTGGCCGAGGACGCTGCCACCCCGGCCACAGCCGGGACCCCAGGCTGCTCGGGGCCGGTGTCCCAGCCAGGGACTGAAGGCCACCACCGGGAACCAGCCCAGACCAAGGCCCCACGTCGCCAGCGAGGGCCTGCCCCGACCGCACGCAGCTGTGTGGGGCAGGCCTCAGGCAGCAGGCCGGCCAAGAGGCCGGGCCCCACGCAATGCACCTGCCCCACCCCTGCGTCTGCCTGGTCCACCCTGGAGGTGGTGAGGGCCAGCCCAGAGGCCGGGCCAAATGCTCCCATCCAGTTCCTCTGGCTTCAGCTCCACTGCCAAAGGCAGCAGGAACCAGAGGGAAGCGTGGCCGTGGGGGCCCACAGTGCGGGCCCCACACTGCCCTGCTGGGAGCAGGACAGCGCAGGGCCCACGTAACCGCGGGGCCCGGGGCAATCACCCCATTCACCCCTTCCCCCTCCCCCCCCCCAAGGATGGCCCTGCTTATAGATGGGGGAAAGCAGTAGATGTGGTATATCTTGACTTTAGAAAGGCTTTTGATACTGTCTCGCATGACCTCATAAACGAAATAGGGAAATACAACTTAGATGAAGCTACTGTAAGGTGGACACATAATTAATTGGAAAAGCATTCCCAGAGAGTACTTATCATTGGTTCACATTCAAGCCAGAAGGGCATATCAAGTGGGGTCCCGCAGGGATCAGTTCTGGGTCTGGTTCTTTCAGTTATCTTCATCAATGGTTTAGAAAATTGAACAGAGAGTGAATTTATAAAGTTTGCAGATGATACCAGCCTGGGAGAGGTTGCAAGTGCTAGGGAGAATAAGATTAAAATTCAAAAGGAACTGCATAAACTACCGAAATTATCTGAAGTTAATAGGACTAACTTCAATAAGGACAAACACAAATTACTCCACTTAAGAAGGAACACAATCAGTTGCACACATACAAAATGTGAAATGACTCCCTAGGAAAGAGTACTCCAGAAAGAGATCAGGGGGTCATAGTGGAGCACTAGCAAAATATGAATCAGCAGTGTAACATGGTTGCAAAAAAAATCAAACATTCTGGGATGTACTACTCAAAGCTGATTAGGTCTCACCTGGAGTATTGTGTCCAGGTCTGTGCACCACATTTCAGAAAGATGTGGACAAATTGGTAGAAGTCCAGAGGAGAGCAAAAAAAATGATTGAAGGTCTAAAAAACATGATCTATGAAGGAAGATTTTTAAAATTGGGTTGGTTTAGTCTGGAGAAGAGAAGACTGAATGTGGGGAACAAGTACATAAATGGTTGCTGCAAGGAGAAAGGGGAAAAATGTTCTCATTATCTTCTAATGATAGGACAAGAGGCAAGGGGACTTAAATTGAAGTGAGGTGGTTCAGGTTGGACATTACAAAAAACTTAACTGTCAAGGTAGTTAAGCATTGGAATAAATTGCCTAGGGAGTTTGTGGAATCTCTTTTAGGATTTTTAAGAGCAGGTGGGACAGACACCTGTCAGGAATGATCTAAATAATTCTCGGTTCTGCCTTAAATGCAGGAGACTGGATTAGACCTCTCAAGGTCCCTTCCAATTCTACAATTCATATAATTTGCTAAATGCCTCAGGGATACATGGGTGAAAGGATTAAATGCTGTCTCTGTCCCCCAGTACAGAACCTAATATAGCAAGGTACTTAAGCATGTGCCTAATATTAAACAAGTGACCATCCCCTTGAAGGAAATGTAACTATTCAAAGGCATAAAGTGAGGAATAAGCTCAAGAACCTACCTGAATTAAAGTCATACTGCTTATTAAACTAATTAATTTACTATCACCAGAAGAACCGCCTACATTTTCCCTCAATTTGAGATCTAATGTCATGTGATTGGATAACAGACAAATAACTGCTTTCACTTTGAGCTAAGTGGGCTAAACCAATATACAGAATGCAAGAGGCTCAACAGAAGTAACCAAATGAAAGAAAGTTTTAGGCAATGACTGTTGAAAAATTTTGCAGTTATCTGTCTCTGTCTCTTTCCCCCAATACACCTTACATCTGTGAGATTCTGATTTTAGCATTTTATTGTGACTGCAATAAAAATAGGTTGTAAAATATTTTTGTATTTTTACAATTAAAATGCATGAAGTTGAAGGGGCAACTGCTGTTACACACCTGCAGAACATTCAAAGGTTTATAATTAATATGTGCTCAAGAAGGTTTTTATAACAGCTTCATGTTTATATGTCACAAAACAGACTCTTTCTTAAAACCAGTGCAAATTAATATTTACAAATTGTTCTGATTCTTTTTCTGTAAGTGTACAATAGTGCATTTGTGAACATGGACATATTTATCTGGCCTTTCTCAGTCCTAGGAAAAAATTATGTCAATTTTCCCTCAGACTGCCTTCCTATCCTGTCACACACATTATTTCATGAAACATGAATCCAAATGTTCTGTTTCTTTTCAATTTCCTTTCACCACAAATGCCAGAAGCCCCCACTTCATAACTTTTCATTAACAATTCAGTCTTTCTATTCTAAATGGCAAAAACTCAATACCGCTGTCTTTAATCAAGATACTTTTGACATGCCTTCAATACTGAAGATTCAGCCTTTTACGTTAGACAGCTACCTCTTTCCAAGTTATGAATTATGCCTATGTTCTCCAATACGTATCTGTCTTAACAGAAAAGCATGACAGGATGAGTGAAACATATGGAAAACTGGCACAAAAATAAGAATTAATGGATATTAAGAATGAGAAGTCCCCCCCACCACCCTCCCAAAAAAGAAGAAGAATCACAATGATAAGATATACACCAAGGTCTAGATGACTTGAGGAACTTGCTAATGAGATATGGGCCTCTATGTCTAGTTCAGTATACAAAAGTAACCCTGATTACTTGTTACAAGAAAACAGGACCAGATGTGGAAAATTCACAGAAAGCACCTTTACTCCTTCCCCCTCCAAATTAAACAACCAGTGATCTGTTAGTTAAAACCTCACAGATTCTCTGTGGAGGATGTAGGTGATCTCAAGTGGTCAGCATTCATTTAAGACTTCATATGTCCCAAAATTATTACAAATCTCTGTAGAAGCATGGCCATGGCCCATTGTGCCAGGTGCTGTTAACATTTACACAAAGAAATGCATCCTGGCCTGAAGAGCTCCAGTTAGAAATTATCTAGCAAGCAGCTCAGATAATGGAGAGCTGGGTCAATATATTGTTGGGAAGAAATATCTACTAAGCAGGCTGCTCCTCAGTCTGTAGTAGCTGCAATTTCTGAATGATTTGAAGATGTATCCTATGGAAAACAGAGTATAATAATCTGATCTGAGTTAAACAATGGAACGGATAAACATGATAAGATCTGCATCTGAAAGGAAAGAATAGAACCGTTGGGAGGCTCAGAAAAAAATTGGAAATATAGACCTAGGTATTGTATGTATTGACAACATTCAAATCATACTTCTTCATTAATGCTCTTAATAACCACATATACAAGCTGAATGGGAAGGAATACACCATTTTATTACACCTCACTTGATAGCACAAGGGATGGCAACCAGTGCAGTTTGTGTGACATATCTGGATCTAAAAATCAGACCAGTCTGATTCAGGAAAACAGAAGATTCTGGATTCCCAATTACCTTTCCCAAAAATGGGAGATTTCATACAGGTCACTGGGTGGAAAGACTGCTAATATCCATTGATAGTCTTAAACAGAGTTTTGTTGCACCAATGCCTCCTTGAAAACATATGCCATCTTATGTTCCCATAGAGGTAATGAAAATGTCAAACAATGGGACTAGGGATCTCCTAACTGCATTAACTAGGAAGGAATACACAGATCTAACTTACAAATGATAGTCTTAGGTGCTTCTAATACATCCAAAACTTCAGCAATCACAGTCCTATTTCATTTGCTTTGTCCCTATGAAGATCTCATGGATCTGAGCAATTTTTTCTGCAAACTATTTTGAAAATTCCTAATGCAAAAGACTCAATTTTGTAATGGAGATGTCTAAAATGTTCCCATCTAAATAATGTAGTTTAGATTTCTGTCACAGCCTCTGTCCAGTTGCCTTTTGCTTTAAACTCATTGTTACTTTTGTCCCGTGTTTTTATAGTCTTTGTTAAAACACTGAAATCCCCTTTTTAGCTAAAGAAATCCATAAACCACAACTCCTTCACCAGGCACCCCCCTCTCTTGTTCCACGGCAACCTGCGTCCTTATTGCATACATGCCAACCAAGTCTTCCTCTGATGTGAGTTCTGTGTGTGTACAGATCTCCTTCCTTTCCAAAGCTTTGCCCAGTTGGTGCTGCTGGGGACTAGTGCTCCAAAAGGTCTTTCTACTCCCTCTGCTGCAGTTCAGCAGTATGGATCCAAACAGCAGCATATTCACAATAATCAAATATGCAACACAAGCTGTGAGGTCACTGGAATTCTAGGGCTTATTTGTACTGCTCTGCTATATCTGGACAGTCTCTGAACTCTTTCCTATCCCACAAAACTGGTTGGTGCATGGAGTCCGTGGGTCCTGTTGGGAAGAGGGGTGTTCTTCCCACACAGATCTGGGATAGGGAGAGGAGCAACATGCTCTGCATATGTATGAACCACAATGCTGCTAGCTAAAATACCTATATCTAGCTAGCTTAGATATTTGTATACCCATCTCTAACTGCAGAGAGTTGTTTGAAGAACTGAGTCCCACAGATAACCTCAATAAAAAAAAAATAATAATAATGTTAAGCAGTAGATCCCAGGATGGCCCAGCATTAATACCAAGGTAAAAGTTAGTTGATCAAGTCAAACTTTGTATGTTTGTTGTAGGCTATGCCCAGAAAGATCCAGAAGTTCAGTTCCAAAGCATCTACAACTTCATGACCAAAACTGACCATTGCTATTAGCAGCAGCAGTTTCAATTCAGACATGTTAATATGTTTGGATCGTTAACTCCAAATATCTAACGATGTATCCAACATTCTGTGTACTTGTGCCTCCATTGCGCATTCATCCCCATGTCCTATGCTAATCTAAGCCTTTAACTTTAAGAATGAAGATCATTTTCTAGCTGTAGCAGAAATCAAAGAAACCACCTGGAGAATTATTTTATCATTATGAGAAACACAGTTATGTTCTTTAAGACTTTTTTTTAGTTGACAAAACCTCTTGGTGCTACATTACTACCTCTTGGGAATATGGGGTCAAGGGTGTGCTATAGTGGGATCAACATCAATGAGAGACTTACAGGAGTCATGGATAGGGAAAGACCCTTGCTTTGAGCCCTGCTCTGGAAGGATCACAAGGAAAGATAAACCTTCTTAAATTGTTGCAGACTAGACAGTAGAAATGATATGTCCTGTACTGCCTCAAAACAGAAACAAAACACACTAAAAGATGAGTGATTTGGGGGACCTGGATGGCTCAGAGAATTCATAATGGGAGATACAAGCTTTCACTTCTAACTCACTGATTTGTATGCTAATCAGAGCTAAGATTGTTGAAAGTTCCCCACCATCTGATGGCCAGTAAGTTGCTCTTACTATTTGATGGTCGAATTTGCTGATCTCGTTACATTTCTCAAAGGGCCGGCATCCTGTCCACATGACAAAAAAAAAAAAAAAAAGAAATCTTTTGCTTGGTACTCTTACCTGCAGCCTCAGCAGAGAGCCTAAGGACAAAACGGGCAGAGTCAGGATTTCACCCATACTATTTTTAAAAAGAGTGTGGACTAGAAGTGTCTGAAACAGTCACATGTGAATATCTTTGTGGAAGAGTCAATTGTGTCCTAAAAAAGAAAAAAATAGGATACCATACTCATCTCCTCCCCACACTAACAGAAATGTTTGCATTATTTTTACCTAGATGCTGTTAGGAACAGTGGAAACATTTTTTTCCCCTCCTACTTATGTTTCTGACGCCAAGATCCCTAGACTCTCTCTCTAAAAAACAATGCATGTCAAATAGGTTGTTCTAAATTCCTTGTCTCAGCTTTGAGCAGAGATGATCATTTGCAAGAAACAGACATAATTGGAACATATTTTCTATTTATAATGATAAAATCTTAAATTGACTGAAATCAAAGAATGTGCTTAAGCCAAATTTTCTAGTGACTGCATCACTTTGACAGAGAACTTCACAATTAACAAATTCATTTCAAGAGTCTTCCTTTCTCTTTATGTTTTGCTGCTTTAAGATACTACCCTGTAAAATGCAAAACAATGTCAATTCTGTTTGAATATGAGGATCTCAGCATAAGGTCAATAAACATCAGTGATTGGAAAATGTAAATATATTCCATTTTAAATTCACTAGGACAATCAGTTTATGGAACAAGTAGGAATAAAACTTTTTAAAATACTTCATTCAGATCCAGTTTGCTAAATGCTCACAGCTATAACGCGCCACAATGTTTTTTGGGGAAAATGAATGTATATCATGGCATAGAATTCCTTTTATAGAACATGTGATTTATTGGGAAATTAAGGGGTATCCAAGGCTCTATCAGAAAGGTCACCTAAGGACAAAGGAAAGTTTCTAGAAGCTTTTTTTTTTTTTAAAAGAAGACCTCCATTGTTGGAGGATATTTAGTTCACTTCAATATTCCCTGGCATTATTCCTAGCATGTCAATAACATCCACAGCACACCATATTAAATTAATAACAGGAATAGTAGAATCAAATAGGCCCAAATCAGAATGGATTAATTTAAATCACCAAGTGGAAAGCTTAGCTTTAAATCATTGATTTTAATTACATTTCTATTTATACTTCAGTTATTTTCTTAAGAAAGGTGTATTCTCATTGGTTGATATAACCATCAAAACATGTTGATTTACAACTAAATAGAGCATTTACACTAGATTTTTTTTCCTCTATAGGAGTACACACTATGACTATACCCATTTAAGCAATTATATAGCTTAGTATTTTTAGGTTCTTACTAATTGTAAATATTAGTATGTCAGAAAATGGTGAATGATATGCTTATTTACAGATAATTAACTTTTTGTTCATGAATTGTGTGTAGGTTCATAAATACAGAAAACACCATTTATATTTGTTTAATTTTTAAAAAAAAACTACAGTAAATTTAGTCCTAAACTTATTTTGTATTAAATTCAGATTTCATTTTAAACAGATTTTAAAAAACAAAACGAAAAAAGTAATTTTATTTAAAAAAAAAATCAGATTAGAAAAAACAGAATTAGATTTTTATTTTTTCCAACCACAACATTTTTTTTTTTCCACCTAGGCCCAAACCAAAGCCCAAGAAATAAATTCTAACAAGAAAATCAGACCTATGATATAGATAGTGAGACCAAAACAGAGATGAATACCCAATTTTAAAGACAATTAGTAATGGAATATGGCAGTATCCAGAGACTTGATGCACTGTGCAAAATAACAATCACAATTAATGTTCATCTGCAAGATCTCCTATTTTGTACATATAATAATAAATATGATTAATTAAGCTGTGAGCAGTCATATTGTCAACATGACATTCATCAAGACTAAGGATCTGAGCAACACCCAGGGGCACGGGGAACGGCAATTTCTGTATTTTTTCTGAGGTGTTCTGGTAGTAGTTTTTTCAGCGTGTGCAATGCACTCCAGAAAAATAAAAGATAGAGCTCATCTAAAAGAGCCATTACCTCCCACTTTTTACTTCTCTTCTGTTTAGATGACTACTGTAATACGTTTAAAAAATAATAATACAGTCTCCTGATGTTTCCTGTATCTGGTACTACTCCAAATTTCTTGTCTTGATAGTGCACATGTCAACAGGCTCCATTTGAATTTAGAATCACCATTCAAAGTGGCAGCCCACAGAGAGTATGTTACAGCGAAGTTGATAACAGATTTTGAAATATTTTCTGTTTTTTAATATTTTTTTATAATTTCCTTGCTAATGGACATTTTCAAATGAATTATTTCTTTGTAGTCATCTAAAGCAGTACTAAATCCACTAGTTTTCTATCCAGAGAAATAGCCGCTCTACTCTGAGGCTCTCCTAAATAGCCAAGCCCCTCACTCTTCCTCAGAGAGAGCCCTGCAGAGTAACCTCATTTTTGCTGCTTGTACCCACAATTTTTTCCTTTCGATCATTACCCATAGTTCATAACCATAGATGAGAGTGGGAACATAGACTGACCTGTAAACTGAGAACTTCGTCTAGAAACTTAGCTCCTGTTTCACCTCCACGGATGGTACCATGCACGTATCACTGCTGCCATTGCACTAATCCGCTGGTCAATTTCATGTTCCCACTCACCATTACTAGTAAACAAGATCCATAGATACTTAAACTCTTCTATTAAAGGCAGCTGTTCACCCCTCACCTGAAGAGAATACTCAACTGTCTTCTGGGAAAGAACCAGGTACTGATTCTTATCCCAGCTGCTTTATGTCTGCAGTGAAGTGTCCAAGTGTGCATTAAAGATCATAATCTGAAGGAGCAAGGAGGACAACATAAACTGCAAAGAGCAGAGGTGTCACCTACAAGTTCCCATATTGGATACACTCCAACTCTGCTACACCTTGATCTCCTGACCATGAAGATCATGAACAGGACTGGGGATAGGACATATCATTGGCATAGTCCCATGCCAACCATGAATGAACTTGACTTAATACCAAGAATGCAAACTCAACTTACTCGTCTGGGAATAGAGGGACCAGATAGCATGCAGCAGTGACACCGGCATCTCATACTCCCCCAGCACTTCCCCAGGACCTCTCGGGGAACATGATCAGAAGCCTTCTCCAGGTCTCCAAAACAAAGATAGTAGACCAGACAAAAGAGTCTTGTGGCACTTTTAAAGACTAACAGATTTATTAATCGCATGAGCTTTCGTGGGAGAAAATCCCACTTCGTCAGACGCTTTGAAGATAGGAAAGTTACAGAGTGGGAGGAAATTAAATGCAGGGGAGTGTATGACATAGCATCAGGTCAGGCTGTAACAGCAAATCAAAGTAGGTGTTAGGATTCAAAACACTGGGGAACAGCACATAGAGGAGGGGGGAGGTCAATTCACTTGATGTAATGCGAGAAAAATCCATAGTCCCTGTTTAACCCCAAGGCAACTGAGTCAAATTTGCATATAAGTTCGAGTTCTGCAGACTCTTTTTTTCTCCCACGAAAGCTCATGCGATTAATAAATCTGTTAGTCTTTAAAAGTGCCACAAGACTCTGTTGTCTTTCTACAATAGACTAACACGGCTACCCCTTTGGAATTTGAATAGTAGACCAGGTTACCAAACTCTCACAACCCCTAGAGTATCTTTGAGAGAGCGAGAGCAGTTCCATTGTTCTATGTCCGGGATAGAAACTACATTGTTCTTCTGAATCCAAGGTTCAACTAAACAGGTGTAGCCTCTTCTCCAACAGCTTGACATAGGTTTTGCCAGGGAGACTGAGCAGTGTGATTTCTCCCTGTAGTTGTAACACAACCTCTAGTCTTCTTTCTTAAAGAATGGGACTGCCACCTCGGTTTGCCAATCCCCGAAGTACTGCACCCCCTTTCCATGCAACAATGAAGAGGCACATTAAACACGACACACCAACTTTGTCCAAGGGAGGAATCTTGCCCACCCCTGCTGCCTTATACCGTTGCGAAGGCACTTTTCCACCATAGTGACCTTATTAACAAGAAAAATCTGATTCCACCAGGGGGGGTTGGCTCTGTCTGTTGAAAGGAGAGCACAGTGGATTATCCATCACTTGAATTTTTTTAAGACTGAATGCTTTTCTAAACAGTATGCTCTAGCTCAGCCAGAAGTTGTGTGTCTAATGCAGAAATTCTTAGGTGAAATTCTCTGGCCTATGTTATGCACCAAGTCTGACCAGATTATCAAAAGGGTCTTTCCTGGCCTAAAAATCTGTAGAATTGTATTGTGATGAAAACCATTCTAAACTTAATATAATTTTAATTCTGTGAACATTGAAGTCAATGTATATTCTTGGCGTGAGAGAGGAGGCATGGAAAAACACCGACAGCCTACGTTCTCTTTCTTCCAAATGGACAATGGTAATTTATCTCTCTCCTCCATGTGGTAGGACTATAACAACTTTAATAAAAATATTTGTGGCTCTAGGAAATATGCAATCCATGTCAAAAATGCAAATTTACTTTTCAAGGTATTTTCTTTTGTGGAAAAATATGGTATTGATTTAAGATATTTGCATTTGTGTCACTCAGACATCATCTGAATTTACAGCTCCTTCAGATCTGCACAATAGTTTAAATAAATACAACGTTATAATTCATGATAAATGATTTCATTCTACATTAAAAACCTACCAGCTGTGTTTGTATTTTTCCTTCTATTAACTTTAAATGAAATTAAACTGAATGTTACTATAAAGATACCATGTCACATACTAGCTACATTTTTTATCCTTTCTTTGATGCTGGGGGATGATATAAACTGCTATATATCATTATCAAAAATGATACAAACAAATGAAAGGAAATTCAAAGATTTTTGCTAAGGTCTTGCCTTCACTTCAGGATTATCTTGAGTTGGAACTTAAGGGCTGCTGTAACTTGAGTCCCAACCACACACAAAAATCCTCAACTCAAGTGTGATGGTGCTTTCAACATATCTATCAATAGGGTACAGGCTAAAATTCGGGTGAGCTCAACCTTTCGGCTGCTACCACTGTCCTTCTGTGCTGCTAAAATGCAACTCCAGTGTTATTTTTCCCATGTGGCTGTTCTCACTTGCGCTAGGCTGACTTAACAGTAAATAACTGAAGTTAACTCTGTAGTAAAGAAAGAGCCTAAAAGCAATGAGATTAATGACAGAAAAAGTGAGTCTGAATTTGAGGTGAAACATCCAAATAGAATCCAATTATTCTGTGGAATACTCTGCCAAGTGAACTGGAGGAAATCCCATTGAGTAATTTGAAACTGGACTTAGTTTTAACACTCTAGGGAGGAACCCTGCATTTGCAATTGGATGGCTAGGTGACCTAATATGTCTCTCTCATCTCTACTTTCTATGTTTCTTTGGTAGCAATGACATATTATTAAAACACTCTATTGTTAATGTAATGGCATTGTCAGAACTTTTAAATTCATTGCAATATTAACGTCTTCCTCCACAGTTTTACAAGTCACTAAGTTATCAAAGCTGCAATTGTCACCGTTAAAAACTGCTTTTAATTTTTATTCTAAATCAGAATTACTCTTTAACTTCACAGATTTCCTTATCTCAACTGAATTATCATCCCTAAACTGTCTAACTGACATGACCTAAGGGAGTTGCTCCATTATCAGCTGAAATAGCAAAACTCTTTGAAGTCATTCCCTTGTAACCTTAAGTTAAAAACACCACCATTGCCTTAAAAAATACAGAATTTCATTTCTGAGAACATGACATTGTTTTACAGCATTATAATGGACTAAGGGTACACATTCTTCTACTATGTATGATGAATTCATAAACCAAACTCTTATTCTTTAAAAGATGGTTCCCATGCCTAAGGGTTTTACATGTATATTAAAATGAGATTAAACTCAGAAAACAAAAATAGAGCAGTTTAAAATATAACAATGATTAAAACAGTCTATTCACATGCTTGTAGTTTCATATAAAGTGCTACCTGAGTTAATTATTCACTAAACTATCTATGTGATCAGCTTCCTGGAAACTCTCCAAAACATAGCAAAAGGCTGCATCTGCCCTGTATGTGGAATTGTATACAAATTTACAAATTCCGTATTACAGATGGATTTAGCTACTTTAAGTAGGTACAAAATAGTCAAAGTACCTTGTTCAAAGTATTATTTCTTCTTGCTACTTTTAGAAGTTCTTGGATGTATTCTGTGGCCTGAGACTGGAACATTTTTTTTTATTTGAATTGCACTGTAATCTACACAATTTATATTTTGAAAGTCTTAAAAACGTAAGTGTTCTGCTTTCCAGAGAGGTTAAGTTAAAATTTTGTTCATTAGTAAAATAAACAAAAAGTAAATTACTCAAGTGCAGTCCAAGTGGATAGGTTTCTAGTGAGGGGAGAGGAAAAAAAAAAGTTCATTAAGATAAAATATGAAACTGGTTAGAAAATCTCATGTTATATTTTCTAATCAACATTACTAACACTTTTTAAACTTTAAATAATATACAACAAAACATAGGAAAGAGTGATCTAGACTGTTCATGTTGCAATGCTATCTTCCAATTTTTCTGCAGGGAGCACTTAGCATTACATTACAAAGCAATAATTTACCTACCAGGAAATGACACACTCTGAGTGCCATAGAGGCAATATGCCTAACAGATTAATTACGCCAATTTAAGAATTCCAAGTTGTCTGTATTTAACTGACTGGGAAATGCATGTTTCATTATATTTCAAAATGCTATATTAATCTTCTGCATTTCAATTTAGTGAGACAGTCAAATTAAACATTTTGAAACAGCCTAGTTATACATCTTGGCTTTATGTTAAAGCTATCCCCTGATAGAAACAGGAAGATATACCTGTCCATTAGGAAGGCAAATTATGAAGAAAAGAATTATTAATTTAAAGACAAAGGCCATATGCAGTAAGCTTCACTTTAGATCTCTTGGAATTCCACTTTAAAAAAAAGAAAAAGAAAAAAAAAAAAAAAGGACTACAAAGCAACGAGGAGAATTCACCTACAGTATGCCATTCTGTTTAAATGAAGCATTCTTCTCATTGAGCCAAACACCCCTTCGGGCAATTAGCAATAAAGAATTTAAGATGTTCCAAATGATAAATCAAGTGTTGAATGAGGAACGTTGTTTACCATGTCAATTTCTTTTCTGCTAATTCCTACTCCAATTTGGGTGTGGCTGGAAATGATTTTATTTTATTCCTGTTGATGAGTTGGATTTCTTATAATATCCTCTCCTACCAATGGTACAATTAAAAGAGTCATGAGACACTAATTTGAGTCTAAACTCTATAGAAATGATCAGTTCTTTTCTATTTAGATAGTCCATCATAAGCTAGTTACAAAAGAAGTGTGAGAAAGAGCAAATTTAGATAATAAGACAAAAAGTTTTAGGTTAAAACTTCCAAATCTGGATGTCTCAAGGTTGGTTCCTAAACAAACTTCTTCACCCAAATGTAAGTGGCTCATGATCATGAGTGCCAATAGCCTATGAATCCAGAGATTTCAGAGGGAGCTGTAGGTTCTCAGCAATTATGAAAAAGAGGTTACTTTAGTTCAGAATTTAGGGATTTATGAGTTTGGGAGGCTAAGCTTTCATAGTTAAATATAATCCAAAAGACAGTGCCTAAAAGGGAATGCTTGAAAATGTCTTTAAAGAAAATAAAATAAAGTACTACATAATACAAGATCATGCCCAGTTGCCTAGCTTTCCTGGACAAATGTAAGCATGGAGTTCCAGACAGCTGCTCAAAAAAGGCATGTTGCAGATTCTGCTTTGTTTCTTATTTTGATTGAAGCAAAAATTTGTATTATACAAATACACTTTTCAAACAAATACAGTTTATCAGAAAGCATGTCAAGATTTTTCACAGCTCTAAAACTAATTGAAAAATCCATACAATTTTTTTACTAATCTTATGTCTAAAATGTTCAGGTTTTTTCCACCCAGAAAAAAATCAAATTTACAACATCCTCCATATCATAATCAAAAACTCACATTTAAAGGCAGTTTCTACCAGTTCTTCAAAATAAATAAATTAATGAATACAAAAATAGTTAAATTCTTGCTAAGGAACTCATTAAACATGGATGAAAGTCAGAATTTGTTTTAAAACCATGAATCTTTCCTGAAAATCTTTAAGTAAATATATTATTTTTAATTTGTGTAACATGAATGTCTTCAGTTGCTGGTTTAGCATTTTATTTTTCCCATCAAACAATAGGAGACTGACAACTGGAAAGTTTGTGGATATTATAGTTTGGTGCATCTTTGAAATAACTGCAATATAAACACACATCTTGCAGATCTTTCAACACACACAATCCCATATCGTACATTACTGATGAGCAAGTTTACTCTGACATACTTATTTTACAAGATTTTGTCAAGGTAGCAGAAAGGGTGTATTTTTGTCTTCTGTCTCATTCGTACTACTAATCTGGATCCCCACCCTTCTCCAGACGCACACAAAGTATGAAGCAGAATTAAGCGCAAAATTATTAATTGAATGGTTAAAAAATTAAAATAGCATGGCTACTTTAAGTATAATGCTCATTGATTTATAGTCTAATCATCTGTGTCTTTCTTCTTCCCAGCTTGATCTTTCCCATCAGGAATAGAATGGGGTGGGTCTATTGATGGGCTCTTAAAATTAACTTCATTCTTTTTAAAGATGGAGATTAGAAGAATGTAGTGGCCTAAGGATCCTGATCCAAGATGACTGTCCAAGAGGTGAACAAATGTTCGTATTGCACAAGAAATGAGAGGATTTCATTATGGAAAACATGCTTTATCCAAATACAATTAATTACTGGGCTCAATACAGGTGTAACCTGGGGAAAACTTAATGACTTGTGATATACAGGTAGGGTAACCAGATAGCAAGTGTGAAAAATGAGGACAGAGGCAGGTGGTAATATACACCTATATAAGACAAAGCCCCGAATACTGGTCCCTATAAAATTGGGACCTCTGGTCACTCTAGGAGGGCAGAACAGATGATCTAATGGTGCCTTCTGGCTTCAAACTCTATGAATCCTTATCTTTGTACTGTTTACTGATCTTGGCCCTTCACCCTACTTTGAATGAGAGGGAAAAAGAAAATTATGCTTTGTAATAATTGACGAATAATTGACCTCTGACGAAGTGGGATTTTCTCCCACGAAAGCTCATGCGATAAATAAATCTGTTAGTCTTTAAAAGTGCCACAGGACTCTGTTGTCTCCCAATATTCAAGTTTTCACAAATTTAAATTACTGATGCACTGTCTCCCAGAAACCCATGCAATAGTCCTGAAATACACTCATTTTGACCTTTAGTGATGGCACCTAGCAGATAGACTACATTTTTTATTAATTCTTTTTAGATTTCTTTGGCTGGAAGCAGCGTACTGGCAACAGAATTCACAAATTTCAAAGGATAGTTTTGAAAAATTTGCCACTGGCTTGCTGCAGTCTGCTATAGAAAATCAATAGCAAAATATTTAGGCCCAGATTATAGCAAGCTTTAAAGACCAAAAATATCAGATGAGGTAGATTCTGGCAGCTGTCAGAGATCCAAGAACATTCTCTGCCTAGTATTTCTAGTCAGTGCAAAAGGTGTAGAAGTACTTCCATTGTGGTAACAAGTGGATTTTTAGATTATTCTGAGCACTAAGCCCCCAAAATATCAAACAGCTGATCTCAGTGTACATGGGATCAAAGCAATTGGCATAATGATTCAGACTAACAGCTCATCTAGTTGGGTATCCTTTCACGAAGAGTTACCAGCCATAAACTTCACAGGCAAGGTAAACAAGATAAAACAAAACAAAAACACCACTTATAAAGTATTTGAAAAGGGTACCTAAACAAGATGTACAGTACCTCATTTAAGGGAGGAGAATATCCTACAATATCTTCTGAACCCAAATCATGCTTCAGGATTAACTGACCACAACTTTAGCCTGGCTTTGTATTGACTTCAAGACAACAAATCTTAATCTTTCCCCATCTCAATGACTGACTGTCTTGTTGGCAGTATAGTACCATTCTTCATAGGCCTACAAAACCTAACATTCTATGAGCCTCTGATATCAGTGGAAGAGGAGATCACTGGCTCATAACAAAACCATAATTTTTTACTCTTTTTCCTTATATACCAAAAATAGAGTTATAAAGATGCAAAAAGAAGATGACAGCATCATATGTAGGAATATTCTTATCTGTGAGGAAAATATTACCAAACAGTATCACATAGAGAAGCTAAAGTGGGGCTGTCAAAGTGATCATAGGTTCAAAAGCTCAAATTTTAACACACCTCAAGGCACATAAACGTATGGAAAGTAGAACCCAATGTTCCCTGGGTCTTTTTCTAAATACACAATGGCTAGTTTGTTATTTAATATTAAATGCTCCACCATATCCCTCAGTCAAGCTGCCATCTCTGATCTATGGAAAGTCATTTGCTTACCCAAATTAGGAGTGGTTACATAATCTGAAAGCTACTATGTAGGCTCCCCAAAAGTTTCCCAAACCACAATTTATATTTATTTGCTCAAAGGTGTGAGACATGTGTGCTCCAGTCTTGTGTATACAGACAAGCTTTAGAAGTAATAAATGAAAATCATCTTAAGGTTTAGCATTTATATTGTGCTTTTCATTCAGTGATCACAAAGCACTTTAAAAAAAAGTGTGCTTATCCCTCTTTTACTGATGAGGAATGTGAAACAGAGGTTTTGCTAGACTTTTTTAAAAAATCTCTTTCCTCATGACTGTAGGATCTGAATTTTAACAACTAGAACTATTAAGATAAGCATGAGAACACTCTTCTAGAACACCGATGTTATAATTACATTTTGTAATGCTTTTGTGTTTTTGCTAGTGGAAACAGAAATACACTCCTTTTCATTTCTCCAGTTGCTAGAGGAAGCTCAGTTATATGAGTCTTTGAGGCTGTTGCTGTTCGAAGTTACTGTTGCATAAACATAAGACATTCTTGACCTTCTGAGGAATACTCTCGTCACATCTATAAAGTTGTAACAATGTTTTGAATTTAATTATATAAATATTTTATGCTATTTATACACTGTAAATTATTTTGAGGATCATAGAGAAAATTAAATGAAGATCAGTCTAGGATGGGATGACGAAAAGGTTACCAGACCCTTGCAATGCAATTACATGAAGGCATATCAATAAATGTGGATTTAGGAGACTTTTGCATTCTTCATAATTAAACTCAGTAAATCATGACAGTTTACTGTCATGTTATATTGTTTTCTTCTAAAGAAGAATGTTTTGACTTATTAGTTCATCATCTTCAACACCAGTTAGCAATTAAAGTTTTTAAAAGAGAATCTTTTTACTACAACACTGGATTTCAGATCCACTCCAAAGCCTAGTGACAAGTGTCTTAAGGTTGAAACCTAACCTACAACCTAGGGGTATTATAGAGATCTCAGAACAGTGAGTGAGCACATACATCAAAACAAGTGCTGCAAAAGCAGGTTGTAAAAGGAAACAATCGTACTGGAATTTCAGCCTAAACTTCTCTGCATTTCACATCACCCAAGTATGTTTATGCTAAATTTCATTTTAAATGTAATTAAGCAAACAAAATGAACAGTATAATTTCTGAATTGTGATTTAATAGGCACTAAACTCTTACTCTCAAGGCACTATATGAGAGAGAATTTAATAGCTGAACTCAAACATTAGTTTGCAGGTCATGAAAAAGGATTATTTTGTTTTTTCCTGGCAGCATGGGAACTTTTTTTTTTTACCAAATGTACCTAATGGTATTGCTGTTTTCTAGTAGCTTTTTATTTAATTTGAATTTTATAATTCTCTAAAATGGCTTGGAGGTTCCATCATGACAAGTACTCTACACATCACTTAAATAAATACTATGAACTTGAAGTACAGTGGTAAATCTGTTCACACATCTCATAGACTTTAAGGTCAGAAGGAACCATCATGACCATTCACAGTCTGACCTCCTGCACATTGCAGGCCACAGAACCTCACCTACCAATTCCTGTAGCAGACCCCCAATCTCTGGCTGAATTACTGAAGTCCTCAAATCATCATTTCAAGTCTTTAAGTTAGAGAATCCACCATTCACACTAGTTTAAAGTTGCACGCCCCATCCTGAAGAGGAAAGCAAAACCCTCCCAGGTTCTCTACCAATCTGACACATGGGGAAATTCCTTCTCAGCCCCAAATAGACAGCAGTTAGACCCTGAGCACATGGAAAGATTTGTTAGCAAGACACCTGGAAAGAATCCTCTGTAGTAACTCAGAGTCCACCACCTCTAGTGTCCCATCCACCACCATTGTATAGACATTTGCTGCTAGCAGTCACAGATCAGCTACATGCCATTGTAGGCAGTCTCATCAGACAAAGCTCTCCATAAACTTTTTCAACCTCAGTCTTGAAGCCAGTTAGGTTCTTTGCCCGCAATGCTCCATTTGGAATGCTGTTCTAGAACTTCACTCCTCTGATGGTTAGAACCTTCAATGTTGCCTGTTTTGAAAAATATTATTCAGCAGAAATCTATATTTTAAAATATCTTGATTGTTATATAAGGGCAAATTCCCTCTCCTGTTGAAAAGTTTTAAGTTAAAAACAGAGATAAAAAACTTGTCAAAAGAAGAGAACTTATTTCAAACCACACCAAAACAAAATCTATGTTTTCCATTTAAGCAAACACAGAGCTCACTCACGCCAGCATAAGTATATTTTCAAAGAAAGCAGCATTTTAGTCATATGACCCTTGTCAAAGTCAAAGCAAGTTTTCTTGCTAAAATCCCAATTATTTCTTTGAAAATTTAGGAGCTGAAAAGGTTTTCTTTATGCCACATGTATCTTTTTAGGGTAGCCTAAGAGGAGTTAAAACAAGTTTTTCTTTACTAATGTAAGTTAATTACACAGAGACACCTTTACAACCCTGACATTTTAAGGATTTTACATGAAATTGTTTTTTAGCCTATACAAAGCTAAAGAACTTAAATAAATATTGCTTCCAGCTACGTTGTTTAATTCTGAAATAACTAACTGAAAGCAGTCTAAATTTATACTAGAGTACTTGGGAGCAAAATTGTCACTGCTTGTTTATATTGTCTTAAATTTAAGCTGAAGTTTTCAGTAGTGCAATGTTCACTCAATATGTGGGGGGAAATTCACTTTAATTGCAGTGTTTATTTTTTTTTAAAAATAAATGGCCACTTATATACAGACCTCTGAAAAAAATAAGTAATTACAAAGAGTGAACTTGATAATAGATCCAATACATTTCACTAATCTTCTCTCTGTTTGGTAAAGAATTTCTCAAGATTGAAAAAGAACTGGATATTCAACCTTTTATTTGTTGTCAGTGATTTTTTTTTTTTTTTTTTTAATTTTAGTCCTCAAACCAACAGCTGAAGGTGATTCCAAAAATCAAAGCTGAACTTCAATTTCCTATTCCATAGCAGACATTCTTAACTGTTATGGTGAAAGGGAACTCCTGAAATAACAGCTTTCTATGGGGTTGTCTAATTGCTTTGCAGATTGGTCAGGACTTCGTTTGAGTGCTTGGCCTTTTCTATAATACAGAGAAACTTTGCTGTGTTGCATCCTTCAGAACACACCACCACCACCACACACAAAGCCAAATATACTCATTGAAGACAAGTGAACAATTGTATATTTGGCTCCATATATACAAGCCAGTTCAATTCCTAAATGAGATGTATTTAGCCATTTCACTTCACGGGATACAAGTTTTAAAAAAAAAAAGAAAAAGAAAAAAAAAGCTGTACATCATATAAAATGTATCCCAGGCATCAGAAATATACTAACACAGAAAACAAGCAAATACAAATAAGTAATATCCAGATGAACACGGAGATGTGGAAAGTTTGCACTGCTACTCTGACAATATATACCAGATTTTTGTTTTGTTTTTACTGTTAGTTGCCTTTAGCAGCTTCTCTTTCCAGAGTACATAGTCCTAAATTAAGGTGGGATTTACAGAAGTGTTCAGTGTTCTCTATCTCTGCTGTCACTGAAGTTAATGAGAGCCAGATTCACAAATGGCGTAAATCAGCTTAGTTCCATCAAATCCAGCGTTGAGAGTTTTACTTCAGCAGGAGAAGAATTAGGTTACTACTATGTGCTTTTGAAAATCCTGTTTAATTCCAAAGCGCACACATTCAAAAAGGACAGTAATTAAAAAAGAGAAAATAAAATACCAGAAAACAATGATGCCATTAGTCTCCAAGAAATTCTACTTTATCTATTGTAGTTATCCCATCTGAGATGCAATCAAACATTTCAGTGCAAACCACTATAATATAATATCAGATAATATCATTGGAAAGGTCTCTTGCAATCAAAAGAAGAAAGTGGCGACATGGTCCAATATTTACTACTAGCTACCCACTCAGGAACTAAACATTCCCAAACCCAATTAGCATTTTAAAAAAGGGAGCATCAGCCCTATCTACAATAGTAATTCCTTTCTAGCAACCAAGAACAACAGTAAGAGCACAAGACCTAACTTACTTTGGTTCTCATAATGTATTAATCCTAGGATGCAATGGTACAGTGTGAAATATTGTTTGAATTTATTATGTCAGCAATTTTAAAAACTCAGAAATTGCATTGCAGATAAAAAACTGAAAAATAAAGATTTATTATTACAGGAAGAGGGTAAGGAATGGCCAAAAAGCACTAGTATATATGTTTTAGGCATCATATACTGCTATGTTTTCTTGACGATAAAGAAAGGTGTCTTGCATATCCAGAAAACCATATTTAGAGTTCTGCAGCCTCTTTTCAAATCAAGTGTCTTCAAAGAAAACAAATCATATATTCTTTCAAACTATGTACACAACACAGCGCTTTTCATATTATAAAGCACAAAATAGTATCTGAAAAAAAAAGCTCTAATATTCCTACTCCCCATCACCCATATTCCTCACATTTCAATAATGCAGTCCTAAATGGAGTTTTATCACATTTAAGACAGCATCACGAAAGCTAAATATTAGCCTAAACCATGTAACTTTCAGAGAAAGCTACACATAAGTGAAAATAGAAGTGTTGCAGAAACTTGTCATCTCACCTTCTTTTGGTTCAGTAAGACAACTAAAGTGTGGACATTTGTATAGTTCATACCACTTCTAGTGACATATCTGTTCAAGTGCTATTCCCCATTAAATCTTCATTTTCAAGATCCTTCTTGGCTTAACACCTTCCTTATCTGTCATCTACAGAGATGTCATTCCCCATATCCATCACACTGGTGATGCCAACAATAACTGCCCTTTACTCCAGTTTTCCGTCAAACATGTCTATGATTTCTGACATACCACTCCTAATCCATAGGGAGAGCTCTTCATAAAAATATAAAGTGCCATTACACTCTCCTTCTACAAAGCTCACCTTTGATATGATGTCTACAAAAATCTCAAGGCTAGGTTGCAGAAGTGTTGTGATCATTGGGGATTATCAGAACTGTCTCACTGTTATCCTGTACTTCCTCTGGCTCATTGCTGTAGCCACGTATTATTTCACATCATATATTCAGACTGTAAGCCTTTTATGACAAAGACCGATCATCTTTTAGTGTGTTGCATTGCATCACTCAATGGGGCTCCAGTCTTACACGGGGCCTTTAGATGCTACCATAACACACAATATAAAATAAAAAATGAATTAATTAAACAAATACAGTAATAATGATAGTCTGGGGGTGGGCATTTAGCAACTTTTGTCAACAATTGAGCAGATAGAATAAGAAAATGGTAATAAATGGGTATGACCCATGGCATGAGCTCTTGGGGTTGTCTGAAAAAAATATTGTAAAACTGTCAAAAAACCCTTAAATATAAGATATTCCAGGTACCTGAATATGATAGGTACCATGACAACAAGTTGTGGGTAATTTTTAAAATCAGTAAAATGTTGAGGCAGATAATGTACAGGAAGTGGTCAGGGTATGCTGTCTTGTCCCCACCCCTGTAGTAAGAATTTAGAATATAAAGTAAGAAAGGACAAGTAGAAATACCCAGGTGCAAACCCAAAGCCTAGTGAAATAAGCCAAAAGAGTAAGACTGAAATAAATGGTCAAGCTGGCAGGAGTCAGGCTGCAAAGCTCTAACCTCACCAAAATTAGCAAGAAACAAGCTGAAACTGCAATAACAAGTAGAGTGGAAAAAGTACCTTGAGGAAAGAGGTGTTGGGTTGGCCTAGAGCCAAAGAGACAAGGAGAGACATTTTGCCCAAACTATCCCATGATAGGGATGTTTCAGCCAGACCATGACATTTTGATGTATGAAGATGTTTAGTGGTATGCGGACCAAGGTAATGGATGGCATCAGGAAGGGTGCGTGGACCAATCAAGGTAATTTTAGATATCAAAGAAAGTAGTTTCTGGTGCTAAAGGGGCCAAGCAATTGGTCAAAACAGTGTATAAAAGAAGGAGCCCCAGAGACCAGATTTTGTGCAGCTGAAGGGGGTAACAGAGTCCCGCCATAAGTTGAACTCTACCATTGAATTGAGAGCACAAACACTGTCTGTATGTGTGTTGATATAGATTGCTTACCATTGTGCTACACTGCAATAAAGCCTAACCTGGCATCTTCATTTCTACAAAGATCTGTGGTCATGTGGTCTCTTCAAGCGAGAGTGTTACCTACACCGGGACAGGCAGGCAACCAAACACACCTATGCTGTGGACGCAGAACACAGATAGGAACACTTCTCACCCAGCATACCCTTTTCTGATTAAATTTGCTGGTACTGCAAGTATTAGTGATATTATATAAATAGGAAATGGTCTGATTGTGGAGTAAGAACCGCTGAAGCCCAACCTCATCCTGTACTGAAGGAAGGTGCAGAGCAGAAGGTTCCTCCAGAGTGGAACCTTGACTGGCCACCAAGATTCAGCTGGGGATTTTAACACCGGATGGTGAGCTATAGCTGAACCGCTGAATGAACAATCTGACAAATCTGAAGAAGTTAAACTAGAGCATGAAGGGCAATCTACTTGCTTAACACTTTCTTTCCATGGTCTGAAACAGCTAAAATTTTTAATCTTTGGAACAGGCTACAAAAGCTGTAGCCCTAATTTGATATACGAGAAGGAACAGAAAAGTGAGAAAATGGGATTTGGAGGCAGAATGTGGGATTTGTTTGATATACTGTTCTAGCCGAATGATTTTTGGGGGTGAGGGAGCAGGAGGTTGATTGGCCTGGTCTTTGTATTGTGAAATATTTTAACCGATGTGTAGGCACTAAGGTTTCTTCGGATAGGCCCTTTCTTCCTCTATTTTCTTTTTTCTGCTTTTGTTTGGAGGTTGGAATTTTATTTATCTATTTTAGGGATAGAGATTATGGAAATAAATTCCTGGTACAGGGGCAAAAGTCTTCAAGAAGAACCCCTTCCTTTGGATCTGAAGATAGTCCTCAAAATGTACTGCCTATGGGTAGCTCAGAAGGTAGCGCTGCATACCAGCTAGTCACAATCTCAAACTGTCCACACAAAGATCGAATACAACACTATAGCAGGAAGGGAAGCACTGCTCCCATTTTCTCCAGTCACTTACCCTTTCTGTCTGTTACAAATGGTGTTTGCAAAATGGTGCTTTCTGATCCCAGCTCCACTAGCAATCCACATCACTGTTTCATTTAATCCCTTCATTCCTGTACTCCTTGGGAAAGTAGGCAGAATGATCCAAATGCAAAGGGACAACTTTAAGGATTCTCTAATGAAATCATTGCAAAATGCAGGACTTCAGAGGAGACTTTTGTACTCCTGCTAGGATGGTAGTGGATGACAGAACTACAACCAATGGTCTTAAGTTGAAGTGGGGGAGGTCTAGGTTGAATATTATGAAAATCTTGTTTGCTAGGGACCAGTGAAGCACTGGAATTGGTTACATAAGGAGGTGGTGGAATCTCCATTCTTAGAGGTTTTTACGGTGTGGCTTGACAAAGCCCTGGCTGGGATGATTTAGTTGGGTTTAGTCCTGCTTTGAGCAGGAGGTTGGACTACATGACCACCTGAGGTCCCTTCCAACCCTAATGTTGTATGAGTCTATGAACAATGAAACCACAATAAATTCTGCAACAGAATATATAGCAACAGAACATATAGGCACTTTTAGGCAAAATCCAGGACAGAAACTTAATACTAAAAAAAAAATCCCTCTTGCACATTAAATATTTAATCTTCGATTATTTGTCTAGAAAGATGGCAGATGATAAATCTATGGCTTTTATTAAGACTTCTACTTCAGCACAGGCATCTAGTTTCTCCAGAGGAAACTGAACTAAGAAGCTTGGAAAACTAGTGCGATCTACTCTTCTAGCCAAACCCGTGATTCCCAGCTGTGGCGACTTTTGGTATATTGATACTGTACATAATTACTTACCTTCAACTGATATTCTAGCATCACAAGACCTACCTGATATACAATCAGATCTGTTAGCTATATGTTGGTTTGTCATGGTATTTTATAAAATTAGTTGTCTCTGTACAAAGAGAAAAATCTAAAAAATGGTACCAATTTATATCTATCTGCATTTTTCTAGAACATCCATCACTGTGATACCAAAGGACATATACTTCATTTCTGATATATGGAACAACAACACTTGTAAAAGTCAAGATCTCCTAGTCTAGGGTCCATAATGAAAAATCTTTAGCAGAAGGTTGATACTGACTAACTATTAGATATAGCTATGTGTAACTGCAAGCATGCCAAATCTGATATCATATGGGGCTAGATTATTGAATCTTGCACCAGAAATGCAGAGATAAAATATGGGGTTTACTCCATTAGAAGAACATCTGCACCAATCAATAAGGCACATTACATCTCTATATTATTATGTAAGGCCTGCAGGCCTGATGACAGGGCCTTCATATATTAGAAATAAAACACTAGAGGTTCCCCAAGGAGAACTCATTCAAGTCAGGTGCTAGGAGTCTGAGGTATTAGAAAGTCTCAGTCTCACAGGATATTAAACTGTGACATTTAACAGGAGAATGCCCTTAAGAACTGGCAGTTCTGTTTGAAGGGAACAGGACCACAATTTTACCCCACCTGAACAGTATATCAAGGCTATCCTTATCATTTCCTCACAACTACTTAAGCTTCTTGCTTTACTGAAGTAAGGTAGAGTGTCAATGTTGGGGTTTTTTCCCCACTTTCCAGAAGGAAAATAACCTTCAAGAACCCAGGATGAAGCTCTGAATCTATTCCCAGATGGGATTAAGAATTAAACTTTGCTCTTAAATTACATCCAGTGATATTTTATATAAACTTCTCAAGTTTCCAGGAAATTCTATTCATATTTTAGTGGAATACTTTCCTTTACTTATGCTTGATTTTTCAGTAGTTAGTTAAATATGAAACAGTAAGAGGTTTAGTGTGCTGGCTAATCTTGGGAAAGATTCAGCAACATGCAATTGTGTACATGAAGTTGCAAGGAAGTTAAGTTATCTTAGAGCTGGCAAAAAACAATAACTGGGACTGACTGCTCATTGAGGACCAAGATCAAGATCCTTAAAGATATGATACCTAACTCTATGGTGCCTTAAATATCTTTGAATATCAGGCCCAAGGTCCATAATAAAACTGAAAATTCTAAAAATAGTACTTTTCTGAGTTATTTGAAAATCAGAAAAGAGCAAAAGCACATTTGTAAATGGACTGATAAAAAGTTTTCTGAAAGCTTTTCTCTCAAATACATTTGTATTTGGTATGTCCACAACTCCCACATATGACTAAGATTGTTAAAGAAGTTATAAGGACTTCTTTAAATGAGAATAGCAGAGTCTTACTAGTACTATACTGTGACAAATACTATCCCTTCATTTTACACACACACACACACACACACACACACACACACACACACACACGTACGTTAGGGGATATCAGAACGCTCTCATAAAATGGAAGTTAATACGGCTTTGACACTAAAATCTCTATTATTTTCATGGTTATATGTATACGCACACACTAAAACTAATCACACTGTAACCTAGTTTCCAGGATTAACAGCTGCTATTTCACTGTACAAAGCTCCTATTTTTTTAATGACCATAATTCATACTATATAGATTGGTGTCCATTAACAGCTTTTTTGCAAACCCTTTTATTTAAACAAAACATGCTAAAAAGGAAACCATCTGTAAAATTAAATGGTCAGTCAGCATATTTGTCTTACATAAGCAACAGTACAGCCACAATATGGTGTCGTGTAAACACTGAGTCAGTGAGCTGACAGGCTAGCACTGAAAAATGATCTTTCATCTGGCAGAGGCTGGGACTGCTGTGGAGTCAGGTCACTTAATGTGTGGATGGTAAGCCTTGAGTTATATTTGATCTCCACTGAAATATGAAGAAAACTGACAAAAGGAGTACAATCCATTCCTTCCAGATGTAGGACGTGACTAAGATGTGCAATAGTATGAAGGTGGTAGCTTATAGATAGTGAAAAATGGATATAAGGACATTGTCTAACTTCTCCATGGTCAATATGGGCCTGGGTGCAATGACACTCCATCAGTAAAAAGCAAAAATAGGGGAGGGAGGTGGAAGGAAATTATTCTTCATAAAATAATTATACATATTGTCTGTAAAAGAAACTCAACTAGTCAATTCTCAGACATATTTTATTTATCCATCTGTTCTGGTATTGCCATGGATTCTTAGTGACCTTTAATTATTGACAATTTGTTTTCACTTCTGTCAGAATTATTAGATTGCCTGATATATTCAAAGTGAGTCATTTGGCCTTTCATGTATGAAAAACCTATTAAATACTAGGACTCAGACATGTACCATTATTTTTACCACAACAAATAAAAGGTCAAAGGACCTGAACTCAGAAATGACAGACTGGCTGGTCTGTAAATCAATGCTCGTCTTTGTGTTGCCTACAGTGATACATTTATGGCAAAGGTCAAATCATTTAGAGGTACAGGGGAATGGTAAGAAAACCTTCTATTTAGACTTCTTTATTCATATCCACCTGTAAAGAACACCTGCCTGGCACTACTGGTCCTGTGAATAGAAAGATGAAATGATAAACAATAAGTCATTCTATTACTAACCAGAGTGAGGGGAAAAGTTGTCATCGGTAAACTCTGAAAAGTTCTTGACACCAGAAATTATGAGAATGATGCCCTTCTTTGCTAGCCTGGTAAACTGATTGTTAAGGCCATATGATCCCACTTAATTTGGAATTCATGGTAAGATTACTAACTGGGTCAACAACCAGAAAGTGAAGGGTAGTCAATCAGAGTCTTTCAGTTAAGCATGCTTTAGCTAACCTGCTTAGAAAAGAAATACACTTCTGAAGTGAGCTATTAGCATTCTGATGCAACTGCAATTACAAAGGAAGAATGGATATATGGTAACCATGGCGAAACTATCACCCAGGTGGAAGTATGGGGATCATTACATTACAACGCCAGGTTTCCCAACCAATATTTCTTGAATTGCTGCCTGAATATAACATTAGCTCTGTTCTGGGCCAGACAAAATGAGAGAAATTCAGTAATGGGAGGAAGATTTTGCTTCAAAACCAAAAACTGTCCTGGTGAAGCTGTACAAATTCTGACTGCCTTGTGTAAGTCAGAGAGAGGCTCATTGTCTACAGGGAAAAGTGATAGTTAATTCACACTAATCCTCCTAAAAACAGATATATGGGCAGCCAACCTACTCATCTTGAGATAAAGTGTAGCAAACTATAACAATCAGAAAAAACTCTGAAAAATAAACCCTAGGCGTAAAATATTTATATCAATTTCTGAGAATCATCAGACTGGTGGAGTCATTGGTACAACTCAGTATCTGCTGTCACAGTGCTGATTTTCTGAATTCATTCAGGAAGGAAGGAAGAACTTTGTTTGAGCATCTCTATTGATCTTATTAAAGTTCCCCTAGTTCCAATAGTTGCTTACTACTATTTTAGCATTCTGATTAGCTGGCACTAGGCTACTACTTTCCTATGGCACCCAATCCCCTGAGCTGTTGATGAAAGAACCTTTATGTCAGTTTCCCACTACTCTGTAGGACTGGCTTGCTCCTGAACTTCACACTGTCAATCACTTTTAGAACCCTACAGAGAAGCAAGTCTCTCTCTCACTCTTCTCTATGATTATTTTTACACTTTTTTCAGGTCAGTCTGGGAGAAGGGTAAAATTGAGCATTTTGAACATGGCCATAAGGATGTTTGTTAAGAATATGTACAAAGGGATTAAATTTGAAATTAATTCTTGCTATCTACTTCTACTGCAATCTGCTAACCTTTCTAACCAAGTATTCTTACCACAAGTATCCTCACATTCTCCCTCCTAACTTCATTCCTATTGTTTGTTACACTAATTTGTTGCATTTTTTTTTTTCAAATGATGCTTTTCAGTACAGGAATCGTGTCTTCCTTTTTGTTTGCACTCTGCTTTCTATGACTGTGGCTTTTGGACAAAACAAAACAATTACAGTAACAATAATTCTCCAGTGCTCTGGGAAATTAAAATATAAAGCCCTTTGAAAAATCACTTCTTAAAAACTTAAAATACATGCCATTTCTCCTCCTAGGTATATCTTTGTTTTAAAAATTGCTCAGCCTGATAAACATACTCGGACACCCAGCTCATCACAAAACTATTCCAGCATGTGCAATGTAATTTAATTTGTAACTTGACTTAAAGGCCATGCTCATCATGCAACCATTTGGAAAGATTCAAATAAACCTGCTAAATCCACATCCCTTTTCCTTACCCGTAATGTGGATAGTAGAAAACAATACATTCTTCACATTTGTTTGAAAGAAAAAAGATAGTCTTCCTGTATTGTTCATGACTGACATCATACACGTTACCTTAAAATGGAAACATCCGTTTAAAATGGACAGGCACAGTATTTTCTTTTTTTCTTTCTTTTTAAAAAAGCCTTCCTGTGGTTTTCCAAAAGCATTCCAAAGAGGTTACTTACTTTGCTTTGAAATTGGTTTGAGTTATGAGAAGGCCACAGCCTGAGACCAGCAGCTGAGACAGCAACAGAGATGAAAGTTTTTTAGCTCTGAGATTCAAGGAGAAACACAGCTGCTACAGCTGGCCTTCTCAGATCTCAACACTTACTACAATGATCGAGAAGGCGATAATGTGCTGTGTCTCAGTTTGAAAAATGTATTAATAAAAACAGTCCCTAAATAGAACAAAAAGTCGATTAATCAAACACTAGACTTTTGGGTCTGGAATCTGAAGAGGACTTAGTTTACAGAAAAGGGTTCTGCTATTTTCTGAGTTAGGACATCTATTAAAAATTGCCAGTGGTATTACTCAGAATTGATTTTTTTTTTTTAAAGTACATTTACAGAACAGGAGATGGTTTACTGTCATCTCACAAATGTTTACAATTTTTTTATCAATGTAGTCAAGAAGCAGAAATGCAAAAGCATCATATATAAATGAAATGCCAGTGGAATAAGTTTCTTGTAAGATTCTTGACAAAATTGAAAAAAAAAAAAACTGAATGTGGACCTGAAATTTATAGCATATGCAGGACAATGTTTAAAATAAAACAAATACAGAAACATTACGTGGCAATTACAGTTTACCTTTCAGATCTTTTGATTGCACTCAATGATCTCTGATCTCACTTCATGTTTGCACCATTACACATCCCCCGTTTAGGATCTCTAAAGAAAGTATGCAGTTTATTCGTTATATACATTTTGGCAAAAGTATAAACAAATGTCTTATGCTGTTCATATCACTACAGCCACGTTGCTACTTGAAGATATTTGACTTTAAAGAATTGGATTAATATGAAATATTAGCAGAAGGGTTAGAGACAGTATGAACTAACCTATTTGAACCTTTCTAACTCATCATGAAAAGGTTCACATTATTTTGGCTGGAATTATTCATATCCTGAATCTTAATGTAACATTTGCTAGCCAGGGAGCAAAACATGAACCTCAGATTGGTAGGGCCAGCTTTTCAACAGAGCTTAGTAGCCAGCTGAGAACAATGAGAGAGCTCCTGACCACTTAAAAAAGATCTAGTTACTTCAGTTTAGGAGCCTAAATGGAAGCTGAGCATTTTGCAAATCTGACCCTTGGTGCGTGTGCTACGTTCTTGCTAAGCAATCAGGCTTGTAAATTTTATCTAAATAAAACTGCATTCCAGAAAGAAATGTTTTTCAGTGTGGGAGTTATACAACACATATTTATAAAGGAAAATGAACTTCCAATTTGGCCCTTATTTTAAAAACTGCTTGGATTTTCTTTTTTAATTAATGGAATTATTTTTAGGAAGAGGAATCATATAAACAACAAACAAACCAAATGTATCCCCATATATTTTAATCAAAATCAGAGGGTAAAAAGTTCATGCCTGGCAAACATATTTTCCTAATCTTACAAAGTGCAGGCTTGTCTACACATTTATTTTACAGCATATCAACTTGTGAATCTGCCTTGCACAACAAGCCTGCTGTGCACTAATTGCATGTGGACTCTGCTGACATACATTAATAGGTTTGATCTCTCTGCTTTGTTTGTGTAGACGAGTCCTGAGTGGTATACTTAAAAGATGGTGATGCCATTCAGATGCACAACCAGAAGTGGCACAGATTACCAAAAGCCACTCAAAATTTGAGTGATGTTGCAACCCTGTGTACCAGGTCAGCATGCCACTCACTTAAATTTGGCCTGGAGCCCTCTGTCAAAATAAGTGTTGGCTGGGCATTGCACTGTGATGCATGGGATTACAATACCATTCACTTAAATTTCATCTGGTTGGCCTTCCATGGCTAGTCAGAGATGAACGGGGTAGATCTTGGTTCCTTTCTCCCCTTACCCATTGTGCCCTGGTGTTGTTACATCAATCTACTTCACAGTCTTTGTATCTACAGTGGTTCCCAACCTTTTGTGGACCACCACGAAAGTAAGCCATTTTAAACATTTGTTAACATAGCCTGTGGCTGTCGGAAGTCAAACTTATATATCAAGGGTATTAAAACCACAGCTCTTACACAAGAATATTTGTGAAGCAAATTACATTGCGAATACTAATGTAACATCAAATATGATATACAAGAGATACACAGGATTATATCATTATAACATTATCTCCCCTCCCCCACCTCCCCGGACCACCTGCAGTACCTTCACAGACCACAGGTTGGGAGCCATTGATCTAGAAGCAATGAACTGCACCCCAAGAACAAGTTCTGAAAGCGCATTTTATTCTTCAGCAGACATAACTGATACAACACAGAACTGACTGACTATACGTCATCAGCCAATGAATAAGAAACCCATATTAAGTGACCTACTTTTAAATGCACCACTCCATCAGAGGAGTGAAGTTCTGGAATAGCCTTCCAAGGAGACCAGTGGTGGCAAAAAACCTAGCTGGCTTCAAAACTGAGCTGAATAAATGTATGGAGGGGATTATATGATGTGATGGCCTATATTGACAATTAAGTGATCTTTGACTACTAAGGATAAATATGCCAATGGCCTGTGATGGGAAGTTAGACGGGGTGGGTTCTGAGTTGGTGAAAAGAATGCTTTCTTGGGTATCTGGCTGGTAAGTCTTGCCCACATGCTCAGGGATTAGTTGATTGCCATATTTAGGGTAAGGAGGGGATTTTCCCCAAGGCAGGGTGGCAGGCATTCTCCTATAGCATGGGGCATGAGTCACTTGCTGGTGGTTTCACTGTACCTTCAAGTTTTTAAGTCATGTTTTGGGGCTTCAATGACTCAATCATAGGTTAGGTGTCTATTGCAGGAGATTCTGTGGCCTGCATTGTGCAGGAGGTCAGACCAGATGATCATGCTGGTCTGATCATGTTCTAACCTTAAAAATCTATGAATCTACATTTCTTAAGCATTCATCAGCCTTTATTTACTTTTGGCACACCCTGAATTCACAAAACAGTGCCCACCAACTCTCATTAGCTATTCTTTATTGACAAATACCCAGTTCTTAGAAGGAAGAGGCGGGAAACAAGTAATTGCTAACAACAAGTTGTCAGTTACACTTATGTTGAACTGGACAGGCTGAAGCTAGTGTAAACTAGAAATCCACAAGTTTAGACATCGAAAAAAACAAAGGTTTTCCCAATGCTTTGTTTTTTTAACTAACGTGTAATTGATATTTTTGTGCATAGTAAAATTTTATGCTACAAACCACAAAAGAAAATTTTATAGAACTGTCATTCATATTTCATAATTGTTATTTCAAGAAATAAATATCACTAGACAACCTACAGCACATTCAGTGTTTTAACAAAACTCTTAAAAATGGATGTTTAATCCTTCCAAACAATAGATAACTGTATAAAAGCTACACCTATTATTATAACAAAAACTACCCAGAGTCGTATGTTTTTAATTATGCACTGCACTCCACTCCAAACAGAAATTTTTAGCTATATTTTAATTCCACAGCCAGAAAATGATACTTGTCATGGCTGAATTATAGTCTAACCTCATTTTATTTCATGAAGCAGTTTTAAAAATCATTTCCAGGAAGCCAAACCAGTTTTTCTCCTTTTCTGTAGATAAACTAGTTAACCAGAATTAAAATGAAGACAGTTTGTCTTTACATTAGTTTACTACAAAGCTTTGGAAGAGTTTTGTAAGTAAAGAAGGATTTCATATGTTTTACAATAAATGCACAAGAAAACCAACTCTGCATGATTAATTCTGTATGGTTATGTTATGCTTTCAAGCATAAGGTGCAAATACTTAACAGTTTTTGGTTTTGGACAATGGGAAGTATGTCTCTTTTGATCATTATTATTGGCCTATATTTGAAGAAGGGTCATCAGTCTCTATGTTCTCATATATTTTTGGTGCAGAAACAAACACTCCAATTTCATTTTGAAAAAGACCGTGAAGAAAAGAAAAGATGCAACATTTACAGGAATAGAGACATGAGAGAGAAATGGTAATTTGCTTAAAAATCAGAGGGGACATTTTGGCAATGACATAAATGGTAAAACTCCCATTGACTTTGGTGGGGCCAGCATTTCGAAGATGTATCAGACTAACCACCTCCCCTCTCATTCGGGACTCAAATTACTGTATTTTTAAAGAAATATCTTACTGTACTACCACAACATTTGCAGATACGACTTTTTCAGGTTGTACAACATGTTAATGGGTACTCAGGTATTTGATATTCCAATGGAGAAGCCAAAGTGAAACTTCCCCTGAAGGGGTATGCAGCTCTCAACACAATAAGTCACTGAAGAAAGCACCACACCATCCACTCTAAATTATCGTATTTTTAATTTCCCTAAAAACAGACACCAAAAACCTAAATCACAGTGCGCACATCTGTGTGTGCACACAGATGTTTAAAAAACAACTAGTTTTACAGTTAGTCATATAACTCTGTAAATTCAATCACTGCCATAATCTCTGAGAGAAGAATAAATATCAAAAGCTAAATGTTTTAATTCCCAGAGCTAGTCTAACAAAATATCATGAACCCAGGGATTCCCTAGAACAACTGGTGTTAAAGTAGAAGTTCTTAAATGTCCCTCAGCAATGATGCAGCTTTGAAAAATGACTATTGAGATTATTTTACTTTATCAGAAACTACTGGTATTTAAGTTTTATATTTCTTCCACAGAGTCCGGGGAAACATCAAGTACTAAAGAACTTAGCCTACAAGCATTAACAAGAATTACTATGTTTTCACTAGGAATTTTTTTAAGCAACTGTATTTTCCCTCTTTTTTTTAGGACATGACCTTTGAGATAAGGCAGGGAGTTACAACTTAGAAATACAAAAATACAAAAACAAAAAACAAAAAACTACCCAATGTATTTTTCAGTGAAAGAACGGCTGCTTGAAGCAAAGTGGTGAGGGACAGTCTAAAAAACAGAGAAATTCTCCTCTTCTACTTTATATTTACAAACCCTCTTATTTTTACCTTTTAAAATTGAAGCTGAAGAACTCAATGCTTTTTTTTCCTTTTTTTTTTTGCCTCTGTCTTCACAGACTACTGCACTGGGCAGTACAGAATGGGGAGGAGGGTGAGCAATATTTAGTGCTGAAAGAATAGGGTCAGGACTATTTAGAAAGGCTGGACATGCACAAGTCCAGCTGAGAGGAATGGTAGATATGCAACAGGATAGGTATGGGATACAGAATGGCCTAGACAAATTATAAGATTGGGCCAAAAGAAATCTGATGAGGTTCAGCAAGGACAAGGGCAGAGTCCTGCACTTAAGACAAAATAACCCCATGCACTGTTACAGACGGGACCGACTGTCTAGGCAGCAGTTCTGCAGAAAAGGACCTGGCGGTTACAAGGGACAAGAAGGTGCCCTGACTGACAAGTTCCAAAGGGGTAGCCATGTCACTCTAGTTCAGCAAAACAAACAAGGGCTATGTCTACACTTGGAAATTAGTTAAGTCGACTTAGTGAATCTACACTTAAATTTTAAGTCGACTTTAGGGGGAACTTATAAAGTCGACCTAGAGCGTCCACACTGGATGCCTAGGTTGACTTCTAGAGGCTAGGGGGACCTAGGGCAGGTTGATGGGGGCAGGGGGGGCACCCCTTGCCCTGTGCCAGGGGGCTCAGCCTTTGCCCCATTGTACCTGGGTACAATGGGGCAAAGGGGGACAGGGACCCTGGCAGGGCATAGAGGCAGGGTAGGCAGGGCTCTGCCCTGCCCTGTGGGGGGGCATACCAGGCTGCTCCTGTGCCCCCCGGCAGGGAGGGTAGTGGTACAGTCCTGGGGTAGCCCTAAGTCGACTTAGGGCTATCCCACATCTACACTGGTTTAAGTCGACATGAAAAAGTCGACTTAAGGCCTAAGTCGAATTAAATTGAGGTTTTATAAAATCGACTTAATTTTCCTTAAGTCGACTTAAGCAAGTTGCTTAAGTCGACTTAAGGAAACTGTAGTGTAGACGCAGGGTAAATTAAGTCGACTTAAGCAAGTTTAAGTCGACTTAATTTACAAGTGTAGACGCACCCAAGGAGTCTTGTGGCACTTTTATAAACTAACAGATTTATCGCATGAGCTTTCGTTGGAGAAAATCCCACTTCGTCAGATGTTTGACAAGAACGTTAATGGCATATTGGGCTACATTGGAGCATTGCCAGGAGATGGAGGGAAGAAGTAATTCCCCTCTATTAGGCACTGGTGACGCCTCATTTGGAGTGCTATGTCCAGTTTTGGGCCCCCGGCTACAAAAAGGATGTGGACAAATTGGAAAGATTCCAATGGAAGGCAACAAAAATGCTTAGGGGCTGGAGCACATGACTCAGAAGAAGCTGAGGGAACTAGTCTTCTTTAGCCTGCAAAAGAGAAGAAAGAGGTAGGATTTGATAGCAACCTTTAACTACCTGAAAGGGGGGTTCCAAAGAGATTGGAACTAGGCTGTTTTCAGTGGTAGTAGATGGCAGAAATATGTTTCAAATTGCAGTAGGAGAGGACTAGGTTGGATATTAGGAAAAATCTTTTTCACTAGAAGGGCGGTGACACACTGGAATTGATTACCTAGGGTGGTGGAATCTCTATCCTTAGAGGTTTTTAAGGTGTGGCTTGACAAAGCCCTGGCTGGGATGATTTATTTGGGGTTGGTCCTGCTTTGAGCCGGGGTTGGACTAGATGACCTCCTGAGGTCCCTTCCAATCCTAATCTTTTATGATTCTAAACAGAGCAATCTTCCTCCTCCTTTTTTGTATTTAACATAACACTCTTATTATTACCTTTTAAAATGTACCTTACCAAATTGTATTTGGATCATTCCTTTTTACTTTGTGAAACAAGGAGATCCCTAAAGGTAGCGGTCTAAACATAAAAACTCTGAAGTCGGTGGGCTGGCATGGTGTCCAAATTAGTGCAGTGCTTGGCCTCAAGAACCTTGCATGTACTAGAACAACTAGAATCGCCAGAGAGATTAGCAACAGGATCAGAGTGAGGACTTCACTGCTGCAGATGCAAAAGACCGTCTGCTGGTCAAACAACAATAGTCTACACTGATGGCCATTAGCTCTCATAAGTCATCACTTACAACTCTCCCAGTATTTCTGTGAATTTAAGAACAAAGTTCTGTTACCCTACTATTCACAAGGATTTAATGTGTGCTGAAACTCTTCATGTAAGGGATGCAAGATGAGGAACAAAGTTAAAAGAGAGTCTGTAAAAGGATACAAATTTAAGGATCAATATGGAGGACCTTCTCAGAACAGATCTTTACATGCAGGGTTTCCTCTGTGTAGTTTAGGATGAAAGGCAATATTTTTTGCAGAATTAAATTTTGTTTTTAAATAAAGAAAAATATTTTCCTTGGTCAGAAAACACTCAGTTCTAGTAAATCTACTGTTCAAAGCTTTTCAAGCATCAATAGGATAAAGTTAAGATTTTCACTTTTGCCTTTTCAGAATCTTGTGGGCATCAAAGAAACCATCAAGAATTATGCCAGCACAATGTTACGGACAAGTCAGCTGCTGGAGAAAACTGTCAGCAGCAAAAGATACAGAAAGAGAAATTATTTATGGAGAAATCAGACCCAAAACTGGATGTGGAAGAAAGGAAAAAGTATCAGAGAAAAGCCTCTCTTCCTCCCACATTAGCCAAGAAGGTTTGGAAGTAACTGAAGAAGTAGCAATCAAACGCTCTTTTCCCCTTCTAGAAGCTAGATAGAAGTGAAACATCACATTTATCAGATGTGTACTAATTAGAGACTGATTTGAAAAGTTGTAGCCCCTGTGCAAGAATTATATATTGCACTCATGGGTAAACATCCCAAGATCCTTGTCCTTCCTAGCAGCTCTGGGCTCTAAGGATATATCTACACTACGACTTAAGTCTGTGCTTGAGCCTGGGCTGAAACCTACTCTTTGCATCTATATGGCAATTGCACTAACCCAGGGCTTTGAATCAGAGACCCAGAATCCTGCAGAGCTGGAGGGTATAAAGTCAAGTTAAACTAGAACCCAGGGTACAAGCCTTATTGCTTTACCGTGTAGATACAGACACGTTTGACTCAGGTCATGGGAGTCAGATGGAAATATTGAACAGTTCCGTGGGGCAATGTACATAATTCTCTCTATTTCAACAATTTGCAATCTACTGTATTGAAAATGGAAACTGCCTTTGAAAATGGCAGCAGAATAGGTCAGTGTTAACCCCTTCCCTTCTGATCAACAATCTGTCAGCACACTATTAAAGAGCCTCTTGGATCTGCAATGGAGGGTGAAACGATCAAGCCTTTTGCAGAGCAAGCTGCTTCCTGGTAACGTGCAGGCAAGCAGTAAAATCTTCCCATAGTGCTCTATGGTCTTAGTGCTTATGTGGCGGTAGGCAAGCATGTGGGACTTAGATATAGTTGCTTTGTCTCAGACCTGAGCTCTGAAGTTGGCTGCAAGAGCTGTAGGATTCAAGCATGGGTTAGAAAAGTCTTAACATGTGGTTAAAATGCTGTGTAGATGCTCACCCAGGGGTACGTAATATGGGTGAGCTGACTTGAGTCTTACTAATCCTAGACTTCCTTTGCAATGTAGGCATGACCTGAAAGTGCTGGGCTTCTCAGAATTTTATTTCCTCTAGACCTTGTACGTAGGGCTCCCTCGCCTTCTTTGTATTGTCTACTTCTGGTATTAGGTGTGTGGTACATTTTTCAAACCTTGATACAAAAGTATTGTTTATTCTGCAAGCAAGGCAGCACTTTTGAGTAGGTGGAATGCTCCCCTGGCTTCCTTTCCAAAAGAATCACTGACCAATACAAATTTGCATTTTAAGGTAAGTGCCACGAAATAACACTGTAGGATAACTGGATGGATGTCAAGACTAAGTGTTATAGGATCTGAATTCATTATACTGCTATATGTGTTTATTCAAAAAAATCTATTAAGCCTAATAGATGACAAAAGTAAGTGATGGGGACAAAGCCAATTTACTGAAGACATTATTGCATTTCAAAAAACGTGCACTTAGAGCAGGGGTAAAAAGCTTCAAATCAGATAATGTCAGGAGAAAAGCAGTTTTATGATAATTATATGTCAGCCACGTTTTCCCCTTTCACACCCACCTACCTAAGACACTGTGACAGGCTTGATTCCTAGAGGTGCTGAGCACATGGAATTACTATAAATTTGCCCAGAATCCTTAAAAGAATTTCCTCTTAGATGCCAGAAAAATAGTAATGTTTCCTCAAAATTTAATAAATTATACAGAAACCAGCTGAAAGATGACACTTTATATTTAAAACCCCCTCATCTCCAAAAGGAATTTAATTGCAAGAACCTAAGCAAAACGTATCTTAATACTTAACATTTGGAACTCAAAATTTTGTTTTACGAAAGTAAGGCCTAGCCAGAAGAGAAATATTTTTAAAATGAGCATGTTCCTTTTATGGCTACACATTTCTTATAAATGTTATAATTAATTCACAAATGTTATGCACTAACTATAACACAAAGGGACTAGTCTCGTAAAGCAACAATTTGAAAGGTCCTGCTACAGCTCACTAAAGTATTTTAATTTGGTTTAAGGAACTGGCAAATAAAACACCACTTCTGGTAGACAGTCAGCTTTTTAATTTTTTCTATCAATCTGTAACCAACTCTGAAGCCATTTAAGGATCTCATTTAGGACTATGGAGCATTTATGTTCAAGATAAGTGTTTTAATATGTTCTTGGTAGGGTTGAAAAGATGATTTATTAAAACAATATTTCATTGCCCTGAGATGTATTTGACTGATTCAGTAAATTCCAATTAAGTAAGATTCATTCATTACACACTGAATCATCACTTTAATTTCTTTTTTAAGCTACTTTCTTTAGCTTTCTCCTAGATTTTTCTAACACACTATATAACACAATGAATATTGTTAGTTATATAAACTTAAGCATAATATTTTCTCGGGTAAATTTAATCCTTTGAAGACTGTTGACATTAATATACTATTGCAATCTCAAGCTCACTAAAGTCAATGGAATTTTGGAAGAGGCCTCTAACTTGACTGGAAGATTGGAAAATCCCTATATTCTACAATTTACCGGGTTTTTTTATTTCTTTCAGTATTATTCTGCTAATTGCAATGATAGCTACCACAAACCGAAAGACTGACAAATGAACTCTCTCTTTTTCTTAGGACTCATTGCTGGCTATCTATGACCAAAAAACACCCACCAGATAAACATAACTGCAGGTCCGTGGCACAGAGAAATCAACTATTATTGGGCCTAAATGGATTTTAATCCACTTGGAGCAATGCATGTTTAACAATTCTTTGCAAACTGGAACGTTCTCATAATTACTACAGTATTTTTGTAATATATATTGTGCCTTGATCCTGCAAATATTAAGCACTGTAAACACAACTGTTACATTGTAAAACAGACTTATCTCCCCCAGCAAAAGAACTCTCAATTTTAAACTTTTATATTTTATCTAGCAAAATGGGCCCATTTCCAATTTTGTAATAAAGTGCAGAAATACTGAATTTTAGCATAGCACATATAAGATTTTTCTAGTGGTGCCATCTTCAATCCTTTTTTTTTAAAAATTCTAAATAGTAAAAAAATAGGTGCAAGGAGACAATGGATGATGGAATCTTTTTTGGCTACACAGGCACTACTATTCTGAACATAGCCTGAAATTTGGAAGCCAACCTGAAATTTATAGGACAGTCATGTATCTTGTGAGCCCAAATTTGAAATGCAGTTAAGGAATCACAAATGTATTTTTGGTTTTTCAGCATGAAGACAATGAAAACTGGTATGACAATACATCACCACTCTTAGCAGCTGGTCATAATTTAGAGGAGCCGTAATGCTGCTTCACCTTACATTAAAGAAGCAACTGGTCCACAGCTGAGCCCAAAATTATGTGGAAGACACCCATGGATGATGAAAAGCCAAGTTTGTTCTTCCTCTTCCATCCAATGCTGCCACAAACTGGGCTCATGTCTGTGATTCATGGGCTAAGTTGGTACAGCACCACTGTATTTCTTTACTGTTAGCACAAAGTACAGAACACAGGTGTACTGTTTATTAGAAGAGACCTAAAAAGGCAATCTTCTTTTATTTTTCTCGCAAAATAGTTGGATTTAAAACATGAATACTTAGCAGTAAACATATCCAAAAAACAGAGCAAACACTAAATCTTCACACTACACCTATGCAGTTAGTAACTACATCTCCAGTTTACAAAAGGGTAAATGGAAACACCAAGAGTTTAAAGTGTTCCAGTCCACTCAGCAAGTCAATTGTAGTCAGAATTGTAACTGAGGAGACACTTATTCCTAAGTCTGTTTTTATTCCTCCAGTCTGAACTATTCTCTCTCCCGAAATGAAAATCTCCACTGTGCAGTAGAGGTGCACAAGCGGGAATTTCACTCTCAGGAAATAACTACTTAAGGGAAATGCCTGAATATAGGACCAATACTAAGTCAATATTTTACTCAACCAAGGTTGACTGTATACTTTCAGTTATTTATAGAACTTGAAACAGTAAGGGTAATCATACTGACGAGATAGGAAAACGGAGATTACTCACTGCCTTACATGCAAGGATAAAAAAAAAGTTAAAGTTGTTCATTTCAAACTCTAATATTCAGTTAGGGTTATTCTACATATGATCAAAATGTATAAAACATATATCTAAAAATACTTTCAAGTTCCTGTTCTGTTTAGTAATATAATGCAAATTATAGTACAGATATAATTACATCTAATAGCTGCCATATGTACACACGAGCAATGCACGTCCCCAAGGAACCACCTACATGTAGGTAGTAAAACAGGAATCTTATTTTCTGATTTAACTGGGCGTCAATCTACATACAAAGAGGTACTTTCCAAAGTGGCCACCCTCTTCCATTACAGCTCCTGGGAATGAAGCCAATTCTTTTGCTATTCCTGGAGTGAGATGATTGCCCTCAGCAAGATGGTCATGTTGTCCCATTAACCTTTGTAGTTAAAAGCAAGGCTACTCTCAGAAAAAATGAATGCCATCTCCCATTCTTTACCAATTATGCTGCACTCAGAGAAGATAGGGGCCCCCTTTTCACAATTTGAGCCTAGGTAGTACCCAGAGAAATGTGAAGATGCATGAAATGAACCTGTGGAGAGAGCAAAGCATACGCTACAGAAAAGGCCCTTCATTTTCAGTTTTATTTTGTTTAAAATTTCCTGGAAATGTATCCATATTTATTACAAAAGCAAAATTAAAAATGGGTGAAAAATCAGTGCAAAAAATAACATCTCAGTTTTGTGGTTATATATTTGGTACAATATTGACATTAATATTGGGGGATGGGAGGACAGGAAAAAGGCAACAAACAGAGAAAGGTAAGAATATTGAAAGGAAAAGCAGTTCAATGTAGTGGTGATTTATTTCTTTAAATGAATTTAGCTGCATGATACCATATTACTATCCATACATCTTTATGAAACAAGAGTGCTTTGGTATCTCCTGTGGTCTACTCAGGTTCCTAAGCCAATGTCTCTCCTTCTGGAGCAAGAAGCTGGGTCCAGTCTTTTCTTTTCTTTTTTTAAGAACTCTAGCAGTGACACATATATATGCACGCGCATACGTGCGTGCATGCGTGCGTGCATTTTCCACTACATTGCCTTACTTTCACTGACAGTCTTGCATTTACACTTAGATTAATGTATTATTAACAAACATCTACCTAATGCAATTTATTGGAATTTCTTCATCAATGTTTTCATGTACTTCAGTTGTCCAAAATTTGATTGAAAAAAAAAATCAGTAAAAAACCTAAAACTAAGGGCCTGTATTACAAACAGGATAGAAAACTATGAAGAATCACTATGGAGCAGGAGGCAGATTTAGGGGCTGCAGGAGAGTATGGGGGCAGATGAAGGAAAGGGCAGGAAGAGACTGAAGAGGTCCAGGGGACTATGTTGTTGCAGAGAAGATGATGGTGGTTAGGGGAGAGATGGGAATAACTGAAGGTGGAAGTTAAGTGGGGGCAGGAAACTGTGGGGGAGCTTGGAGGAAGAATGAAAGTGGTAGAGAGAGAGGGATATGAGATAATAAGGAGAGTCACCACTTCCAGGGGAGATCACGTGTTTGTTTGAATTTTGACCATGAGAAATGTGCACTTACATTGGATGCGGGTGGCTTCTCTATAAAAGGAGGAAAAAATATTAAAGGCAGTAGAAGAAGAATATGATTAATTTATAAACCACATGGTTATTAATCCAATCTTATGATATGTTTGAGTTAGACTTGATTTTTGAACTTTAGGGGTTGGCCATGCTGAAAAAGTACTTGGACGGACTGATATCTATTGGACTATTGTGGCATACATCAAATTAGCTCCAAGCAAAATAGAGAAAGCTCAAGCGGACTTGAAAGTGTACAGAGCTAACTAAATGCCGTGCAACGTTTTGTATCTCTCGGCTGGTGGCCAAAGTGACTTGTGTAAAAATACTGTGAATCCTATTTCCAGCTGAAATGCATAAATCATACACTTTGTCAGTATCAGTTAATTTAGAATGCTTATAAATTATGAAACATCAAAATGTACAATAATATAATAATTGAAAATGTTAACAATAGTCAAAGAATGGTTCTGTATTTGCTCATCTCATAGTTAATTTGTTGACACACAAACACTGGGATAAGATAGAGCTAAATGCTTGCAAAAATGAACTAGAGAAGAAATATTTAAGTAAAAGAAAGGAATGAAAAGCCTCACTAAAACAAGAGGATTTGTCAAGAACAAACTGGAAAACACTCTCTCTAAAAGATAACATGTACAAGTATTGATGGTCTAGTGACAGCTGGCATGTTTCATTGTAGAATAGCATTCATTTGCATGTTTCCCATATGCATTAGGTGAAGCTGGAGAACACTGTAGTGATTGTATTACAACAGTGCTCTAGAGTTTAACAAAAGATGAGGAAAGAAGGGGCTTATTGAATAAGCAGGTATTCTAACAATAATAGTAGCACCCCCTTGTGCTAGTATAATTTTGTTTCCACTGTAAACCTTGCAGGATTTTATGTGTGTTTATTTTTCTATTTTAATAAATACTAGTAAAGAGTCTATAACTTGGCAATAAGAGAGTTTCTTCCCTGCTTAGACATGTCAGATATGGTCTCAGCCTGGGAGAGAAGTGAGTAGTCAAATGTATTTAGTTTAAATATTTTTGCCCAGTTTTAATTAATTTAAAAGTAAAAGAAAGGGAAAAGCAGGAATCAGCAGTTCCTGCATTTTTAATACAAGTTAATTCATTTTTTAATTAGATGGGTTTGTAGGCAGGTGTTTGGGTCAAGCTATAAAAAGGGGATGCCTAAATCTATATTTATGGACCTAAATAAATTACATGGTTTTCAAAAATGCAGCACACCAAGGAGTTTCCATTGACTTTATTGGGAACTGCTGTGCGCTCAGCACATTCGAAAAATGAAGCCCCTAAAAAGAACTTAGGTGACTAGCTTTAGGCACTTTTTTTTTTTTTTTGAAAACTTGGCCTTGGTCCATAATGTTTTATTGTTTTGGAGTTAAAACAGCTATTATTTTGTGATGCACATCAACAGATCTGTTAGCTGATCTCCAATATAAAGAAACAGAGCCAAGTACAAAACTGAAAACCATCATTGTAACAAAAGAAAGGGGCCTTATTCATTTTTTATCAACGACAATTGCCCTGGATTGTCCCAGATTTCGCACAGAGCAGGAGTGTACACTTTAAAACTACTGAAATTCTGGCCTCAGCTGAAGTCAGTAAGGCTACGTCTACACTTACAAAAGGTAGTTCAATTAGTTAATTCAAACTAAATAATTCGAATAAATTTTAGTTAGTTTGAATTAACTTAATTTGAACTAGCATGGCCCTACTAGAATGCTAGTTCGAACTAGCCATGTCCATGCAGGGCACTTGCTTAATTCGAATTAGTCAGTTGCAGGAAGCTCAATCAGCTGATTAGTTTGAACTAAGCAGCTAGTTCGAACTAATATGGCCACATTGACTTAATTTGAACTATTTCGAATTAAGGGTTAGTTCGAACTAAGCAATCAAATTTATTAGTGTGAAATAAGGAAGTCCTTAATTCGAACTAATGAAAGCCTAGTGTGGCCAAGGCTTAAGTTAGTTTGAATTAAGCTTCCTTAATTTGAACTAACTTGCAAGTGTAGACATAGCCTACGAGTTTTACCAATGTCTTGCATGAGGTCAGGATTTTACCCAATGATTAATCATTCATTAATTATTCTAGGCTTTGGTAAAAAACTAAGCAAACTGGAAAGACAAGATAGTCAAGAATAGTCCACTAAAGTAACAGTTACCTGAATCTGCCACCCCATGGTAGAATTACTTAGGAGGGGACAGGTTAACAATGGACTTAGGTGGTGCAAAAGAACATACTTAATTCCCTCCTGCAGCAGCTTTTGAATGGGACCACAGAATTTGAAGTACTGTGCATACATACAAAGGAGCACATACAGCAGCCACTTCTTGTACTATTAGTACATGGCTTCTTGTAAAAATCTATGTTAAAGCCTATGAGCTTGTTCTCAGATGCATTAAGACCCCCTTCATATTACTCTGGGAGCATTTGCACCCACCTTCCAACGTGTATTTGGATCTTACTGTAAACAACTACTAAGTATGAAGTAGCCATTCATACCACCCATCCCAGAGGTAGACTACCAACCCTCACGAAAGATCCACTTTCTTATGACAAAAAGAAATCCTTTTTAATTAACTATTAAGCCTTCTACCAAGAGGATCCTGCTGTGTCTCAGATCAAGCACACCCGAGGCTCCTGGACAATCCACCTGATGCCAGACACCAGAACCTGAAGTACAGCATGTCTGCCCTCACTGCTGCCTAGGGGAGTTTCCAGGAATGTGTAAAAAAATTATTGTGCTTTTACTTTTGGTTTGTTTGGGGGGTTCAGAGGGAGAAGGCGTGAGGAAGTTGGAAGTGATGGATTTGGGATCCAGAATATAATGAATGGATTTTTGGCTAAGCAAAGCATTTTAAATCAGGAAGTGCCACGTGGATAACTGACAGGCAGAAAATATTGGGAAGAGAAGACAGTGTGCTCCTTGTTACCATTCTGACAGCACAGCATTGTATTTTCTGCCAGACATGTAAGTTCAGAAGCAGAACTGGCATAACATCATGCTACACATTGTACATTGTGCATGTATCTTAACTGTAACTCTTCTTGTATAACAAATGACATACAAGACTCCAAGAACATCAGTAAGCAGAGCTGGTCTGTTAATAGCTTGGTTCCTTTTTAAAACTGGCATTGCTACAAATGTTGTCAACACATTTATACAGTTCTGGAAACAATGTATTTGCCTTTGGAAAATTAAAAAAAAAAAAAAAAAAAGAATCAAAGAAAGGAAGATAAAGAATTTTGAAACGTCTAAACCAGCTACCCCTCCAGAATTTCGTATGTTCACTAAGGTCAGCAAAACAAACAGGGAGTCTGGTGGCACTTTTAAGGACTAACAAATTTATTTATTATATGAGCTTTCATGGGAGAAAATCCCACCCCATCAGATGCTTGATCTTCAATGTCTCTTTTTATATTGGTCAAAACAAATAGGCCTAAAGCCTAACGGGGGAACCCTATGTCCTCCTCGTCTTATTTACCTCGGTGGTGACTCAAAGCTTGTTACTCCATGTAAAAGGGGACTTCATGCACACGGCTGACTCCTTTAAACCCTTCTTCCCTTGACCAGGGAATGAGTCAGCATGGCCATGCTGGTCCCCTTTTGCAGCAGTTTGATCTCTGCCCTCCCTCACCCACAGCCATAAAGCACTTCATTCAGTCAGCCAGCCAAATTCCCCTCCCCCGCCCTGCTTAAAGGTATGGTGCAGTGCAGTCGTTAGTAGGTATTCTACATCAAGAAACATAAAATTACAAACTCTAAGAAGATGGTTTGCAAAAAGCTTAAGTGAGACCCATGGTTTTTTTTTTTAATTAATATGTTTTCTGCTTCTTTGTAAGAGTTCCAAATCCAACAATATGCACAGAAAAAAATTAAATCATTGTTTACTTTCCAACTCATTGTTCATAGAAAACAAGTTCTAACATATCTGTAACCTGGTGACTGGATTTTGCTATTGTCCTCTATGTGAGCTGTAAACTAATTACTGCTGATTCACTGGGGCAGATATAGACTTTACTCTGAAAATAAAGGACTTCTTCTAGGAGGAGCTGAAGTCTGGGGCAATGAAATCTTGAGAGAAGGAACATTAAGGAACAGCCAAATCTGCTTAGTTGGCTTAGACTGTGGGGGATGTGTGTAGTATTTTCTTTTAAATTATTTTTTTTGTTAATAAATCAGATGCTTGGAGGGGAGCCCGTATGATATTATCAAAGTGCAATTCAAAGTCGAGATTAAGTATATATGCTGTATTTTTCAAACCAAAATTTGTCATTTTCAGATTCTATTAATTTGCAAAATAGAGTCGGGTTTAGCAAAAAATTACCTCTAAAGGAAATTAAAAAACCCTGATTATTCTAAACTAAATTCTCATTAACACATTCAAAAGAATGCGTTACGTCTCTCCCCCTCTTTCTTTAAAAATACATTTTGTGCTGAGTTGGATGGGATAAAGCTAAGTCACTATACCTACTCCACACATTCAGTAAATTTAAGAAAACAACAAAGTTACACTGTTTCAAAGGGGTAGCCATGTTAAGTCTAGTTCAGCAAAATAAACAAGGAGTCCTGTGGCACTTTTGAAGACTAGCCAGTTTATTTATTGCATGAGCTTTTGTGGGAGAAAATCCCACTTTTGTCAGATGCTTGAAGATGTAATCTCCCCATCTTCAAGCATCTGACAAAATGGGATTTTCTCCCATGAAAGCTCATGAGATTAACAAATTTGTTAGTCTTTAAAGGTACCACAGGACTCCTTGATTGTTGCACTGATTCTCAAAGAGAAATTATGCTGTTTGACAATCCCAGTATCCTAGTCTGTCTCCTAATTCCAGTGAGAGTACCTCTGTTGCTTCCTCTCTATTTTTTCCTGTTCTGTAATTCCTTCTCTCCCTCTTCTTTTTAACCTTCTCTTCTTTTACTTGCAAACACCATAAGGTAATTTCTAAAATGGAAACTACATTTAATCTATTGTAAACAAACTCTCATTTGAGATTATACTTATTTTGTTCCTTTCTACAGTATTTGGATATAGCCTAAACTGGTGGCTTTTGTTTGATCAGAGAAAAAAAAAAAAGAGACTACTTTCTTCAACATTCAGATACTGATTAAAGTGGCCCGAAAATAGGCAAAAAATATGAAACATCTGTTAGTTCACCACAACTGTTAGAACAATCTTAAAACATTTTAGGAGGGAAAAAAATCACAAAAAATTCAAAAGTTATTTGATTGCCCTACATCCTGTACAACACACACTGCAAAACTATGCCATTAAGTCTTCAAAAGGACTACCGTAGAAACAATAATTTATGCAACCCCTACTCTGACATTTCAATTAACTCAGGGTACAGTGACCTCAAATGTTTTGGACCTGCTAAGTACTAATATATCAAATAATCAACAGCCTTTAATGTCTTTTTAGTGAAAAGAGTTCATTTAACTGGAGTCTGGAGATGATGTTCACAGATCATGCAAATTTTAGAATATCAAATACTAATATAGAAGGTAAAAAGATTCAAAATGGGTATAGACACTGTGTAAAAGTAACTTTTTGTAAACTTTTGGTAAAACTGTTTCTTTTTTTCCTCAGTGTTCAATATGGTCTGTGGAGAGACATATTACCAAGCACCGTGTTAGCATCTAAGTAATAAATAACTAATAATATAATATAATATAATATAATATAATATAATATAATATAATATAATATAATATAATATAATATATGTAAACACCATATGCAATATTTTCCTGCATCTGATGACTGTTTTTGATATATTAGGTTCACAGTCTACTACTTACAGGGGCTAAAAGGCTGAACATTTTGTATTGTATTACTTCGTCCATATGTTCAATATTATATTGTTGACATGAGGACTTAAAGCTATTCAGATCAAGTCCCCAGAGATGGTAAAGTTTGCAGCATATTTTAAATATAAACTGAGTATTAAATTAGAAATTTTATGTCACCATCTGTGGTAAAATGAATAGCGAAGACACAGGACATAAAACTGATGTAAAAAACGATACCCAGTGTACAAAGGGATACTACTACATGGACACTTTATTACTCTTTATAAATGAGACAAAATAAAATCCACCTTTTCCCTAGTTTTCTAAGATGTGTCAACAGAAGTAGCTTATGCTCAGATGTTAATCAGTTCTACCTTCCTATAATGCACTTTTTAAAAAAAAAAAAAAAAACTTAAATTAGCATCAGCTAGTACTGGTGCACTTTATCTTATTCCTTGTGGATTGCTTTCTGGGGATGGGGACAGACAGTCAGAAAGCAGACATGAAAGCCTGCATTAAAAAAAAAAGTGCTATTCATTGGAATATTCTATTCTAAGCACAAGAAAGCAGATTATATTTATCGAAGTTCATGTTTATTTTCACAGGGAGTAAAACATTAGCTGAAGCTTCACTTGCCTCTACTTGACACAAATGAAACGTTAATGTTCAGATGACTGATTTCCCATTTCACCTATTACTTGAATATTATTAATATGTATGCATCACTTAGAATTCTCTCCACAAGAAACAGAACGCTAAATGAAACCTTTCCAAGCTGGCATTATTAATAAATCCACGTTATTCAAAATACAATTGAAAAGGCAAATGTATCTTGCAGTGTATGTCAGTAAGTGCTTTATCTCCCTGTGAATTCAATTTGCCCTGAGTGATCATTTTGTTAGCTCTTGAAGCCAAAAGTCCTTACACCTTAATAGTGTGCCAAAAGGAAACAAACATTGAATGCATCTCCAAATCTCAACAATGGAAGAATAAGCAAGTGCATATTTGGACTACATAATTATAGAACGTCATTAAATAAAGTTAAATGTAAACAGCCAATCCTACAAAAGGAGTAGTTTTTTGTCATTTTTACTGGGGTAAATGTATTTATTGTTTTGTAAAATGGATTTTCATCAACTGTCTTCTTTGTTCTAGGCACAGTTTACTAACACAATTTACTAACACAAACTTCCATATGCCCATACCTAAAAAACACCACCAACAAAAAATGACCTTGCACCCCTCTTCGAATTCTTCTAAGCCAACTATGAAGACTTTTTCACACCCATACTTTTCATTTGTGTAAATTAATACCATATATACTAGAATAAAATGCCATATATAGATAAAATGGAACTGACTGCTCATATTCATTTACTTGCGCCTTTTCTTATTTCCTGAGGTTTTCTTGCACAGTAATTAAAATGGTTCTATGTGCACACACATCCCAACACCCACACCCAGAAGGCATTAACAAATTACATGGCAGTTTTGTTATTTGAAGTGAGAATATGGTAATTGGCTTAGGTAAAACATTTTCTTGGCAGACACATGATGTATTCACTGCTGATCAAACAAGGATTCCTGTGGCACTGTTAAAGAAACTTTAACCTATACATTTGTCCACTGACAGAAGGAAAATCCACTTTTCTGACAAATATATAAAGACAAATCCTGATATAGCCCCATTGATTATCATCAGACAGTTCATGTGAGTAAGAAGAATGGGTTTAGGAGTACAATCTTTCACTACTGATATCTTCTGAAACTAGAGAAAGTGCTGGAAACAAAGCCCTGCATTAAGGCTGTTTAACGCTTTCAAATATATGCTCCTGTTAGTTGCTTTTATTTTTTCTGCCAGACTAACCTCTCAGGATGAAATTTTCCATTCCACGAATTTTCTTGGAACATTTTGGAGAAAATGATTTAGCCATTTCCAAGAATGAAGTTTGTGAAAAATAGGTAGTTTTGCCAACATGGTTTCCCCTCATTTCCCAATCATTTACTATATCTCAGATTTAAGGCAACATTATTGGGGAAAAAATAGTACTTAACAGGTTAATGGTTCAGGCACATCACAGTACTCAGTTAACTAAGCAGGGATGTTCCATACTTACAACAAAAACTAAGAAAACAACATGTAAACACAACCTGAGTGAACTACAATCTGATCATTATCACAGAATGCTATCTCACTCACACTAATACCTTTATTGATGATTAAATCATATTTAAACATACCAGCGAATGTTTCAATTCTTATCACAGTTGGTAGCTAGTTCAAAAGTTTTGCTACCAAGACATTAAACACTTTCTTACCTTATGTCTTATAAGCTTCGGGGCAAACAAATCCCTGTTTTTTCTCTCTCATGGATAGACTTTAAACTGTTCTCAGATCAACATGGTCCTTCAAACTTCAGTTGATATACTAAAATATAATTTTGCTGAGGGCTGCATCTGCTGTATTTTTTGCTTTCCATATGGAGAGAAGGTATTTGAAAGACCCAAGGGAACACTCCCAAAAATGAATGGAGCCTTCAGACCAGAGCCTAAACAATGCTTTAAAAATGGTGAGCCTTCATTCTCTCATCATTCTAAGGGCAATATTAATAATCATTATGATGTAATTTTTATGAAAAGTGCCACTGAAAATCCTAAATAATCACCATAACTGTCTTTACAATATTTTCTTTTTTGAACAAGATCAATGGGAGCTGTACACCTAGCACTTATTTCTGGATTTGAAAATCTCCAGTGTGAAGCACAGCATATTTTATATGAGGGGTTGTTTATTAATAAACATCCATCTAGTTTTCCAAAATGGCACACTTACACAATTAGTTAGTTTGGTTCTGTTTATGCAGCTTTCAGCTTCAGGTTAAAGAAAATAGTTCTCACGGAATAACCAGAAATAACACTAAAGAAAAATAAGTAAGCCTGTATAAAAAAAATCAGCACATGTAGCATAATTCTGTACTCAAGTGTGCAAAAAGGAATTAATTATTTCATTACTAACTTTTTTTCTTTATGAACACAATATGTGAATATGACGGTTAAAGGAATTTGGTTGGCATGTGTTTTGTTGAAGTATGTTTGATAGAGTCCAACCTAATTCCATGCACTCTCATTGTAGCATTGCAGTACATTGTCTGTTTGGAAGGAGGTCATACTCTGTTCTTTGGAAAACCTGCTTCCCTTCATCTTGCTCCCTGGTGGGCAAGACTGCTATAAGAGCTGCAGCAGGTGAGGCTCCTCACTCAGTAGTTTTTAGTGCCCCAGACCGGTAGCATTCCTAGGTGCTTTGCATCTTTATGATAATAGGCAGCACGGGGGGCAGGAGGGATTCAAATGTTTTTCAGCACACAAAGAAGGATAGCCACAAATAAATGTATTGAACAGCAATGCTCAAATAAATTCATATGCTCATGTTTTTCTGTCTAGTACTTTTATCCACACAGAATGAGACAATAAATGCAAAAATAAATACTAGCATGGCCTCGTTCTAGTTACTGCTGCTAATGATTCATGGTTTAGACTCTCAGTATGGGAGGAAGAAAAATCTTTTATAGAAAGTACCAGGAAACTCAGTACAGGCAAAGAAGAGGAAAGCAAATAGGAGTGAAAGGATAAGAATGGGAAAGAATGAGGATTGTCATGAATTTGAATGTTGCCTTGCTTTATGGAAGTCTAGAGTGCAGGCGTTTTCTTGTAGTTTTTAGCATGTTGAAATGACAGACTGGTTAGTGGATGTCAGAAGTGGCTGAGCCTGTGACCTCAAAGTAAAGCTTAGCTGAGGTTCAAAAGTAACGTTTCAGACTTGTCACTCAGGTGAGGCACAGAGAAGAGGAAAAGAGAAAAAATTGAACATTTTTCCATGCACTAAATATCATTTGATAAAACATCTAGTCCAATAAATAAATAAAGATAATTGACATTTGAATGACCTACCAAGCGAAGAACCTCAAAACATTTTACTGTAAATGCCAGGGATGGTATAGTGGTGAAATGTAGCCAACAGAAGGTACCGACTCTATATGCAACAACAGTCAGGGGTGTAGCCAACCCCCATTTTCTGGCAAGGCCCCTGAAAGTGCAGGATGGGTCCAGCCAAGTGCAGCTTCCAGTCGTGACTAGAAGCTGCCCCTTGGGGTGGGAGGGAGACATAACGCCCGTACCAGTAGTGGCGTGGATCTCACTGCCACAGCCATAGCAGCTGGCACCCACGTCTGTAAGCGGGGGCAGAGGTGTTGGCTCTGCTCACAGCTATGGGACCCAGCGACCCCACGGCCATGGCGGCGAAGTTCATGTCACTGTCGAGCATTAAGGTGAGGAGGCCTCAGGTCAAGTGGGCCACCCATCGCAATGCCCCTGATAACAGCATATTTTGTTGGTAGTAATTGCACAATAATTACATTTCTTTTACCTCATTTATTATTTTCTAGGACATTGGGGGGGGGGGCCCAATGAGGGGAGACACAAAATGAGCCGTAACTTTCTTCAATCAATATTAAAGATGTCACAGGCACTAACCTATTACTTGAGTCAAACGGGCACTTCTTTCCATAAAATATATTACTTAGTAATTATATTTGCATAAGCTTCTATTCTGTGAAATAAACAAAAAAATATATTGCAGGCAGCACAACAAATTACTTACATTTGGGCTCAAAGTCAAAGCAATTTTTAAAATAGATTTAAAATATTTTTTTATTGGGTTGAAAATGAAAAATGATGAGGAAGGAACACAGCAACATCTTTGCAGAGAATTTCATGTTTTGCTGTGCTTTTATTTAGAAAAAATCTGCTCTGAAATTATACAAGGTGTTATTTAATTTTCTCTGAACAAATTATAAAAAACAAAAAGCTAGTTTATAGTTTTAGAATGTGGTCAAGTTATTTTCCTTAGTGGGCCACATATGCAGCTCTCTGTGTGTTATGTGGGCCACATTCAAATATTATATACATACTACCTATTTGGCCCTGAGGATATCACATGGACTGCAGCTGTTTGCTGACTGGGCTAAAAGCAGCCTGTGGGATGAGAACCACTGTTTTAGAATCTTTTCTATGGATCTTAAACATACCAAAATATGATCTACATACATAGCCTGATTATTTTTACACCAATTTTCCACCAGGTCAATTGAGTTACTCTTGATTTACCTTGTTATAAAGAAGAGGAGACTCAAGCATACACTATTTAGGATAATACTAATTTAGAAGATCTGAATTAGTGGCCCATATTGTTATCAGCACATTACACATGATTTTCAAATTGTTTTAAATTCTGTAGATGTTCTTCTCCCAGATGAAACAAATATGACTTGGCTTTCTTTGACATTCAGCACAGGCTAAATCCCTCAAGAGTGGTCAGAGCAGGTCAATATTTTCCTATTCGTTTGAGTGGTCAATGACAAGCAAGATATTAAGCCAGTCTCAGTAAATTGCACACACACAGCACAGGAATTGCAACTGAAACTAGTTTTACTCTGATACAAGGACTGCAAGAATTGTATTTGCACTATCAATTTTCTATCAAATATTTTTATATGCTTATCAGAATTCAAGACAATGTTCAGCTTTTTTGCACATGTACATTGCTGAACACAAATAGAAACTCAAACTATAATATATTTCTGGTAAAAACAATACATTTTGGAACAATATTAAATAGTAATGGAAGATATATGAAGTCTTAAACTAACCTTTTTATTCTCCAGAAGATGGGAAATCAAGAACTCAACCAACTCAACCAATACAAAGGAAACAAGTCAAGTGTAAAAATGAGAAGGCACCTTGGGAGCTGAATTTAGCAGAGGCAAAGAACACTTGTTTTTAATTCTAGAGCATATACATACACAACCAAATATCTTCTTTATTAAATGAAAGGTTTATTCTCCAAGCCTAAATGTGCAGCACCCCAGGCAAACTACTAGGTTAACAGCATGCAGTGTACTCATATCTTTTTAGTAAATTTGAAAATTGCCTCTTCCACCCCATTTCTTCCTACGCCACACCTCTTCTTCCAGTGACATGCTCCTTTCCCTTGCTGACCCCACCCCGCAAGCTGGGCACTAGAGCTGGCCAAAAAAAAAAAAAAAGGGTGCTGGTACTCCATACCATCACAAAAAAAGCACTGGACAAGAGGTCATATGAAGTTCCAACATACCTAGCTGCACAGCCAAATGTTAAACCCACTCTAAATTCATAGCACTACATAGAAAATGGCTCCTGCAAAATGAAACTTTATCTGAAATTGCAACTTGAAAATTCTATCTCACGCTCAGTGAGCAGACACAAAAGTATTGAACGTACTGGCAAAAAGAACACATTTCAGTTGCGTCTACCCTACATTATTTTACATAAATATTGGATGATTTTTGACAATGCTTATTTCTGATTTTAGATAAAATAGTCACTTGAGCTAGTTAAAGGAAACATATGACATGGAGAAGGACAGAAGAAAATATTTGTTTTTATAATTTAGACTCCTTTACATGAGGACCCATTTTGTTTAGATTAACACCAATGACTGGTAAAAGAAATCCAACCACACTTCTGTAATAGATATTATGCTGCAGGATCTTACAAGTTCTCATAAGTCTCTGCAAGGGCAGATTTTAAAATCCAAGCAATGCAAAACTATACAAAATTATACCTACTGTGATGAAAATAAACACCACCCAGGCACTGCTTAGTCTTATGGTTAGATCCTTCAGAGGTATAAATTGAGGCAACTCCACTAAAGTCAAAAGAGTTATACCAGCTTACACTAGCTAAGGATCTAGTGGCAACAACAGCTATACACCAGTACTTGAAGGAGCAACCATACGTTTTTTTCCAGGAGTGAATACACAAATTCAAGTTTAAAGCTGGAAACCAGCTTTGAGAATATTTGGTTGCTTTTACTTTCTAGGGACAAGGAAGGAGTGATAAAGGTAACGTGGGAATCATCAACAGCTTAGTGAAAAAATTAGCTCTTCTGATAATTCTCTTCTTCTTAAGGCTATTTGGAAAGATAAAGAGACAAGTATTAGACGTTTTCCAAAAATGAACAGAGAATGTCTTCACATTGACATAAGTCTCCGTTAGAGGTTGCTGGTAAAATGCCAGCAATCCTAGTACAGCGTCCCAAATAACATCTAATTGTCGCTTAAATATATGCAACTGATGCACTTCAGCTATGTTCAGCATTTATAGTCTGTCAATCTCATTGTCTCTACGCATGTATAAAGTATTAAAACAACACATAAATCATTGCTCACTGACAACAGAAGTAGTGCAAACCTCAAGCTTTATCCAATCTTTCAACCTGCCAAAGATATTTTAAACATGCATAGTGTCTTTTTCAGTAAACAAACAACTTGAGAGATCAAGGGCAAATTTTGCAAAGGCTTCTATGTTACTTAAGAGACTAAGTGCATCTTCCCAAAGTGTCTTAGGCATCTCATGCTTTATCTACACTAGGAAAATTACATTGGTAGAATTGTCAGTCCGGGGTTTGTTTGTTTTTTACTGATATAGTCCTAGTGTGGACACAGTTATACTTATAAAGATACTTTATACAAGTACATCTTATTTCACTTCCCAAACTGAAATAATCTGTGCCAATATAAAAACTTTTGTTCTGGTACTACTGCACCCACATTGGGGTAAGAGGCTGCCATTTCTATTATAATAAAAGTGGAAAAACTCTCTAGTGTCAACAAGCCCTAAATCTAACTGATTTAGGCTCCTCAATGCTAAAATAGCTTTTGAAAATGGGATTTAGCGATTTTTAATCTCAAATCACTAATCCAATCCCCAAGATATATCAACTGAGCGATATTGCTCTCAAATAATAGAACTTTGATAAAATTCCTCTCACGTAAAATTATCTTTACTTGAGATATTCTGCCAGGGTAAAGAGATAGTATGACCTCCGAGCCTGCAACAAAAAACCTTTCACAAACTGCAGGGCAAAACATTTGATGGAAAATATAGTACATTAGAGTCACCCAACCTCACTTTCTGTGCAGAAAGGGGTAGATCTAAATATTTTGGAAGGACACAATCAGGCCCTGCACTAATTACCTGTTTTATTTATTCCCTCTTTAACAACTGGCAACAGCTACTATCAGAAGACAGGACACTGGGCTAGATGAACCACTCGTCTGACCCACAATACTTACGTTAAGTGTTCAGAAAAGTTCTATTTTCCTCATATAATTAGTCACCTTCAGAGTCTATAATGAGCATGTGTTATACTAAGTCTGATTTTTAATTAAAAAAATTACCCAATTCAAATTTATCATGATGGATGAATGATATGGAGACTAGCCACAATTATTTTGTTCCACTATGAAATGATTTTGAAGAGTAATATTATTTCACTGATATTAACACTAAGGTTTAGCAATTAGTGAGTAAGATGAGGCACTGATTTGCACATAAACTCTTCCCCTCCCCCTTTTAATAATTCCTTATTAGCTGATACAACAGTGATAACTATTGAATGGAAATCTCTCCAAATATTTGTATTAATAGTTGGCCTAACAAATTATGGTACTCAGTTATCTATGGAAATCTTAACAATATTAAAAATGATACGTACAGTGAATATCTTGAAATTCACAAAATTATAATATTGTCACCTGCAATGGAAGAAGAAAAGTTTAAGGTTTGTTTCTCCCCTCCCCCTTTTATTGTAAATGGTTCAGTTAAGAAGAAGAAAATCAGATAATTGTAATGAAAGATGTCTGGAATAGTTACATGCGTGCACACACGCATGCACGTGCAAAAGAGAAAAAACCCAACCCAAAACAGTTCTCTCTTTCCACTATAAGTGATAAAGTTGATATTTCTGTTTTATTCTTGTGTGAAGGTTCATAGTCAGATTGTTTTATTTTTCTCCAGTCACTTGAGTGAATCATGATCACATTGTCACCAAAATAAGTCTCTCATTCTTACAGAAAAAGCTAGTTAGGAAGTTCTTAGATATTTTACCAGGCTGCTAACTAAATCAGACCATAGTCTTAACCATCACATTAGATGGTTTTTCTGGAAGTTGATGCTAAAATGCTAAAAGCCACATCTGCAGAAAACTGTTTCTTTAGAAAAGGAGGGAAACATCTGACTTATTCTTGCTGCTGTATACAGAATCGAAGATTTTCCAACAATAAGAGTTCAAGCTGTGTAAGCAGATATTGTGACTATATTAAAAAGAAATAGTCATTGCTTTCACTTTTAACAAAAAGTGGCTCAGATGAAAAATGTATCTAATATCTGAAGGTTATTTACAGTTTCAACATTTTCCCTCATAATTTTCCCTCTCTTAGTGTCCCATTTCAGACTATTTCCAGAAGACCAGCCAAGTACTCTGATTAACATAATCAAGACTTACCACTTCATTTTTATTTTCATCTCTCTCCACTTTTACTCTTCAGCCCTGCATTTGACAATACCACCATCTTGCTTTAGGCTTACTATGTTCGGGTTAGTTTTGATTTCTGCTTTACTCACACATCCAGACCATTAACCAAATCTTTCGGCTTCTTCAGCTCAATTTAAACAACAACACAATGATACTACATTTCCACCCTGACAAAATCTCATGTTTTAACATGTTCCTTTGTTCTGCATTAGTAACAGCATCAATTTCAATCCCCAATCTGTCCTACTTCCTCTCTTTCTTCTGAATGTTCATCCACACTTCTCTGCTCATGAAACCAGCTGACAAATCCCAGCACATTAGGCTCACTGCCCCTTCTCATTCAAATCTCCTATAAATAAAACATGTCCCCCATGACACTCCCAAAAGCTAACTCCTGGATATGCTCTCCATCTTGTCAACATAAAACAAAAGGAGTAAGGAAGATTGTTTAAGAAAAATCAGGTGAAGTTAATTCTTTCCCCTCTTAAATCTCTCTGTGGGATTTGCTCGGTCTACTTTAAATCTCTTCAGGGAGAGGATTTTTTTTTCTGTGGATGCGTCTTGTGCATTGCTATTAGTGCTTACATAATTAACTAACAATGAGCGTTACACCGCTTCACTTTGAATGAGGCATTCATAACTCCTTCCTTGCTTATGCACCAGCAAATAAGGCATAACTAAGGAAATAAAGGGAAAGTATGAGGGCAGTGACAGAAGAAAACAGGTTAATGCAGCTGATACACAGTTAGGAATTTAATTTGGTACAAATCCTGGCTACTGGTTTTAGTTCTTGGACATTTGTCTGATGAAACAGGACTGATGGTGAAGACAAGAAAGACCACTGTAACTAAACTGTATTCTCTTTCTTGCATTCGGATAGACACAGCATTTAAATGGCATTCCACTATTTGATTTTGACAAAGGTTTCATCCAGCACCTTTATAGTAGATGTTGTACATATGGTTTCTTTGAATTTATCACATTGGTCCCCAGTGGTATGCCAGAAGGGTTTTTAGTTCACATTGCTTGCTGAAACTTCTGCTTTGCAAAAAACCAAAACAGAACAAAAGCCTCTGGACTTAGTCCCTTTCTCTTAAATTCTCCCATTCCCTGGCAGTGAATGGTTACCTGTAATTTATCTGCTGCTCTCTCTAATAATGAAGCAACTGATGAATTCTGCAACTAAGAAAACAACAGAATGTAAGACAAAAAATAGGGTGTGGATGTGACTCAAGTAAGGGACTCTCCATTTTTTAGCAGTGATAATTAGAGAGCACACTACATCTGCTTAGTACTTTCTATGAGATTTTCATATCTGTCTTCCCTTTCTGTAACCTTGACAAGCACTCCTCCCTCTCCCTCGGTCACTATACTCCTATAGCCCATGCTCATCTTCCAGTGTACACTACATTATTATGCTAGGAGTATTATTAGGTCTACTTATGGAAGGGAAAAAAACAAAACAAAAGTAGTACAAGTCCCCTTTAATTGAAACTCCCTGGAGACTCTCACTGACAGCTCTCAGGAATGAAACCTCAAAGAGGAGAATCAGTAGGCAGTCAGCTGTAAATCTAGAATGAATTTTTAGATCATTAATCACAAAATGTAAGATACTCTGAAGTGTGTATATATATATATATACAAATATATGCATGCACACAGAGAATCTCATACAAGAGTAACATTCCTCTGGGGGGAAAAAATATTCCTATCAGATGTACTTTTTGCATCATCTAAACAAAATGCTGTTTAAAAAAAAAAAGAGAATCCTTAACAAGACATATTTCTGCTACTACAAGTATAATAAATGGGAAAATTAATGATGGTTAGTGTTGATGGAGAGATAAAATTGACTTCTTTGCATACAATTTTTGTCAAATTAAATATTTAAGATATAAAAGGTTGTAAATATTGTTCCTCTTTCCAACCCTTTGTACGTCTCATCATCAGAGGGGATCCAGCAAACAATGACACTTACTATTGAAAATATTTCAATTGAAATCACTTTCATCAATTAATTATTCTAGCACCAACTATTCAGGATACACCTATAATAAAGACATTTATAGCAATGAAATAATGAAACTAATAAGTCTATTCATGATGGTAAGTGCATGCAAAAGTAGCTATAGAATCAAAACCTTAGATAAAAAGCTGTTGACATCAGGGACCAAATTATCAAATTTGTATGTACAGCACCTACTATAACAGTGCCTCAACATGGAGTAGCATCTCTGGATGCTTTTGCAAATGAATATTAAATGAATATACTTAAAATAAGTGGTGTAAACAATTTTAGAATATATAAAAAGCTGTAGATACACTTATCTCAGTTGTCAATACACATAAGACATTTAGAGTTATGCGACAAAACAGGCACATAAGTTATTATACAACAGTTGGCCTTCTGCATGAAGAAACATCCCCCATCATGCAAAATTCATGATAGAAACATTGGTACTTATGTTCTGGACATGCTCTCTTCTTTATTATTTACCAAAATATGTTACCACATCCCCGGAAAGACACTGAGAAAACTGCAAACTATCCAAAATCAAAAGAAGAGGAAAAACAAGAAAGGGAATATTTTTAGTTCCAAGATTAAACCCTGAAATGGAGGTGGGGTGTGTGTTTGTTTTTAATAGGGGGAGGGCTCAAAACAAAAGGGTTTGAGAAATTTATGAGCGAACCAAAGTTGGGGATTACAGTGGCAGCTGAGATGCAACTTTAACTGTAGCTTTCTGAGTCAGAGATATTATCCATTCAGGCAAAAGATAAAAGGACAAAAATTTGTTTGGTACATTATAGCTGTCTTCCTTTACCTGTAATTACCCATTCTCACTTTGAAGTAGGGAACAAAAGCTATACTAGAAACAATAAACAGATACTTGTTAAAAGGCAACAGTATATTAGTGCTTCAGGTATATGACATTCTCCTGCCCGTGTTTTTATTTTGTATTGTGCAAGTTGTGATAAATATTAAGGAAGCAGACCAAATGTTTTTTTAGAAATGATCTAGTAATTATAACGCATTATGTGGCAAATTCTGCTCAGAGTCACATAAGTATTAAGATGAAATAACTCAACAGACTTCAATCAAGTCACTCTGGATTTACCCCCAGTGGAACAGAGATTAGAATATCTTTTATTACTAACTATCTCCCTGTTGTCAAATTCCAGAATTTGACTACATGGAGGGCACTGAATACAGCCGTTTGAAATGGAAATCCATCAACTTCATGAAACAACTTGCACAGATCCAGACAGACATCATCTTCCTTTCCAAATGCAAGCAACTGGACATTATACCTAATGGACTGAAGGTAAAGAACCCATTACAATCGACATGTTACACAGACTACAGTGAGAGATTGTCCCATAAACTCTCTCAGAAATTAAGAAATCACCTTATCAGCATCCTATGCAGCAAACAGAAAAAATTAGAAATGAAGTCTCCACACTGGAATCACTTCTACAAAACCATCATCCAGCACATTCTTCCCTCTGGGTGGACTTCACAAAAAAGAGAAAATCCATCTACAACACACACTTTGCTTCCCTACAGAGGAAAAAAAGACAACAAACTGTCTATCTCCCTGTTGTTAGAATGCTATTAACACTATCATCTACCACTGGAGATTACAACATTTAGTCTAGTATTGTTTTATCTATATTTTACCTTCCCATTTGTTTTACTAATGGTAAAAATATTTACACTTCCATCATATCACTAAAGGCCCAGGCCAACATTAAGGTTAGAAATCAAAGAAAAATATGCTATATATAACAAACTATCTTTTTTGTTTTTTTCTTCTGAACAAGATTCCATTAAGCAAAGGGTATGACTGAAGTTACTCTTTTCTGTACAACAAAAAATAGTTTACTTGTACCATCAGATTCCCTGTGCAACTGTATGATCTGGTTGGTTAACTATTGTCATCTTTTTGCTTCTCTACCGTCTATTGCTTTCATTGATTAATTCCTGTCTAATATTTAACCATAAGCTTTTTGAGACAAAAATTTCTCTAATACATTGTTAAAAACAACAAATACTTAAAACTCTTCGAATTCATGCGAATATTCTTTATCCATAGCATTACAGTGACTTGAAGGTTAACAAAATCTAAAGAATTATTTATGTCATGTTCTAATAAAAATCTGAAGAGACATTTTTTCCAGATCCACTAAGGTTCAAAATGTCCCGAAAACAAATAGATATCAATATTTCACTACAAAATCCACTTTTCTGAGCATTTGTTAAGGGGATCTAGCAGAGTTCCCTGAGTGACAAGTAACATAGTCAAATTCCAAAGGGGTAGCCGTGTTAGTCTATTGTAGAAAGACAACAGAGTCCTGTGGCACTTTTAAAGACTAACAGATTTATTTATCGCATGAGCTTTCATGGGAGAAAATCCCACTTCGTCAGACGCTTTGAAGATGGGAAAGATACAGAATGGGAGGAAATTAAATGCAGGGGAGTGTATGACATAGCATCAGGTCAGGCTGTAACAGCAAATCAAAATAGGTGTTAGGATTCAAACACTGGGGAACAGCACATAGAGGAGGGTGAGGTCAAATCACTTGTTGTAATGAGAGAAAAATCCATAGTCCCTGTTTAACCCCAAGACAACTGAGTCAAATGTGTTTGAATCCTAACACCTATTTTGATTTGCTGTTGCAGGCTGACCTGATCCTATGTCATACCCTCCCCTGCATTTAATTTCCTCCCATTCTGTAACTTTCCCATCTTCAAAGCATCTGACGAAGTGGGATTTTCTCCCATGAAAGTGTAACCCATATGCCTGAAAAGGCTATCTCTTGAGAGACCTGCTGAGGGTGGGTTACTGTTGTTGGGCGGATTAGTGACCCACAGCTGGAAACTTCCAGAGGCAGGGTGTGGTAGCAATTTGAGCATGCTCCACAGTGTACCCTGCTGGTGTGATGTGAGGTTGTCAGTCAGATGACTGGAGAGCAGCAGCCTGAGCAGACAGCAGGCAGGAGCTGCCTTGAGGGGAGACCATGTGCTCAGTGTTCTGGAGAGGAGCTGAGCCAGGAGTGAACAAGATGTTTTCTCCATGTAAAGGAGTTATTTCCACCAGACCTTGCAGACATGCATATGGGACTGAGGGCTGGTTGCAGAGAAGAAGAGAAAGTCTGCATGTAATGCCACAGAGGATTCCAGCAAAGAAAGAAGAGGACAGCGATTTCTTGCCACTCAAGCTTCCACACTGGAACAGAGACTGTAGCTGAGAGTTGGGTGAACTCCACACAGACTTTGGGACTCTTGGGTATCTTTCATGCAAGGGATTGTTCTTGGTTAATTGTAGTTTGTTTTCTTAGGATAAGGTTCATTTAGTTAGTAGTTAATAAAGTTCATTGTTATGTTTATTGTAGTAGTATTTTAATGTGTGAGTGTAGCTCTGAGCAAGCTTCGCCGTGAGTCCTGTACAGACTGGATCCTGGGTCTCCAGCTGCTTTTCTCCACAGGGGTTGGGGTGTATTTCTGTGAGGCACTGGAGAAGGGCAATTTAATTAATTTTAGCCCACCTGAAGGTTACAAAAGCTCATGCGATAAATAAATCTGTTAGTCTTTAAAAGTGCCACAGGACTCTGTTGTCAAGTAACATAGTGTATTATTTTATCTTCCATGTTAAATAGATACATATTGGCTTCATTTTATAGATGGGAAAACTGAATCAAACAGATTAAAGCAGTGCTCAACAAAACTGGCTCCAAGCTAGGCACCAACAGCAGTGGAGCTAGGAGCCAGGCTACAAACCACAGTCACCATGGCAACCTGGCACTTGGGTTTTGTGGAACCCTAGATTAAGGAATTTCCCCAACACAAAGAAGTTACTATTCTAACAGATTAGAACTCACAATATTACACCTATTGTCAGACTACTAGACCATTAGTATAAATGGAAAGACTGATCTAAAGAATAATTGGGGGTTTTATTGATTGCTTGTTTCTCTAAACCTTCAGCTCATAATTTCTGTTACCACATCACTGGAACAGAAGATTTTCACTGGGACAGAATCATGTCTTTTCATAAGTTATATGGTGCTTTCTATAAAATTCAGTTATAAGAATTAATAAAATTTCTCTGGCCTTTTCACTTCTGTTTTTCTTCCAACTTCTCTTGGAACTTGAAAATTTTGTCTGGAATTTTTAAAAGCATTTAGTGTTGGCCTAAATTTGTTCCTACTTAAACTGAATAATAAAGCTCCTCCTAACTGAAATGAGAACACAGTTAGACCAACAGTGATTTTTGAAATCCTACACTCTAGTTTTATTTTATGGTCTTTAATATCTTTCCTTGGCTATGGGAGGGACAAAATATTTTTCCTTTTTCTTTCTTGGACTCTGTATGTTTTTTAGAAGCTACAAAATATTTCGACTAAAATTCTACTTTCCAAGACTTCAACATGCGAGTCTATTGCTATAGAGACCATCTTGCTGAAGATGTTAATACACCTCTTGATGTGACTGACGTGAACAATGAAATAAAGTTTTTTAATGTTTACATTTTCTTTTACTGAAAACAAAGTTATAATTAATCTTAAATGAATCAGCTCAAGCCAAAATAAGATGACCCTATGAAAGCATAAGAAACAAACAATGCTTTTAAAGATGCTGCTCAAAAGTTGATTTCCCCTTTATGAATCCATCAGCTGGTTCTTCTGTTAAAATTAGACACCTTTTGAAGATTTATTCTGTCCTAGATGGATGTTTCTTATTGTATGGAAGACTTCATAATTTATAGTTTTATTGAAAATTTCCCATTGTACTATAATATCTTCTAGTGATGAGGGAAACGGAATACAAAGATGAAGGAAATTATTTAGCTGAGGTACTTATTCCCCTCCCCCTGCATAAACATTAAGGTCTAAATGACTTGTAGCATACAATCGTATTGTAATAACCAATAAAAATCTTTCCTCTTGTTATTTTCCTGAATTGTAGAGCACTTGTTCTTTTGTAAAAGGAAAAAAAAAAAAAAAAAAAAACTAACTGACAAAGAAGAGAGGTGCTATTGTTACATACCTGATTTATTTTATTCACTTTTCAGTGAACTGTGGTAGCTGTGTGACTTTCAGAAGGATTTATTGTGTTGCTTGAACTAGGATCTCCCCATAGAGATATCAGATTTTGCTGTCTCTCATCCTCCGAAAGGGAAATAGATGGGCTAGCTAAGAGCTTAGATCTTATTTCTGAAATGTCCATATTCTTTGTCCATCCATTGAATTCCTGTCTGCAGCAGTTTCCAAGGCCTGCTTCTCTTCCCAGGCTACTATACAACAATGTGAATACCACTGGGATTATTAAACAATTGGTTGAGAAGTTGAACAGTTTTCCATTTATTCCCTTTATGTTTACACCCAATAGCGATGATTCATCATTCAAATTAAAGATCAGAAACTCAAATAGACGGAGTTTTTGCCAACATACTTCGAAGTCAGCAAAAATCTCATCTCTGACAGTGGGGAGATCATCTCCTTCCTTAGTGTCTGAGTCAAATAAATAAATAATCCAAAATCTTTTTGCAACGTTGTTTGCATACAAGAAAGAGATTTGTGCCTATCAGTGCATGACTTTAATTTGGCAATATATTTACAGCATTTTTCTATGATTTGGATTTTAGCTATTTCACCATTTATGCCATTTGAAAAGCACTCTACAGAGTCCAATGATCAAATGTTGTTTTGCTTCAGAGGAAAAAAAACAAAACAAAAACCGAAAACCCTTTCGATTTCCTCTCAAAGTCGCAGAAGACTGCTCAGAATATGCTATACTGAACAGACATTTTTAAGCAATGCTGCTGTACTGGAATACTTTTAATAGTAACTAACGTGTGCCCTTGTAACAGAAGAGGGAGGCAGAAACTTCAAGAAGGATTTTCACTGTGTGGTGTGAAGTACAATCAGACACCTGACATTATGTCATGATATGTGCTTCAATAGCACTCAACATCACTATGTATTGATATGCAAAATGATTAAAACACTGCATATAGGTTTTATTGGGTCCTGCCTTACTTGTGTCCTTCTCCATAATTCCATCAGTAACACTTCCTTATCTTTTTCTCTCTTCCATTTCCTTTCTTGGTTGCTGAAAATGAAACTCCTTTGTCCCGCTCCACCATTCCTAACTGCTGTAGTGCATTCTTACTTTTGCAGTATTGCTTTTGATGCACAGTGTGAAGAGCAATTACGATCAGCACTCTATTTGCTCTACCTGAGACCAGGAAGCTCTAAAATTAGACTAATGGAGACCACAGCTAATGCAGGCAACAGCCTCAGATTGAATGTAATTTCGTCTCATCATGTTGTCTGGTATGGTCCTTCTTACAGAAGTGCAAAGTTCATTCTGCTACATCTAAAGCCTACACTTTCCAAATGGCCCTAATTACAAATTCCTTTAGGACCAAATATACCTTAGCTTTATAAAAATGTGATGTAATTTTTATTGTGCACTTTACCTCACATTATGACACAGACTCATAGACTATGTCTACATTGGCAAGTTAGTTCGAATTAAGGAGGCTTAATTCAAACTAACTAAAGCCATGGCTACACTAGGCTTTAGTTAGTTCGAATTAAGGGCTTCCTTAATTCGAACTAATAAGTTCGAATAGGGTATTCGAACTAAGAGGTTAATTCGGACTAGCTAGTTCGAATTAGCCAATGTGGCCATGTTAATTCAAACTAATTTCTTAGTTCAAACTAACCGGCCATTGAAATGAATGGGGATCGCTAATTCGAACTAACTAAAATTAGTTCGAATTAGTTAGTTCAAACTAATTTTAGCAAGTGTAGACATAGCCATAGACTTTAAGGGCAAAAGGAACCATCACAACCATCTACTTTGATGTTCTGCACATTGCAGGCCACAGAGCAATGGTGTTGCTACTACAGGGCACAGGGGGCATGTGCCCCAAATGTGCCCAGCAGAGCCCTGAGTCCAACCAAGGAGCTGGAGCCAGTGGGGCCATTTTAAATTTCCCACCCTCCTCCACTCCCAGGCACATAGCCTAGGGTGGAGCAGGGCACGAAATGTAAACAGCTGCTGGCTCCATCACCACCCACTGGAGGCTCCAGTTCCCAATTCCACAGCAAGATAAGTGCTGGGGGGGGGGGGGGGGGGCCTCAGGAGTTGGGCAGGGGTGGGAGTGACCGGCAGCATGGCCATGGCTCAGGGCTCAGCTGGCAGCCCGACTCAGGGCCCTGGCTCAGGGGCTTGGCCAGGGCACAGCATGGTGCGGCCCAGCTTGGGGCTCAGCCAGTGGCGTGGCCTGGCCCGGATCAGGCCCTGGCCTGAGGCTCAGCCCGGCCTGGCCCAGATCGGCCCGGCCTGTGGCTCAGCCAGCGGCCCAGATTGGGGCTTGGCCGGTGGTGTGGCCTGATTGGCCCTGGGTAGGGTTACCAGACTTCAGGCAAAAGGACATGTCATGTCCTCCTTTTTACCTTCAAGTCCTCCGTCCGGCGGTTAACATGCCCCCTAAGAATATTTCTGTTGTTCAACTTGTTCTCCATTTTTTTTCATGCTGCCATGCATTCATTACCCATTTTCCATGACATAATATGGTAATGACAGTTATATTAATACTACATTTTCTCCATGTCCTCCTTTCCATGCTTTGGTATCTGGTAACCCTAGGCCTGGGGCCAGATTGGGCCCAGGGTTGCTAGTGGGTGAAGATGGGAGGGGAAATGTGGGGGGTGAGCAACACCACGGGTGGGGGGGGGCTGTGTGCCACAAATGTTTTTTGGGGGGCAGCAATACCCTTTCACAGAGCCTCCTTATCCACTCTTGCAATAGCCCATACCTCCAGCTGACTTACTGAAGTCCTCAAATCTTGATATCAAGCCTTCAAGTAACAGAGAATCCATGATTTACTCTTGTTCAAATCAGCATCTGACCCTTGCCCCATATTGCAGAGGAAAGCGATAACACCCAAAGTCTCTGCCAACCTGACCTGAGAGAAAATTCCAATCTGATCCCACTGTGGCAATCAGTGGATCCTTATGTGGGCTAGGCCCACTAGCCACATACCTGGGCAAGAACTCACTGCAATAACTCGGAACCCTCCTCATCTACTGTCCCATCTCTGGCCGTTAAAGATATTTGCTAATAGCAGTAGCAGGTGGGTTATATGCCATTGTACGCAATCCCATCATATCATCCCCTCCCATAATTTATCAAGCTCAGTCTCGAAACAAGTTAAGTTTTTTGCTCCCAATTGGAAGGCTGTTCCAGAACTTCACTCCTCTTATGATTAGAAATCTTCATCTAATTTTAAGCCTAAACTTGTTGCTTGCCAGTTTGTGTCCATTTGTTCTTGTGCGAACATTAGTCAAATAACTTCTCTCCCTTCCAGGTGTTTAGCCCTCTGATGTATTTACAGAAAGCAATCTTATCTCCCCTCATCCATGGTTTGGTAAGGTAACAAGCCTTAAGTCTCCTCTCATAATATAGGTTCTCCAGCCCTCTGATCATCCGAATAGCCCTGCTCTGCACTTGTTCCAGTTTGAATTAATCTTTCTCAGACATGGGAGATCAGAACTGCAAACAGTATTTTAGATGAGGTCTCTTCTAATTGTAATCTCTACTGGCAATGATGGATCTTAAAAATTGTATTAGCCTTTTTCATGGCCACATCACAACAGCATCTCACAGTCATCCTGTGATAGATCAATATAACCACATCATTCTTCTCCTCTGTTGCTTCCATCTGATATATCCCCAATGTTCTGCCAACATTTTTGTTGTTAGCCCTTAAGTCTGTGACCGAACACGTTGCACTATTAAATTTCACCCCATTTCTATTATTCAGTTTTTAAGATCGACCAAATTTTCTTGTATCATATTCTAGTCCTCCTTCATGTTGGTACCACCTGCCAACTTTGTGGCATCCATAAATTTTATTAACACATTTCCACTGGCTCTCTTTCACCAGTTTAACAAGTTCCTGCTCTCTAGCTTTCTTAATTCAGTCCATCCAACATTATACAATTAAAATATAATTTTCCTTTCTCATTTTGCACCATGTACACTAGTCTCTGTCCTCTTTTTACATTAAGTTTAAACTCTTAATCTTTGCATATAAGTTCTATACAGCTGCCTACATATCTGATCAAATCACTTTTCCTCCTCACCCTCTACACTCTCCTCACTAAACTGGCTTTGTTTGCCCAAGACAACTTCCCTCATTTTCCCTTGAAATGACATTCTCTTCTTCCTGTTGTCTTCTTTCCATCCCCACTTCTTATTCTACTTCCGTATCTACTTTAAAAAAATCTGAATTTACATAATCTGGTCAGTGTGTATTAGAATTGAATTCACATTTAGGATTTGTTTTACCCTTATTTCCACATTAACCTTTTTCTCCTCTTTGTTTATTTTCATGCCCTATGTTTGTATGTAGCAATTTTGTTTCTAAGCTCTTTTGGACACTTATCTTTTTATTTGAAATTCCAAATTTTAATGCAAATAATCATGTGTATACATACTTGGTGTCAGCAACAATGGTAAAGCTGTAATTGACCAATTCAGTGTATGATTTGAACAAGGCAAGTCTCGGCTTTCGTGTTGGTTCATTTACATGTTATCTTTTGGATCAACAGATGACAAAAATGAACTTGCAAAATATCATCACAGGCATCTTGTAAAATTAATCAATTTTCCCTCGGAATAGAACTGTCCTTCATAAAACAGATTAAAAAATGGGATACCATTTACTTTATCCCAATGAAGCACTTTATGCCTCTATTAACTAATTCAGTTTCCCAGAATGCTAATTTACGCTGTGGAAAACTAGTTCCATTATGTAATAGTTTACATCCATGTTTTCTGTTATTTGTTGTCATTTTGAAGAACTGCTGGCTTTTAAAATATGGGTTCAAAATACAGGTCTACTGTAATATATTGTAGCTTTATTGTAAAAGTTATGTTTCAATCATGCAAACCCTATTTAATTTTGCTGTTAGTGTAATATACCAATGAGAAAAAAATGTTGCTGTCTCAATGTCTCAAAATGCAGTGCATTTTTTTTTAAATTCTGCATGCCACATAGTGATTTAGTAAGACTGACTTTATTTAGATTGAATTTCACATTTGTTTTCAACCACTGGTCTGGCCCAAATACAAGGTTAGGAAAAATGCAAGCAAAACCTAAGTAGCATGTTTGATCTTATAAAAATTCATGAATATTGTTACCACATGCTTTCTTTACTACTCCCTCCCCTAAGAAAAAGTCTAAATACCATCTGTGCAAGATAGTCTAATTAGGGGATTAGGACCACATAAGCTCTCTTAGCTCACACGTTCAAGCACATGGACGCTTGACCACTTAAGAGAAAATAAAAATGAACAAGAAAAAAAGTGAACAGCAGTATCCCCTTGAACAGTATAGACTGAAGTTAACTAAGCCAACAAAATTTAATTGTCTGACTCTGCCCATGGGACTTTGCTGTTCTTTTCCTTGATGAATATGCTTGGTTCAGCACAAGGCTTGCGAGTAAAGTTGGCACCACATGAATCAGATTTTAACAAGTTCAAATGGAATTCTGCAACAGACTGGTATGTATAGACTGCAACATACTATGGGGACCAATTTTTCAGAATTTGGCACCAACAATAGAAAAGTGAATGATAAAAATATATTAGTAGTTCTGAAACAAAATAAATTAGGTATAAACATCAGTAAAGACTGTGCTTCAAATATACATAAAGGTCCTGTAAAGCCTATAAAACTCCTGATACATTTTTGAACGAACTAATTCTAGAAACTGAAGTGATAAATGCATAAAACAACTTCCTATAAAAACAAAATCATCAGCATACTTCACCATCAATCTAAAACTGATTTTTGTTATGCCACGTCATTTTTCTTAATCACAGTATAATTTACGTATAGGCTAGTAAAAACATGTAATGACTTTAAACAAAACGTTTAAAGGAAAATGAGGTCTTAACATACAGAACACTAATACTAACAAGTTTCAACAGCTTACAGTTAGAGTACTTTCTCAATACAACAATAAATGGTAGAGCTAAGCAAATAATCCATGATGAATAATTTATTCGATGTATTTAGTCGTTTTTCTGCTCATAGAAAGGCCACAAGCAGATCAGCTTTATATGTTCAACTTTACTCAGACAATGTTTTTGCCTTAAAACTACAAAAAAAAAAACCCCCAAAAAACCCTGTCCACATAATGATTGCAAACAGCTCACTTTAAGCAGGCGATACTCAAACCGTGAGATCAGTGATTTGTCATAGGAACCACATGTTTTTTTCTGTGTTCCCTGACTAAGTGTAACTTGTATAACTGAATACTTCTGGAGTGTGTGTGATTTTAAAATTCATTTTTCTTCAAATAGCTGTGCTTGTTGCATATCAAACTCTGTCTGTAAACTTTTTTTTAGTGAACATGATTACTTGAGTTGCTCTTAATCTGTATTCAACAGGAACACCTAAAAGCTTGACTATATTATAGCTATTCAGTGCTTTTTTTGTGACGGTATGCAGGGGCACAGAGTGCTGGCATCTTTTTTGCTGGCCCCGCTGCCCAGCTTGTGGGACCGGATCAGCAGGGAAAAGGAGCGCAGGGCTCCTGTCCTTTTCTGGTTCCCCTGCCCAGCTGAGGGGGTGGGGTCAGCCAGGGAAAAAGGAGCACATCGCTGGAAGAAGAAGGGTGGTGCAGGAAAAAGAAGGGTGGGAGAAGCATTTTTCAAATTTATTAATAAGATATGAGTATCGGCACCTTTTTAAATAAAAAACCTGTAGCTATTAATCTGAGGCTTTTATTTCTAAAGTAACTGAGGGCCTAACAATCATAAATTAAACATACTTGAAAGGTAGAGAAATACTATTATATTATCCTCATTCTACAGAGAGACTAAAGGACTTGCCCAAGATCACACAGAACATCTGAGGCAGAACCGGGAATTGAATCCAGGTTTCCCGAGTGCCATGTTAGCAATTTAACCACTGGATGAACTCTTCCTCCCATACATAAGGACTTCAATGAGCTAGATGCTGTAAAAATGTGAAGTAAACAACATTGTCCATCACTGAACATTTGGTGAAAGTAAACACAAACAAGGGCTTGAGAAGACCTAAAGTAAATACATTTTAATATTTAAACAAAACACTCATGAAAATATTTTGCAGTAGTCAGAGTTGTAAGTATTTTTAGATATTTTATTTATTTTTAGATATATTTTCCTCATTTCTTGTCTTGCATGGATAAAAGCTGTATTCTAAAATTAATTTAGAAAGAAAATATTAATAGAAAACCATAACCAAAGGAAGTTTTAAGGTAAGTAAGTGAAAGCATATTTTAAAATAACGATTTGGCAATAAATACCATTTGTTGCTTAAGAAAATCTAATGACACTAGCTGGTGACAGACAACTGTAGATATGGAACATTCCCATTCTACTAAACCATGACATTGCTTTGTAACCTGCTTGCTAGTCTTGTCCAGGGCTCCTTCTGAGACAGCAGTACCAGTTATGCTAAATATTATGAAGTTCTGAGGTGATTTTCTAAGGTTCACGTATCCATCTGTGAGTGAATGCAATCCACCACTTCATCATTTCACTTATGATCTCTAAGCCATATTAAAGTTAGCCTGTAGAGGTAAAACTCTAGTGTTCTCTGATACCTCTAAACACAAACACATTTTGACAAATGTGAACAGCTCTAGTGAAATTTGAAATTTTGCACTTTCCTTAAGTGACTGTTCATTAATGGGTCAAAAAAATGTCCTCTGATCCCCCATAATCTCACTGGGTTACATAATCATGGGAGTAAGAGGCTAAAAAGACAACTATATTCTCACTCACCACAGTGTTTTGGAAAATTGGTTCATTGTGTTCAAACTTTGTCTTCTATATTGGTTAAAGGTGAGTATTGACTGTTCACTTGCCAGCTCTGGACATTGGTTTCAGCAATAAATTCATATTGTCAACAGATAGTAGGAAGTTCCAAAGGGGTAGCTGTTTTACTCTAATTCAGCAAAACAATCAAGGAGCCAGTGGCACTGTTGAAGACTAACAAACTTATTTATTGCATGAGCTTTCATGGAGAAAATCCCTCTCTCAGACACTTGGAGAGAGAAGTACAGATGAATGGGAGCTCTCCATCTTCAAGCATCTGACAAAGTGGGATTTTCTCCCCCGAAAGCTCATGTGATAAATAAATTTGTTAGTCTTTATAAGATGCTAGGAAGACACTTATTCAGTTTATGAGGGGTGGCCAGTGAAGGTTTGATGCTTCACACTAAAGTAAATTGATCACAGCAGAACCAAGTTTTATTTGCTTCCTCAGCAGTACGAGGAAATATGGATGGGTGATTCTGAGTAGACTTTGGGACAACAGAGCACTGGAGACAGCCTTGGAAAGCCAGAGCTTGGCAGAAATGTTACTGATGCTCTTAAGTCTATATTACCTTTAGGATATTCACCTCAAACACATTCCTCCTTCAGCATTAAACATGCTGCTCTTTGTTTTACACAAAGGAATATATTAGCATTATTGTATACCTTTGTTTCAATTTAAGGTCCCCAAAGCTAAGAAGTGGGAGATTTGGGGAAGGGGGAGACACTATTCAACTCCTCCCTCCTCTACTCCACAACTAGCACCCAGTTAAAGAACTGTTGGGGTTTTTTTTCAGCTGAATTCCTTTCAAGTGGATTTATATATTTAGGAATTCAGCTTTTGCAGGGGTGGCCTATTGTCGCAAGTTCTGCTGAACATTAAAAATAAATAAATAAATAAGCCTGCTCTTTTGCTTCGATTTCTCACCCTGCATCTTCAGTGAAATGCCTTCTTGCACTAGTGGCTGCACTGCTTTTCTTCTGTCTTATTGAGCTAGGCTCATCATATAACTGTCTTGCCCTTCCATGTTTTGTCTGTTTTATTTTATTTAATCACAGTTATTAACCTGCCTGATACAGAATCTCAGAGTTACAAACAACAGTTACGAACTGACTAATGAACCACACACCTCATTTGGAACAGAAGTGTGCAATCAGGCAACAGCGGAAACAAACAAAACAAACACAAAAGTAAATACAGCACAGTCCTGTGTTAAACTACTAAAACAAAAAGGAAAGACTAAAAAAGGTTTGATAACGTAAGGAAACTCTTTCTGTGCTTGTTTTAATTAAATTAAGATGGATAAAAGCAGCATTTTTCTTCCATACAGTAAAGTTTCACGACTGTATTAAGACAATGTTCTGCTGTAAACTTTTGAAAGAACAACCATAACTTTTTGTTCAGAATTATGAACAACCTCCATTCCCAAGGTGTTCTACTGTAACACAAAGAAACTACTATAGATTACACAAAAAATCCCAGTGCACAAATACAATCTTGTTTCTTATGATATTGATTAGCTGCATTTAGCTATTTCAGCTATTCTTTCAGCAGAGCAGCAAAATTCAGTGGCAAAAGATGGGAATTTCTACACAAGTCAGTACTACTGCTTAGCATCCAAATTACAACACTAAGCAAGAAAGTATTTTTTCAGATATTTACAAATTATGCCTTGCACCCTATATATGAAAAATAATTTTAATTAAGTATGAATCTTCTCTGTTGCATACCACCCATAAAGGAAAATTCATCTTACAATAGTGCTATATTTGCTTGTGATTAAAAACACAGAAAAAATTTCAATTTCATCCTTAAATTGAAATTTTCTTTTTTCAAGATAGGCATGAATTTTCTGCAACTGAGTTAAATGTCATAACAAATCCACATGTTGGGAGATATTTTGATCCCAAAAGCCTTATAAACCATTGTCAATGCTGATTCAAAACTTCCGGTTTATTCTGAGTTTTCAGCTTTACCATATGGGTTTAGAGAAAGTAAAAATTCAAACAAAACTTAGTGAATCTGAATCCATGTCTATCAAACCTGGTAAAACATTTTGAAAAACTACAAGTGAAAAAAAAATCAGATTTAGCTATAATAATATTTCAAGGCAAATGATTGCAGATAGTGGCACAGATAAAACATTTTATTTCATACTATGAGATAAAATATTACCAGTTTGATTTGATGTTCCCTAAATTTTACACACAGAAAATACCACTAATATGGCTTAAAACATCCACACACACACATACACACCCAACCCCCGAAGAAGAGTAGAAGATTTACTGGGCAAATTATAAATAGAATTTCTATAGAATTTTATTTTTTCTAGACCTGAAAGATGGGGGGGGGGGGAAGGGTCCAAATGTTAACTGGAGCATAAATCTGCAATTTTTCATAGCTTTGCCAAACATACCTTTTAATTGTCCCAGATTTAATAGATGACACTCACATTAATCCAAAAATTAATTATGTTCCCCATAAAGTAGTGTTCCTTCACTTTTATTCCTGACTATTTACAACAGAAATAAAGGAACAAGAAACCGAAGTTAGGGGAGGACTGTTTACACTAAAGAAATGAAGCATTTTATATTTCCTACATGAATAGGTTTTATTTGTTTCCATCATTTTAGGTGTTTCTCAGACAATGCATCCAACATTTGAGCTTTGGCAGTTTGAGGAGTTTGTTGCCAATCTGAAGCACAGTGACAACTGCCCAGTCTCTTCTGTTTTCACACCTGCTCCTCAAAACCCTATGCCAAAAGCAACAACATTGAGAGAAGTGAGGTCAATTTCCCTCTGCTACTGGTAGATGGGAAAGCTGTGAGTAGCAGAAGATAAGAGGCACTTGACTGGGACTGATGATAGGTAAATAATGGAGACACAATCCTTTTCACTGCCAGGAAGCTCAGGGAAGGGTAGAGTAGCAGACAGATCCTCATTCCACCTTTACTGTAACCAAGATATTCTGGGATGGGACAGAAGAACAGAGAATGTTCTATCAGGCAGAAGGAACTTGGCTGGAGGAAGCCGTGGGAAATGCAAATTTATCAGATCTCTAGGTGACTAGATGGAGACAGACAGAAAAGTTTGAGGTTTTTGTTCTCCCACCCCTTTTGAAGAGGTGAATTATTAGATTTAGTTAGCTGATTGTTAGATGAAAAATTTCTAATACCAAGGTGTGAGCAGGCAAAGTATGGGGGGGAGGGGGGAGTAAAGACTGATGGGGTAATTAGAAGCAAAAATGTACTAATGATGTAAAAGATATTCTCATCTCAGAAATTTGTAGGTGTTGCAGAATTTGCAAGCTAAGAGATGCTGTAAGCACTTTGAAGGACAGGGTTGGAATTCAAAACCAACATGTCAAATCAGAGAATTTGTCTGAAATCAACTGAACGAGTTTCAGCAAAGACAATTGCAAAGTACTATATTTAAGAAAAAAGCAAATGCACAAATACAAAATGGAAAATAACTGGTGCTAGTCCTGCAGAAAAAGATTTTGAAGTTGTAGTGCACCATAAATTGAAAATGAGGCCAGTAATATGATGCAGTTGCAGAAAAGGCTAATATCATTCTGGGGTGTACAAACAAGAGTGCCATATGTAAGACACAAGAGGTAATTGGACCACTGTACTCAGCCCTTATGAGACCTCAGCTGGAACACTATGTCCAGTTCTGGGTGGTACACTAAGAAACATCTCGATAAATGGGAGAGTGTTCCAAAAAAAGCAACAAAAATTATCAAAGTTTTTTTTAAAAAAATAGGAAGAAAAGCTAAAAATAGGCATTTTTTAGACTTGAGCAAAGACGACTGATAACTGTGTAAATATGCTAAAGGCTGCTATAAAGAGGATGGTGATCATTTATTCTCCATGTGCACTGAAGTTAGAACAAGAAGTAATGGACTCAATCTGCAACAAAGAAGATTTAGGTTAGATACTGGGAAAACTTTCTAACTATAAGAGCAGTTAAAAACTGGAATAAGTTTCCAAGGGAGGTTGTCTTTGGCAGTTTTATAGAACAAGCTAGACAAACACCTGTGATTTTTTAACTGAGCCCAATGTACAATAAATAGGCATTAACCAAAGGAAGTTTATTAGCTTTTTTTTTTTTGTACTGGATCATGCCTCTGCGATCTCTTTCCCTATGCCTCTTTTGAGCTTCTTTGAATGTTTTGGAAAACAAAAACACATTTAAGAGCAATTTTCCTTACATTTTTGATTTACAGGAGTAATGGTCTTACCTATACATCTGAGGGGCTGATTTTTTTCATTCCACCTGATGAATTGCAATGAGAAGCTAGAAGCCCCCACTAAAATACACCTTCCACCAAAAGAGGCCCAGTTTTTTGCATTCTTTGATTTGGGAATGGGTTCTTGCTGGCCTTGTTTTTCTCTCGTTGGCCTCAAAGACCACCAGGAAGCCAAGAGGGGATGAGGAGACTACAAATACTCATGCTCTGTGGAGGGAACAAAGTATTTCCTCTCCACTCTCTTCACCTTGGGGGCCAGTGAGGGAGATTTCATTGTATCCCTGATGATTTTTATCAGTGGCAGTGCCACAATGGGTGGCCCAGATGGTGCTAGAATAGCCATGGGATCAGAGGTGTCTGAGACCTCATTAATCTGAAGCAGTAGTCTCTTGGCCAGAGAGTGCCAATTCTGCAAACTCAGTGCTGGGTTCAACATGGCAGTTGGTGTCAGGGGCAGCATCATTGTATTCAGTGCTGGGTCTTGGTGCTGAGTGGCATCTCATCTGAACAGGGTCAGTGTCTGCTTCAAGAGGCAACCGAGTATGACCAACCCTATCAGGGACCCAGGGCCTGATGGAATGCCCGGATGGTCCAGAAGGGCAACTGATTAGGCACTTGCCATTGTGGTGCCCATAGAACTGAAAAAGGCTGACCAGCTCCCATTCCCTAGTGGCACATTCCTGACAGATGAATGCTCTGCCTGGAGGAGTAGGATTCTGCTTCCGAGTCCAAGTCTGACCATTCATTCTTAGGTGACAAAGGAGGCATTGTACCAGCTGGTACGCAGCTCTGGGAGGATTGGGGCCATGCCATCAAATCCGGTTTCCCCTGAGACAGACCATGAGCATCTGTGGCACCGATGGTCTGGTGTACAGAGCACTTGCACTTCTGGGAAGGGGCGGCAGTGCCATGCCTTCCAGCAGGTCCCTGGCTGCTTTAAATGCTTCCAATGTGGAAGGGAGCTATAACTCCTCTACGCGGATTTATCTAGGTAGGGAGTCCAGAAGCACAGAACTCAATGCCCCTTTTCCTGGGCCAGAGTTGACAATACCACATTGGAAGCAGAACTTGAGTGGCCCAATGCAGTTTGCATTCCACTCAAGCCTCCCTACCGTAGTGCCTTGGCCGGGGGCAAGCACCCCATCTATTTTCCTCTGATTTTTTATGAGTATGGAGGAATGGAACCAGAGTTGGTGAGCTTCTTTCAATGCTGGTGACTACTGACAGTGCCAAGGGTCTCTGGCCCAAGTGTCTTTCCTCGGCAGCTTCTCCCTCGGTGCGTTTCTCACTGATGTTAATGTGGTTGGTGTCAGGCTCCCTCTGTTCACTGATCAGAGGGCCACCTCCATTAGAATAAATTTCACAGTCTTTGGTTTCTCTCCTTTGTTCTTGGGTGAAAGTTTCTACAGATTTTATAACAATTCTGCTGATGACTTTCGCCTAAACACTTAAGGCAGGTAATACAGGTATCGGAACTGGGTGTGGGCTTTTTACAAGGTCCTCATGGTTTAAAGCCAGGGAACTGCATCTCCTGGGAGGGAGCAATCTGACTCTGATAAGCAGGGTCCTAACTGACTAGACTGGCCTTATCAAGACACTGGCTTTTGCATAGGTGTAATAGACAATTTATTAGTTTTTACATCTTATGCTAATACCAAGTCTTGAATACAGCCCTTGGGTACAGGCTACTTCCTGTACTTGACAATCTTAGCTGGTCACCTTCAGAAGTAAACAATGGTGCTTTATACTTACAAGATCAAAATCACATCTGCAAGAGGAGTTAACAGTTTTCTTCCAAGAGTTTATATCCCCATTGACAAAACTATTTTACAACTGACAACTGTCTGAACTTGTTAGTACATAAAGGATAGCTGGTTCTTGATTCTCATGTTTAAATAAAAAGTATGAACACAAATGCAAAATATTGGTGGTACCTGTACTGAGTAAAGTCGAGCAGAAAATTAGAATTTATATGGAAAATGCCCAATATTGGATGGATTATTAAAACAGAAAGACAGATTAGAATCTCCAGTGCTAATTATTGTCTTTCCTGGAAACATACTGTATGGTGCATCTGAACTCAAATGAAGCCATTATCTTTTTGTCCTTGAAATAGGCCAATGCTTACTTTTATATACAAGAACCAGAACATTTAAAAAGGTCTAAACCAGAATATTCTGTCATACAGATAAGAAGCATCAACAAAAACAAATGAATTCTGCATATATATTTGCTTTCAAAATCCAAAACTCATTTCAAGACTTCACTTGTGCATAACCTAAAACACAATTCTAAACTCCTTTTCTTAAGAGAGCAATGCCTCACAGCTAGGACAAGACTCCCACAAAAACATACCACATCTAATTATTGGAATTTTATTTTTCCTGCTAAGATCTTACTTTTGTCTCAACAAAATGGAGATTTGTGTGATGTTGCTACTAGAATGTACAGAAATCTGAGAGCCCTATTAAGTCTGTCTTTCTGAAGTGTTTATGCCCAGCAGTTAACTGTTATAATTTTGTTTGCTTGTTTATTGCTTTAGAAGTGCAGTCTCTGGTTTACTGTGATCATATGCATGTGTGAGGCCTAAAGGAAAAAAAATTGTAAGAGAAGAAAAAAATAAAATTATTCCCAAATAGTAGCTACAACTCAGTCAGAAAGAGATATAAAATGCAGATAATGCATAGTTATCTACAGCAGTTCAGGTTACTAAATAAGAAAGTTGGCTTCACGAGCAGAGATTTCAGTTAACTTTTTAAAAAGTACATGATATTGGAGATTTAATAAGTTATTACACAGATAATAAGGAAAAGTGAGGAGTACATAAAAAGCAAAAAAAAAAAAAAAAGTTAGATTGTTGCACTATATGCTCTATCCTCACAGTTTACATCCTATGGTACTATCCATAGCATGCATGTACACTAAACAAGTTCAAATTATAAGAACAAAAAACAAATAAAACATCTGAGTGAAGGATCCTAACAAAATGATTATCCTTAGAACAATTACTGGTATGCTTTAGCAGGAAGAATCCATTTTGTAAACCAAAAGAAGAGTGAACGAACAACCATTTTCCAACTGTCTCCAACAAGTCTTCCTTATTCCCGTTTTAGAAATGCGATACTGCTGTCTATTCATGTGAAACAAGAGAAAGTATTTAATATCTCTTCCTATGTAAAGTTTGTCTTTCAAAATCACTGTAACTAAGAAGAAAAGGATTACAGTTCCTCAGCTGTCTTCTTGGACACGTGAGCAGTCATTTGAATTCCTTATCGACATTTCAGAAAAGTCTTTTCTCATGCAAAACCACATTATTATCATTTCCTTTCTGGTTCCATTCAGCCTACATCTACAGTGGCCAATGGCACTAATTAAAACCAGCCAGACAGATTTCAGCACATGCTCAGTTTCTTGTTTTAATCTGGCGACTATCAATTGCCTTATTATTTAGTAATTACCATGACATGTATATATCTAGGTCTTGTGGCTTTTTGGTTTAAAAAATATTTTTCAGCATCTTTGCAGAAGGCTGTAAAACAGTATGTTTCCAAGGCATTTTTAGCACTTACTAGAGCCATTCCCAATCTGCTCAACACCATAGAGTTAATTAGGAGAGGCATGAAGCTTATTCCTGGACACAGAAATGGGGCAAAGTTTTTCATTTTTTGCCTTCAACCAATAACTGCCACTGAGTATATAAGGTTTTGGGTTTTTTTTTATGCTTTTACTGTTAAGTATCAGTTTAAGTTTTAAGGTATCTTAACCAATATTCTAAATCCTTTAAAGAATGCCAATTGGTATATGCAGACAAAAAGACAAATTACACGGCAGCTAAGAAAGATAGCATAATATATTATTATACAAAAGATCTAATTTAAGACACAGCCTCTGGATCCTTTAGTGTCACACTAGTCCCCTGTCTGGCCTCTGGAAAGCTCGTTACCTTACTAATGGAAAGCCAGAGAGAATCTTGTGCTGCATCATGTTAACAATTAGTATGCATATCCTGTAAGAGGGAAGTCTCCATAGAAGATTCCCTTTCTGGAGAGTTCCATCACTTCCCTTATCTATTCAACAAGGATTCTGGATGATCAGAACACTTTGGGTGGATAATGGAATCTCTTCAGGGCCCTGTTCTCTTACTGAAAAAGATTGTGTGGGCTAGTGACACCCTCAAGGCAGAGCACAATTGTCTTATTATCACTGCTACCAGGAATCTACTACTCCTTGCAGGATTTAAGGGGAGAAAGTTATGGAGGAAAAGAGGCACATTCATAACTGAAATTAGGTCAAGTCTTTAAGTTATATTTCTCTGTGTTCTTCCTTTGCCTCCTGTACAGTGCTGGAACTTGGAGTGTTCCTCCATTCCCTGTCTCGAAGTGCACTAACAAACACCAAATACGTGGTTTCCATCATCTGCAACCACAGTATAAAAATAGTTCCAGCACCCTTGCTCCTCTAAGAGAAATTTCCCTGTTTAGAAAAAACAAACAAGGAGTCCTGTGGCACTTTTAAAGACTAACAAATTTATTTATTGCATAAGCTTTCCTCGGTATAATCCCACTTCATCAGATGCATGTAGTGGAAACTGCAGAGTATTAGGTGTATATACAGAGAAGGGTGAGTCACAAGGTCAACTCACACACTTCCAGAAGAGCAGTCTGTTAGTCTATTTCAGCAAACCAAACAAGTTATTTTGAGTCAAACAAACAATCTGGATGTGGGCTTTTAAGAACAATAGATGAGAAGGTGAGAATGTTAAGAAGGGAAATTACCTTTTGTAGTAAGTTAGCCACTTTAAGTCTCTATTCAGACACAAATTTAATGGTGTCAAGTTTGCATGTGAATTCCAGCTCTGCAGTTTCCCAATGAAGTTTGGTTTTGAGTTTTTTTTGCTGAAGTATGGTAACTTTCATGTCTGTTACAGAATGTCCAGGAAACTGAAGTGTGCCCCTACCGGGTTTTGGAAGTTACCATTCCTGATGTCTGGTTTGTGTCTATTTATTCTTTTGCACAGAGACAGTCCAGTTTATACAATGTATGAGGTGGGGGGGGGGCGTTGTTGGCACATGATGGCATATATCATATTGGTAGATGTGCAGATGAATGAAGGGCTGATTTGGTTAGCTCCTATGAGGGCGTCACTTGAGTAGATATGCGGGCAGAGTTGGCAACCTGGTTTGTTGCAAGGTAGGTACCTTAGTACAATAGTGTGGTACCTTAGTAGGTACCTTGGGGTTTCTGTTGTATGGTGTGTAGTTACTGGCGAATATTTGCTTAAGGTAGGTGGGGGCTATCTGTAAGTGAGGTGTTTAATCTTCTGTTTGCTATATAGGATGCTGATCAGGTGATTTCTTTGAAAATGTATGGTGCAATCTCTCACTCTAGTCTGTGTGACATATAGATCATAACGGATTTTTCATCTTCAGTCCATGTGGTATGATGTCCAATTTGCTCTCTATTAAAAGAAGGTTTCTTACTATAGCTGGCAACTCAAGAGCAAGCATCTCCTGCCTTAGCATCAGATACTCCTAAATGGAGCAGTGGATGAAGCTATCAGAGAGATAGCCCTTTATTGGGATCTATTGTGATTGGACAGAAGACTCTGCAGTCAATAGTCTGACCTTACCAAAGACATTAGTAATCAAGCAGGCAATAAAAATGGGTGGAATACAAGAAGAGTGGGTTACAATGTTTCCGACCACGATAGTAGCAACTGGATAATTGGGTTTTTACAAAATCAGTATTTCTCATAATTGCTATGCACAGAATGCCTGTACAGGTCTTTTTTGAGGGTTGGCTTTCACCTCTTATGACTCTTTACAGACTGAAGCCTCTTCTTAATGTGTTTTTCAGAAACTAACTTTAAGGAACAGCCGTATGACAGTCATACACTATCTACTACTTCAGTGGCTGGAAGACAGTTTCCTCAAGTGGACCTTTCTCTATAGTTCTGGTCTACACACACCCCCCCCTTCTTTTTATTTAAAAAAAGTGCTTTCAGTTCAATTTTTTGCATCAAAAGCAATTATCTTGAACAGCACATTTGCCACAATAAACATCTCTCTGGGGCTGAATGTTTAAATTGAGATAAGGGGAAACTATCCAATTTGCGGTGCAAAAGTTACTTCATACTTTTCTAGTGCTATCTGATGATACTCACACTGGTGGATCTGCAGGTACAGAGAAATCAAAACGGGCATGTAGTATGAATGACCCTCTCACATCCCGAAATGGCCCTGGGTCATGATTCAGAGGCACGCAGTACTAAAGAGCTTCCTATTATGAGACTACATCATCCTAAATTTCACATAAAAATGTACTTCAAAGTTCATTCTCTATTTTGTTACATCAGTATTTTATATGGAGATGTTTAATAGCCATATGAATTAGATTTTTAATTGCACAATAGTACTAAATTTGTTTGATGGTTTGAAAAATATAGCAACATTATGGTGGGCATAAAAGGGACAATAGAACTCCATGGAATATCTAAGACCCCATACAAACTACCTGACCTTTAAGAGGACAGAGCAGGAGCCACAGAGAAGCTGAAAGAAAAGAACTCAAGAAAAGGCAAGAGTAGTTATTATTTGTGTTCAACAATTGTACTAAAACCCATAGCTCTTACACTGAAATGGATGGGGATGCAGAGTACTGCCCAGGTAAATTATGTCCCCTGAGAAAATTTTCTTGTGTACAATCATCTGGAGACATGTAAATTTATCAGCCTGATTATTTATCCTGCACTGAATATCTAAACTGTAGAAAATTTAAGACTGTTGGACTTTACAGGCTGAAAGGAGTGCTTCATAACAGCTGTTGGATTATGTTATGTGCAAACTCAGCCATGACAAGGTAATGTGGAAAGGAGAAGAGGGATTTTAAGGTGGAAACATGATAGCCATGAAACAGTGAAAACATAAGGATGCAGTAAAAAAAACACTATCACAATTATCTCTCATGGAGGAGGAAAGAGACAACACATTTGGCATATATTTCTCATAAGAGCAATGGAAAACAAAAAGCCTCTCTCAGAACAAAAAAACATGTATAAACATATGCACCAACCAGGAAATAAGAGGCTGAAATATTTAAAGGGATTCTGCTAAAAGCCTGGTACTTATAATTTTCATGAGAATTCATAGTCATATAGAAAAGGTGAATTTACAGCTTGAGATGAAGTGGATTAGTAGCACCAAAAGTCAGAAAACTTGTTCAGAAAACAGGGCAAACAAGGTAAAGCAGTGATGATCAGAGATTATTGGACAATTCAGTCCAATAAGGCTGTTAATTAGTATTTATATGAGTGAAGTTTTGTGGTGTGACCACTAATCTTGCAGCAATTGCACTCAAATCGCAGGTATGTTTCATAATCAAAAGAGAACTGTCACTACCAATAGGAAGATTTTAAACTGGTGACCTGGTAACCTAGAGGGAAAAAGCTCCTTATATTATATTTCCTGTACCCTAAGCCACTTGCTCATCTGCAACCCAACTACATTTCCAGCTAAAGACCATGTTTTTACTACAAAGGAATTATCTTTCAGTAACAAATTTTGCATTTCATATAATGTTATTTTTGTTCTGTTTTATATATTCCTGTAAAACTGGGGTAGCAGATTCTACAGCAAAGTTTTAAATATTAACAATACTCTGTGTGTTGACCTGGCTTTGTTCCACTAGCTTGTTGAACTGTACAAATTTGTTCAGAACAGTAATTGAGGGTAATGAACTGAGGTGTTGTCTGAGAGCAACGAGGGCAATGCTCTCAAAGGGTTGTCACGGTGCTTTGATTTTCTTTTTTAACAGTTTGCAAACATATAGCAGTTAAGAACATTATCACAACGAAAAAGAAACTAATTTATGTAGCCCCTCATTCTTTGCCCTATCCTTCCTTTCCTCCCCCCAACCCAAAATAAAAACAGTTACAAAAATTGCTTTTTCTAAACTTAGCCTCACAGGACCTTTGCCAAGCACTGCTCAGCATCCACCTGAGAAAAGGGGTGTCAAAGTCAAACATTGCTTGAAATACTTCTGACAGTTCTTACCCGTAAGAAGCCTTGCTGTTCTCAGTATTGTAGCTGACATATGTGCCTGCTGGAATCTCCAAAGATGAGACAGAGGCCTTTCAAAGGCTCTCATTACACCCCAGTTTTAGGCCAAAGGCAGGCTGCCTAAAGTTCTGTTAATCAATTAGCTGAGGTCCATGCTAAGCCCAAGAAGGGGAGCATTTAAAAAAAGGATGCAGCATGTAGGACAAAGCTATCTTTTGCAATGGAAGAGCTTTTCATGTGCATATGTACATTGGTCATTGTTCTGTTACTGAAGAGCTACATTAATCAATGTTCAGGGGCTGCACTACAGGAATAAAGAGTTGGCCATTCATCAGTGATTTATTACAGGGTCCAACATGAATTTGACATGAAACAAGTTTGTACTCTGGAAGCTGCCACCAACAGACAGGGGGACAGGGACAGGATGGAGGATGTGTTAAAGCAGACACAAATCAGCTCTATTCAAATGCCAGAGAAGGAAAAAAACCAGTGCTGACAATCACCTTTATAAATATCCATTTGAGGTGCCAGGAAACCAAGGGCCTCTTTTTGAATAGCAGAATTGCTGAGACTTCAGAAAAATAATGCGCAGTCACTCAAAAATAATTACACAATATATATGTGTGAATACACACACACACACACACACACACACACACACACACTTCTTTATTTACATTTATACAATTCTTATGTATTTCTTAAAAACAGCCATGAAATTGAGGTTTTAAATTAAAATCCTTACACTGTTCACAAATCCAACCTAGTTTTGTCTTTAAAATAAATAAAACCCTTTAACTCTATAAATAAATAAAATAGAAAAGGAAAGTCGTGTAGCATATTCTGATAGTTCTGTTACTCAAGAAACATTCTTCTTCAGACAAAGGGTTTAAAAGGAAAGAAAAGACCCTGTCTTTGTTTTATAACAAAAAGGAATGTTTTATTTAAAGATTTTATCAAAATAGTTCAAACTTAGCTCTTTTAAGTGTGTTAACATCCCCAACAAAAATCCCCAATCCCAGTACCCCCAATGTACATTTGAAATAGTTCAATCCATCTACCATTTTAATCAAGAATATGTGAAGGCAGAATTATTTTTTTTATAAAGATGCAAACTTATTCTTCTTTAAATGCAACGAATCAAAATAAAGCCTATAATTTAAGTTTGGTACATGGAAGTTCACATTAAATGTCCTAAATATTTCACTATCATCTTGAAATATGGATTCTGTTTAAAATAAAAATGAACAGTATAAAGGTATGGTAGCATTTAGACTTTCAGCATCCTGTTTAAGCAAACATAAATATAGTCAAAGACTAATATTACAAATTCCATGTAAGACCAATTGGGCAGGATTATAAATGTAAGTGCCTTTGAAAATATAAAGAAATTATTCAGTAGGAAAAATGTCATTGGAACTTACAGTACTAAGGCTCTGGTAATAACAAGGGGTCACAAGTGTCAAAGTGCATCCAACTTTAATAGCAGCCTAAGACAGACATGTTCAAATGCACCATCTGTGCAATACATGCAAATGTAAACATTTTTCATTATCCTGCTGAAAACTGAGTGGAAATAAAAATCACAATTTTATGGACAACTAGACTGTCTCTGCCACTTCCAGGAACTTAAGGATGTTTTCTATGTTCAGTGAATAAAGGGCTCTAAATTGTTAGAACAGGGGTTTTGTTTGTTTGTTTTTAAGGAGGAAACACGAAGGATAACCCAATTTTGAATACAATTAAAATATCTTTGTTAATAGAAAGAAAAAAAAAAAAAAGCTTAGCTGTTGAAAGTAGATGGCAAAACCAGATGCGGCACTTGACTCTACAACTTCAAGCCTTTTAATATCACAGTAATTGGACATGCCTGTGTGTCGGCTGGGTGTCCTTAAAAATAAATCTAGAACATTTAGGCCAGAAAGGCAAAAATAATACCCTTCGCATCCCAGGCAAGCTGCTTGAATACTTACAATAGTGTTTGTTCATAAAAATGTATGCAATTACTTTAAAATAAAAAAATTAAGCAAATCTGTCTTAGAATATTGGAAAACTTATTAAACATTTTCAAAGGCCTTATAGTGCAAGGTAAAGAACCATTTATTCTTAATTTTACTGCTAAAATTTACAGATGTGTACTCTGATGCCATTCTTACCTTGAGTTTCATGTGAAGGAATACAACATGAACACACAATACATAGACTATTTTTTCTTCATGAGAATAAAAATATATTAACCCTAACTGGCCATTTGCTACACTAGTTACAGTATATATTTGAATCCAACATGCTCCTTAATGACCTGAAGACTTAAAATTCTTCAAAAGGAAAAAAAAATCATAAAGAAATGTATTATATGATCTAAAAATCACCCCTCCCCCAAAATATTATACATTATTATAAATTTCTAAAGAAAATCTCACCCAATGTGAATACAAGGACTCATACAGTTTGGTTAAGAATATTTATATTACATTTTTAAAATATATATTTATGTGTTGTCTTGATATAAAGGTCATGGGAACCATAAATCAAGTGTACAGCAAATTAAAAATATGTTAATAATCTTAAATTTAAGACCTAAGTAGAATTTGTGTTCTTGAATCAGAGAAAATTTTTGACCTTGTAAGGTCAGCAAGTACACAGGATTCAAATAGTTAGATTTGCAGATTATTAGAAACCCAGTCTCAGGCAGAACAGAGCAGATACAGAAGACTAGAAAGAGAGAGCTAAAACTGAATATATTACATGGTTTTGGACCAAATTATACTTCTGGAAAAGCTGATGTTTGAAGAAACTGAGGCATAAAATCACAAATGCATGACGAATTTTTTTAATATTAAAGCCAATAAACGTTGAGTTCCTTGTATAGTCATTTCAATAAAAGGGAAAAATGAAGAAACTTGAAACGATGTAATATGCTTAACAGAGAAAAGAATATGAAGAAAAAAGGTGTTGGTCAATAATAACACAAACGTTCTAAGTTCCAAAGGGATAGCCATGTTAGTCTAGTTCAGACAAAACAAAACAAACATAAAAAACCAACCAAACAAAAAAGAGAGTCTGATGGCACTTTTAAAGACCAGCAAATTTATTTATGCATGAGCTTTTGTGGGAGAAAATCCCACTTCGTCAGACACTTGAAGATGGCTCTGCAGGGCAATAAATGTGCAATAACAGACATATTTTTATTGTCTCATCTAGTACAAAGTTTTAAAAACATGTACAGTATGCAGTACAACACATTGCTGGCGTTTCTCTCAACTAACATTCACCATCAAAGAAATACTTTATACTTAAAAATAAAAGTTTCACACATGCTTTAACCCTACTCACCCATTTTTTACTTTTCCCTATGCAGGATATTATTTATGTAGCTATCACTGCTCAGAATACTATCCTTCGAAAGTTTAATTACAATCAAACTTCTTAAATAATAGTCTTAAAAACCCTGCAGATATAATCATTGTCTAAAGCAGTGGTCTTCAACCTTTTTTGGATCAGCGCCCAGTTTTTCAATATTCTTACATTTGCAGTAAGTTTACCACCCACTTACATAAATTGTTACTTTTTATAAATTGCCACAGTCATTAAATTATTAATTGTTACATTGTTGTACTGTAAATCATTAATTATAATTTTCAATTTATTTAAATTGAAATAGGATATTTATTTGAAATAGAATATCAAACAAACAAAATGTATTCATTATTAATACAAACTTATTAATTTGTATAAATTACAGCCAGATGAGCATGGCCATTATCTCCTCCTTCCTTCATTTTTGTAGCACCCATCAAAAATCACAAAACACCCACTAGTGGGCAGTATCACCCAGGTTGAAGACCACCGGTCTAAAGAGATATTAAAATTAAAAATCAGAATGTGAACTTTTCATGTGAACATTCTCTCTACAGAATTTCTTTAGTTCAGAAACCAGTTTTAAGGGAAAAAGCTCAGTTTTAGTTGGTTAGTTATTTCTAAATGTGATTAAGTTTACTTTTCAATGTAAACTCCTTTCATTTAATCCTATCTGCTGATGCTATAAATCCTATTTGACCAGAGAGTTTTTTCCTCAACAGGACTGAGGCCCTATAAGAATCTTTGAAGATTTGTGACCTATTTTTACTGAATGATACACAGGACCTTTTCTTAGCCTTAAAAGCTTTAAAGTAAGGTCTGTTTCAAAAAGGTAAATTTTAACCAACACACATTTTGACTATACTTGATAAGATGTTAGACAGGTCAACAAGTGTCATGACAACATGTCCAAGTATTTTACTTACATGAAAGTATTTTACTTATATGCAGTACTCTGGTAAAAGTAAATCAGCTACATCTCACACCAGGCCAAATTCCATTTCAACTACAAGAGTCTAAATGCAGAATAACTCAAAATCAAAGATGCTCCAACACTATAAATAAAAGTGAATGAGGACAGATTTGGTCAATTGTTTACCAGAAGCAACAAATGCACTCCTGCAAACATTTACTCAGTAATTTCAATAAAACTATTCAAATTCTTTTAGTTAAAATCAAGCATAAGTGGTTGCAGGATCAGGAACCTAGCAAGCTGATGATAAACAAAATGCAGTATCCAAATATATGAGTGTATGTGTGCAATTACTTGAGTGAGTTGTGCCGCCTATGATCAAGCACATTCCAATAAAACTTTATATACAAACATATCGTGTATTTTGTACAATGTGTTACATGAAAAATATATTCCTAAAGCACTTTTAACAAAGGTGTTTTGTTTTGTTTTTAAAAAGAGACTGCATATTGTGTTTCAGTTAGTGCCTCAGGGCCTGATCTAGCTCTTTTAACTGAAACCTTCCCATTGCCTTCAACACAGCAAGTCCTGCTACCTAGTCACCATAAATTCAACTGGATAGGGCTTAAAGGGAACCACAAAATACATCCAACAATCCAACCAACCCGCCCACCCTTAAAATAACTACAAATAGCAACCCTGTATTTAAAGATACCATTTTTGTTGTTGTTTAGTTTTAGACCTTTTCAGAGCTAAAAATACATTTTGAGAATGCTCTTTTTAGAAAGCGATGAGCTTAGACCTTGAAATATCAACATTTTTTATACTGAGAAAACCTCAAATTGGTCAAGAATTGATCTTGCCAATCTTGGATCTTGAACTGGGGCAATTCTGGATTTTTTTTTTTTGTTTGATCATTTGGATGATTGGGTTTTTTGGGGGGGGGTTGGAGGGGGAGGGAGGGAGGGACTTCTATATTCTCAAAGAGGAAATATTTTTCTCTGCAGGGGCATGCACAGGAATTAAAATTTGGCTGCTTTTATATGAGCACTTTCTGTGCCCTCCTCCCCCTTGGGGGGTGAGCCAGAGGAGCTGTCATTTCCTGCCCTGACCTGGGACAGAAGCAGCTTGCTCTCCCCACTGCAGCAGATTTCTGTACCCCTGCCAATTGCTGGGTCCTGTGCCCTTGTGTGCCTCCCCTGGTGCACACCCCTCTTTCTCTGGCAGTTCCTTGAAGGTGCTCTGGAATACAGAACGTGTGAATAAGGATATGGATTAGTGATCAGGGAGGAAGTGAGGCATTCAAAGGTGCAAGATATTCATTGTTCACATGCCTCTACAATACATCATATGCATCTTGACATTGAAAAAATTGCAAGGTACCTCGCATCTTCTGGTAATATGCATTGTTATTGTTTCCAGAATCAATGTCTCTTGAATTTATAGGGGTTGGAATTTAACCTTTAATGTTTTCATTCCACATTTGGGGTTCAACATTACAAGTGTTATCCTTATGAACAGACCTCTCTCTCTCTCTCTCTCTCTCTCTCTCTCTCTCTCTCTCTCTCTCTCACACACACACACACACACACACACACACAAATAGTGCCACTGACTTTAATGAGATTACTTGTGTGAGTAAGGCTTGCAGGACTTCCTATAAATAGAGAGACAACTGACATTTCTCTGCTTAAGAAATAATGAAATACATTTTTAAAAAAAATCTTTTAAAAGAGAAGAAAGACACTGCTGGTCTTTCCCAAATCCTGACTTTGTAAAGAGTTCAAATAAGAAATGCTGTCACTGTCTATATAGCCAGCAAGCAGAGAGGCCCTTGGGAGTTTCTCGAAATGTGTAAGGGTATTATTTCTGGGCTTTAGCAGACAGAAATGTGATCAGAGCCCCAGAAAAACACAGAAAACATGGAAATTTAAACCTAAACTGCACGAACTCAAAAAGTTTAGTTATATGTAATTGTGGCTTTTGGAAATTAAATCAGTATCACCATCCAAACCTACAAGTAACAGTTCAATTAATATTTAAGTGCATTTCCCAACAAGGCCCTCATGACCAACTAAGCTCCATGACTTTTCAAGTGTGCACAGAAATAAATATGAATACATACCTTGGGAAAAAAATCATATCACTTTCAAATTAATCACAACTTGAAGTTTTGTTTAATCAACTAAGCTCTGTGCTTGAAATCAATAATACTCCTGCAGTTATGTATTGGAATACATGATTTAATTCAGAGATGGGGCTACTGAGCTGAAAGTGAGGGAGCACAAACCACTTTTTAAAATAGCTTTAAAATAATGTAATACAATAGATTAATTACCAGAAACATTAAATGGGGTTACAATTTTCTGTTGCACTAATGTCTTGCTAATCAAGATCATGATTCAGAAAAAATCCCTATTCAGGACAATATTTAAGCAAGTGTCTAACACGACTGGTAAAGAGCTTCCTGAACACATCCTATATAAAGGGGACAGTTGTGACTGATCACAAAAATTTTGAGGGAAAACATACTGCCACTCGCAAAATGTCGTCTTTATGGTATCACTCAAACATATTTTTTTCTTTTTATTAAAAAAAAATAAGCAGTAACCACGATATGGCTTCTCTGAAATTGCACTAAAGACATGACACTGATTTAAACTAGTGCAACGCTGTGTGCAGATATTCAAACAGATTTAAACTCAGCTTATTCAGTTTAGTTTGTATCAGTACATATACCGGCACAAGCTAAACAAACATAACCAATTTTAACTGCTCATATAGGATATTGCACTAGTTTAACTGAATCAGTTTTTAAACCTATTTAAATAAAACAACTCCCACAATTTTGGTGTGTAGGCATGCTGTAACCGACGCACATTTAAAAAACAATTTTGCCTGTTGAACTGAGTTACAGTAGGGGATGTGAAGTTATATTAACAGGGTGTGTGCTTTTGTGGATTGAATATATTGGGATCAAGTTGCACAGAGAGTTTAAATGTGGCATTTGGACCTGAGTTTGAAGTGGTGGTTGCTTAAACTGCCTGAAGTAAGAAAAAAAGATTTATGGGAAAGATGAGCCAAACCGAGTTGCCATACTCTAGACAAGAATTTCCAACATATCTTTAAAGTCCAGAAATCATTAAAGGAACTGAAATGAAATGAGTTTCTGTAAACATGTTTTTGGCACGATTCCCTCTAAAAACAGAAAAGAAACAAAATTCTATTTTCTGGTTAAAGAAAGTTATTTTAATATTTGCCTCCAGTACATAGAGAATGTTCTTCCTTATGCTGTATTGAATACCTAATTCAATCCCATTGTTGATAATCTTGTGTTACCCATATATGCTTAACATAGCTTTTCACATATTTGTTAATAGGTATGTTTCTCACGTTGGTTGAGAGAAAGTTGCTTCCTCTTCCTCTTCTTGCTTAAAAGAAGCAACAGGAAAAGGATTTTAACCTAATTGCCCTGATTACATATTATACTATATCTTAAAGGGATCAAGGAGACAACCCTTAACTTGAATTTATCCATAAGTTACACAATTTATTTGGTGGCAGCATATTTAATGTTAAATTTATTCTAATAATTATCTAAATTGACTTGTTACAGATGGCTTTTGGGTTGGCAGATGTCTGTTGTGATGGTGACAACAAAGCCAGCAGCACAGCATTGATAAGTAACAAGAATAATGTATTCATGTAACTGGGGAGGAAGCACACTATTTATTCATATTTAGGTTTCATGTTTCCAAAGGATGATTAAAAAAATTGAATAAGGCCATGAGCAAATATTCATACATTTGTTTAAACACATATATAAATTACAAAACGACAAATGATTTAAACATCATGGGAGAAAATTGCAGAATTTACTTAACAAAATATGGAAAAGAAAAGAGGGAAAAAAAACCAAATACAAACATTGAGAGGTCATCAAATACGTCCAGCACTTTCTTGTCTGACATTTTTCCCTCCTTTCCAATGTTCATCCTTCTAGTTTATGTTATGCTATGAAACCGAATTGTTTTATTTGTTATAGAAAGCATTATTTAATAAGCTGTAATTTGCATCAATGCAGGCAATGCACACAGTGGTCCCAGCTGGCATAACATAGCATGCAATTTTGCATACAATGTCAGCTAGACCTGTGGTAACCAGAGGCAATTGTTTCTGAGGGAAAAACAAGGGAAACTGGAAATGTTCACTCCCATGAAGTCACATAGACGCACAGTTCCATTATGTCATGACAACCATGAAAAGTCTGGTGTCACCTCTGAGTTTTAGAAAGCTAATCAACCAATGAAGTTTCATTAGAGTGCCCCATTATACCAGCATAAATTAAAATCTGAATATAAAATAAAACTGACTCATATTGGTCACAGTTCCTTACAACAGTGCAGTTAAACAAACTGACTTTTAAAAAAGTCATCCAGAGTATTAAGACTGTTGTGTGGAGGCATTTAATAAATAAAAGAAATAAATTTTAAAAAGCTTTAAAATATTAAAATTTAAGGTCTAATCTGGAAATAATTTGCAGCGTTCAGTAGGGATTTAAAAATATTATACATATAATAATATGCTATTTTAAATTGACAGAATGCTTTTAAAGATTTTTTTTTACACTATGGAACTTGGCAGTAAGTGGAAACCTTGCTATGATGCAAGTAAAAATATCTTCAATAGAACTAATCTAAATTTTTGAAAAATGAGGACAGACAGTTGTAAATTGGCTACTGTCTTCTGATATTTACAAGATGCATTAGCTACCATTTCTTGACAGAATACACTCTTGCATTGGGTAGATTAGACCCCATCATATCTACGCCAATAACTTCTGTGATTGCTCCATTTTTCCACTATTATGACCACTTTTGTGCCTTTTTTCTTTCTGCCATTTAATGTCTCCCCTTCCCACCTCCTCCCTTCCCACCCAGAAGACTGGTTTAATAAAAATAAATGATCATAAACAGTTAATATTTAGTCCTGGGGGAAAATACCCTAAACTATGTATTGTTACAGTAAGTCGTTTTGCAATAAATTGCATTTCCATTGCTACCAAATTCCATTCTTTGCAAACGAAGCAGCTTGCCCATTAATTTAGGTTAATAACATTATATTGTCATTTTTAAAAGTCTTCTAGGTGTCTTTTTATATGCTTAAAAGGCAAAAGAGAAGTTAGAACTAAGAACTACTGAAAAGGATCAACATTATCAATGAAACATCAACAGTATCAAGTTATAACCATTAAACTGAAATAAAGAAAAAATTATTTTGACTAGGTTTAATAGCAAACTAGAGTACATGTGTAAGAACAGGATGTATTTAGAATTAGGCAATCCCATTTCAGATCAAAGAATGACTTTAGAGCCATTGCAAACCAAAGAATGACATTATTTATATTACTGTCTCCACAGAGGATAAATCTATTTCTTGTTTGAAAAGGTTAGGCAATAAAGAGAGATTTATAAAACCAGTACAAATAATTGGTTTCCTTTTCCTTATCCTCTGTGGGCTTCAGAACACACTGAATAACCTTAAACCTCCATCCAATCTGGGGAAACATATTTTTACTAAGACTTTACATTACTGTTTTCTTAAGAGATCTGCATAATTATAATTAATTTTCTGCTGAATTGAAACCATATTTAAACATAAGCCCATTTGCATTTGAAGTATTTTCTACTACTGTCCTAAAATTCAGGTATTATGAAAAAAACAATCTTTTATTTTTTTCTACAAAACCTATTTTCTAAATCAACTTGCTACGGGAGTTGATAGTAAGATCCAATGGGGAGCAAGTCTAAGGAGAAAAACAGTTCAAGAAAGCTGGCAGTTTTTCCAAAGAGACATTATTAAGGACACAAGAACAAACTATCCCACTGTGTAGGCAAGAAGTATGGCAGGAACCCCTCCCCTCTCCCCCAGGCTTCATCAGGAGATCTTCAGTGATCTCTCTCTCACACACACACCCCCTACAAAAAGTGGAAACTAGGTTAAATTACAAAGGATGAATGTGAACAAATAAACATGGAGGAACAAATTTAGAAAGACCAAGACACAAACTGAGATTAAACTAACAAGAGACATGAAGAACAAGAAAACATTCTACAAATACATTAGACACAAGAGGAAGACCAAGGATAGGGCATGCCTGTTACTCAGTGAGGCAGGAAAAACAATAACAGAAAAGGTGGAATGGCAGAAGTGCTACAGGACTTTTTTGTTACAGCTTTAGCCAAAACTGGATTGGACATCTAATGTAGTAAATGCCTGTGAAAACAAGGTATGATCAGAGACTAAAATAGGAAAAGAACAAGTTAAAAATTACTTAGTCAAGTTAAATGTCTTCAAGTCACCAGGATCAGAAATACATCTTAGAATACTCAAGGAGATGACTGAGGAGATATCTGAGCCATTAGCAATTATCTTTGAAAAGTTATGGAAGAGATTCCAGAGAACTAGAGAAGGACAAATATTGTGCCCACGGAATTACAGACCAGTCATCTTAACTTCAGTACCTGGAAGGATAATGGAGTAAATAATGAAGCAACCAATTTGCAAACCTTAGAAGACAGTGAAGTATAAGTAACTGACAGCATGGATCTGTCAAGAACAAATCACATCAAACCAATTTAATAGCTTTCTTTTACAGTATAACAAGCCTTGTGGATGGTGTGTAAGAGGCAGATATGGAATATCTTGATTTTTAGAAGGCTTTTAATATTGTCTCACTCACCTTCTCATAAACAAAATAGAAAATACCGCCTAGATGGAGCTACTATGGGTGACCAAGGGTGAAAAACTGTTCCCAGAAAGTGGTTATCAGTGGTTCACAATCAAGCTGGAAGGGCATATCAATTGGGATCCCAAAAGGATCAGTTCTGGGTCAGATGCTTCTCCATATATTCATCAATGATTTAGATAATGGGATAGAGAACACCATTATAAAAAGTTTGGGGATGAAGGGTTGCAAGTGCCATGTGGAGGATAGGATTAAAATTCAAAATGATCTGGAAAAACTGGAGAAATGGTCTGAAATAAACATAATGAAATTCAATGAGGACAAATGTAAATACTCCACTTAGAAAGAAACAATTAGTTGCACACATAGAAAATGTGAAATGACTGCCTGTGAAAAGGGATCTGGTAAGTCATAGTGGATCACAAGCTAAATATGAGTCAACTGTGGGGGGTGGGGAGGGGAGAAGAGGAAAAAAAACCTCACAAACAGCATTCTGAGATGTATTATCAAGAGTGTTGTTTATAAGACAGACAAAAATTAATTCTTCTGATCTACTATGTGCGGATTAGGCTTCAGCTGGTGTATTGTGTCCAGTACTAGATGTCACATTTCAGGAAAGATATGGACAAATTGGAGATAGTCCAGAGAAAAGTAACTAAAATGATAAAGTCTAGAAAACATGACTTATGAGGGAAAACTTTTAAAAAATGAGCTTGTTTAGTTTGGTGAAAAGAAAACTGATGAAGGACATGACAACAATTTTCAAGTATATAAAAGGTTGTTAGAAGGAGGAGGGAGAATAATTGCAGCAAGGGTGGTTTAGGTTGGACATGGAAACACTTCCCAAATGTCAGGGTTGTTAAGCAGCGGAATAAGTTGCCTAGGGAGGTTGTGAAATCTCTGTCACTGGAGATTTTTAAGGGCAGGTTAGACAAACATCTGTCAGGAAAGGTCTAGATAATACTTAGCCCTGTCTTGAGTGCAGGGGATGGGACTAGAAGACCTCTTGAGGTCACCTTTCTATATTCTGTGGAAAATAATCATTATGAATAAAGAGATGGAAAAGACAGACTGGAAGAAATCTTTAGCTGATAAACATTATCCTTAAGAAAAATATTCTGTAAGAAATGTATCAGCAAAAACACAATAAAAGATTAATCATATTAAATTTCAATTATTGTATGCAATCTGTATAATAAAATTCTTTTTTAATAGTAACTAATTATATTAAAGTTTAGTTCTGGTCTTGATGATTAAAATTATAATTAAATCTCCATCCCCTTTCATTGTTTTATGTACTGCCCTCATCATAATTACAACAAATACTTTTCTGCTAGTGATTGGTCCCAGGTAATACTTACTCAAAAATTATTTTTTTTTTTATAATCCCAAAAAGTCTATTGAATTTGAGATTTTAAATCTTTTTTCCAAACTTCTGCAATATGACAAGAATCTTTGAAATCCAAAAACTTTTTGTGTACGTCAAATAGGTTTTTTTGTGTGTAATGCAAAGGCTGTGAGAAATAACTATCAGCAGCTCTTACACTATGTTTTAGAAATCTAATTTCCATTATAGACACCCACTGCTCTTACAAAAAATACATGTATTCATCTTTTAAAGTGTGAATGTGAATTTAATTTTGTAAAATGTGCCAGATCAACAGACCTGGAGAGAGAAGTTCTATTTTTCTCATTAACATGTGCAGTACAGGTAGAAGCCGTGTAACATTCCACTCACTGTCTCACCAGTGTGTCTCAGCCATGACCTGGGGCACTAGAGGGATTTCTAAAAACTAAGGGGATAGAATGAATTCAACTACTAAGCCAATTTACAACCAATTCAGGATCCCATCCCCGTTCACCTTAAAAACAAGCATGTTGTTAAATTCCTTTGATGTCTGTAGAACTTAAGCATGCACTTTAATGTTTTGCTGAATTAGGGCTTTAGTGGTTCTTGGCAACTCTACGGAAACAATTACTGCCTATTTTTGTAGTGCTTTATGCAACTATAACACCTGCACACAGAAAACCGGATGGTGTTCAGCTAATCATTTCATGTAGGCCATTGAACAAGTTAATTAATTTTTTTTTACCCAAAATGGATGAATCAAATAGCAAAAGAACTTTAAATCTGACCACAAATAAATGCAGACTAAAACTGCTGTCTAGATTGGTAGCAGAGTTTACATCATTCCTCTTGACTGAAGAGACAGTAACATCACAGGGGGAAAAAAATATAAAAGGGTTGAAAATAGAAAAGAGCCTAATTATTCCACTTATCTAAGAAAATTAATAGCTAAATTCATTATAACTGATAGAAGACATATTTGCAATATATATTCATCCAAACATTTCTTATTATATATAGAAAAGTTAGGCAAGATACTTGTGGTCCCTTTACTAAAACTTTTGCCTGTTTAATATCAGTTAGAATCAAGTGCAGCACTTAATATTCCAATGTATACGCTGGCAGGTAATATTTGTAGGATTATGCTTAGACATTACTGTATTCTGGGCAATGTAAGCTGATTGCCACCTTTACTATGACCACTGTAACAAAAACAGTAACACCAACGGTAGAAAGACTCATGGAAACATAAAGATTGCCTTTAGAGACTAACTAAATCATTTGTGCAAAAACCATGGCCAAATTTAGAAGGGACAAACTAGGATACAGGTCAATTTCTATTCTATATGGAGTTTACTCTAGTGTAATAATCATGTAATACAAATTCAATTCCTTTTTTCTTTTGGAACACACTTTTACCAAGTCAAACTTGGAGTATTTTTGTGGTACTCTGAAATTCCCATAACCAAATATGTACACCATAAGTTGACCAGTCACAGCTACTGACAATAGCCTAATTGTCCAGCTATACCAGAAGAAAGATAGATATAGTTAAATTAGGCCATAACTTTATTATTAGATATCTGGGACTATTCGGCAGGTTAAGTGTAGAGTGCAGGTAACTCCATAATCATTTCAATATCTACACAGGGATTTCTGTCAACCTCCCTCCCTACTCCTTTTCCATCCTGGTTTCCAGCCAACACACTGCTGGGATCTTATCATCCCCATCCCTCTTGAATGAGGGCTAAGAAAAATCAATGGATTTGCTGCTTTTGGTTAGTTTAAAACAATAGTATTCTTATCAAAATTAATGGTGAAGGTTATGTGATTGCAATTGGTGAACAATAAGCTTGAGTTTATTTTTTACAGCTTTTTCTAATTTATCATTCTAACATCACAGTTGATGAAGCTCTATTCTGAATGCTTCTTTATTCTATTATGTTTCCCGTTAGTTACATTATATTGCTCATTTTCACCACTATAAGCCTGCAATCAACTAGGCTGGTTTTGCCTCCCAATATCTACTGACCAGAAGGCATAACCCAAAAGCTAATGAGCTACTAAACATTGCTACCATTGAAGAGAGAGAGATGTATTGTGAATTTGCAATTTTGCAAAATACAATGCACATAAATGATGATTCCTGTCAGGAGCTGCAGTGTGAGATTAGGACAAACTCAGAGATAACAATTATAATGGAATACATTACATGCTTGTTATGGATAGCAACAACATAGAGCTTGTTACTGATTGAAGTTTCATGTCACTCACATGTTCACTTTATGAAAGCATCAGTGATTTGTCATGAACCTCAGAGAGCCGATCCATGTACAAAACTTAACTGGAATACATAGTGGTCTCATTTTACTCTGTAAATAATAATTTTTTACTTACTGTGAAGCCGAAGACTACTGGGTAAAGGATACCCAAATAGAGAAAAGCCTGAATGGCTCAAAGAATGGGATTTATAAATGATTTTAAATGAAACAGACTTTTTCTTCTGACTTCCTGTTTTTTCAACACGAAGTTTAATTTACCAAGGCATTACTTCAGTTTTGTAATAATGTACCTCTATTTATTTCAATAGATTTACACCAGTATGCAGCTGAAGTAACATTGTGGCAAATCAGTCTTCATGCTGGTAGGGATTGCAAGTTATTTTCATTTCAAGTTTCTTCAATAGCACATGTGAAGGAGATGTCAACCTTAACTGACATCATTTTAGCAGCTTCACAGATTACAAGGACTCAATATGCATTGACGCTAACAACCCTCTCAACCTTTCAGAAGTGGTACCACCACAAGAGAATTGTGGCTCAATGGGGAAGTTTGACTGCTGCTGCATGAGGTCAGTAGACACTTACTTTTTTTAATCTGTGTTATCTGTAGGCTCTATTGCCTCCTACTCCTTCAAAATCGAAAGATTCCAAAATTTAAAATGCAGATGTATAGGAAATATGGTTAAATTCTGAGTTTCTTTTCTCTACCAATCCAGTAATCCAATTAACTTTCTCAGATTGGTAACTGACAGAATCAAACATACTCCCTGAGGAGAATTCAATTTACTTGCTCTCCCTCAGCTGCTAACCCCATTACCACCACCACTTACCCTATTGTTTGTCTCCTTCATCCTCCTCACTTCCTGTCATTATTCCAGCACCTACAGAGAAACTTAAAATGCACAAGCAGATTTAAAATGAACATGCTTTTTCTAAAGAAAACAAATCTTGTCAAATATGATATCTCGTCTTCTCAACAGAAGAGAGCATTTGGAAAGCAATCATGTTATGCACCCAATGATCTCTGGTAAATCTACAGGTGTTCTGAAGACAGTGCCAACCTCAGCAGCAATGCAGAAGTAAGAGTGGCATAACATGGGGGAGTCATCATTTGGGGGGGGGGGGGGAGAATGACACAGCCTGAAATATTTTCACAGGGAGTTCCCACAAACAGAGACATCAAAATTATTTGTCCAAGGTCACACAGGAAGTCTGTGGAAAAGTTAAGTATAGAAGAACTGCTTTCACTTTTGTGCTTGCTACAAGACTATCTTCCCTCTGGTTCACTGTGTTAAACACTTCAAAACCAACAAGGATAAAAGATGTTTATATTTTTAATTTATGAAACTAAAGACAGCTATTTATATTGGTATTTGAATAAATATGAATACTAGTATTGGAGATACAGCCATTTTCTTTGTGAATTACAAAGAGGCTGCTATTGCTGACACTGCTATTAAGGTATAAACCATTTGAGACTTCTGAATCCAAATGAGCACACCAACAACTGAGTAAGGTTTGTACGATATAGGCAATCTGAAGTTCTTAAAAATAACCATTCAAGACATTTGTTAAATTATAAAAAAAAATCATAATATGCTCAAAATTGAAATGTTCTTTTTAATGTAAAAAAATCCCTCAATCATTCCTCAAGTTTGCATGGTCTAACAATGCTTTCCATTCAAATCTTCTGTAGAAAACAATAGTGAGAAAACATTTAACTATTATACAGAATTTAGATTTTTACATTTTCTTCTGTTTATAACCTGTTTAGCTCTTCCTTTTTCTCTCCCTTGGATTCAGAGGGTACAGCAGGCCATCAGATGATAGAAATAAAAACCACACTGGTCCAAATTTGGGAACTTGCTACTAGACCAATGCCAAAATGGTACTGGTGAAACAAGGGACAAGTAACAGACTTAAAGTAGCACAAGTCTCGATTCATCAGAGCTAGAAATCAAGGATGCACATCATGGGAACTTTTGAATCTCAGCTTCTGAATGGCACATTGCACTTTTTCCAAATCTGGCAAGTCACAAGGACTTAAAATTATGTAATTCTGATTATTAGTTTATGATCCATCAGTTCAATTCCAATAAGATTTCTGCAGCCATTATATTGAGCAACCCCCCACGTCAGTGTCTTTGTTGCATTCTCTCCCTGGAAAGGGCTATCAAACAGTACAGAGCATCAACCTCTTAATTCAGTGGTTCATAAAATATTGGACGTTAAAATTACAGCAGTATTGAATTTTGGAGCCTAGAGAACAGAGAGGATATTTTTTAGATTAGATTAAAAGGACATGAATTTTAAGCTTCATATTTAGTGCCATAGCATGAGTGAAAACACATTATCAAACCAGTACAATTGTTTTTAGGGTCAGATACAAGTTTCAAAGCAGCATTCTTGGACCAGTGATCAGGCAGAAAAAAATATAATCTCTAAAATGGCCCCAAAGAAACACGTGAATAAAGTCCTGGAGCCAATTAAGTTAGAGGAGTTCATTAGAAGTATATAGTGGAGGAGAGATTGTATAACATTGACCCCAATCATAAGCACATAATAGGATCAACTAGTCATTTCAGAACATGTTGTATACTTTTAATATGTATCTATTTCATATTCTAATGAGAAGATATTTACCTAAACAGAAAACACAAAGGGGGGTTTCTACTAGCAAAACTATTTATATTTCAAAAGATTTATCATCTGGAATTTCTTTGATTAAGCAATGTTGCAGTGTAATTTTAATCAGCATTTTGTCCTCAACATTCTTTCATCTCTGCTACTTTGCGAGCATAGCCTTTACTACTTTGGCAATTAACCAGGCAAAATGTTGGCAAAACTAGTTAATTCTTCTAAAAAATCTAATTTTATCTCCACCATTATTGAATCCCATGATAATCATTTTATCCAGTACTAAAACATTAAACACATATTTCAATCCTTTTATAATATGCTACATTTGGCTGTTAACGAGGACTCCTGAATGCGATACCATTTTCTCGATTAATATTAATGTTCCTACTCCTAAAGCTAATTTGACAGACTCTGAATGGTTCACCTTTACCCTTTAATGTCCATGTTTATTGGAAATTTGAATCTTGACAAGACCTCTGCCTAAGTCTGATTAGGGATGGAATTTCATAATGATCATGCCCCTGTGCTTGCTAAGAGACAGAAAGAAAAGCCATACACCACACCACACATCTTGTTTTGTCAGTTTAGCATCGTTTTTCAAACTTGCTGTTTTCATTTTTGTTACTTAGAAAAATACAACCATAACAATGAAAGTCTTATTAACCAACTCTGTATTATAAAAAAAAGTGAAATTCTTGGCACTCACCCAAATGAAGAGTGAATTGGCCTACTACTTAGAGTTCTGTACAGGGAGACTATGTGCCCTCTACCTCAAAATCTTGTCATGCTCTGGTTTCTGTGATTCTCTCGTCCTTGATTCTCATCCTACCTCTCTAATTGATTCTTCCATGGGTCTTCTTCCTCCCATCACTCATTTTTGGTTAGGGTGTCTTACAGGGCTTTCCCTCATCCACTCACTAGCTCTAACTGACCTCAGAACTTCTCCTGTACCCAATCTTTGATCTCTTAGACAGGTATCACTACGTACTCTGAAATTTCTTCTCTTTTCCTCTGTGGCATCTGGTACTGGCCACTAACAGAGACATGTTACTGGTTTAGACGACGCAATAGTCTGAAGCAATGAGAGTGTTCCTAAACAGAAAATTGATTCAAATTGCTGGAGGGATGCCTCCTGAGAAGTTTGTGCCATTAATGGCTCAAAGCATGCAAGGATAGTCTTCTCCACTAACCGGATAATTTAATTTGTGGCCCTACCACTAATATTTTAAACAATGAGTTGACTTGGCAGGCTTATTTTTCCTTGGTCATAATTAGCTATTGGCTTTGCCAAAATTAAAGTATGATGGAATACTTGGTTTTTTAAGATCACCTGCCAGGTTAACTGAAACTAATTATATCTCTGGATGGTTATTCTGCTCCCTACCCATCAAGTAAAAAGTGGGAGAGTGCATCCTTCAGCAAAATCACAGAGATCCCACTCCTTAAAACATACTGCTGTCTTGTTGCCATGTAAAGCAAGTAATGGAGTTTTAAGAGACAAGGGTCAGTAAGTGACACAATGGCTACTACTGGTTATCTATTGAAAGAAAGAGTATATAATTCTCCTGAATCAAACAGGGGAGTACAAAAATCTGCTCAAATCAGCAAAAAGTGTATAAATACGGGTTTCAGGAAATTTGACTGATGTTCAACAAATTTTTAAAAAACACGCCTTATTTTTGTTTTGTATAAATCATTTCAGATTTCACCGAGTAAAAGGTGACAGGGGAGGGTTAAATAGTTACAAGAGTTATTATGAAACATTCTCTCAATTTCAAATATAATTGAGGCATTAAAAACTATATAATATACAACCTATAACTTTTTTTCTGATATCTGGTGCTGAAATCACAAGTAAATGAAATGACAAGGACAATATAAGATGTATGCAGTCAATATTTAAAAAAAAAAACAAACAAAAACACAACAACTCCAAGTTTAGGCAGAGCCTGAAACATTATACTGGGCATTACAGAAGAATAGATGGAAGGGTTAATATATACAAACTAGTTTAGATTATACTAACAATCAGGATTCAGCTGGTAGGTGAGACTACACTGAAAAGCACTACCAAAGCCCAAGAAAAATACCAGCTGTCTCTGCTAAGAGAAGACAGATTACCACCTGTCCAGTTATCTTTCATACACAATACAAGGCACGTTGGCCATTTTAACAGGGATAACTATACCCATATGCTGTTTAATTTTGAGCTGCACTCTGGCTACTTGTAAATATTCGTGATGGATCATTGTAAATTGTAGATTAGCACAGTGGTGGTGTTTAGCTAGAGGCTAAACTTCAATCTTACTTTAGCCCTTTGAAGCCTTAATCTATAGTATAGTATGTTAGCATCAGTACTTTAGACAGAGGATGGGAAGCAGATGCACACAAACAATGAGAGAAAAATGCAATAGTGATTTTAAGGCAAAACTTTAGGACCAATCATTCAAAGATTTATACACATGCTTAGCTTTATGTGCTATGAGTGGTTCTACCATCATTGCATCAGTACACTAATCTCCACTTTTATTACAATATACTTCATACCCGCCTTAAAAATAAACTAACAAATACTAATAAAGCATGATAATTTACTACACACTCAGAAAAATGTTATATTAAAAACATTCCCAACTGTAGAAGAGCAACCCATTTACAATACAGAGATAGTGTGTGCAGAGTTAAAAAAAAAAAAAAAAACTCAGTTATAGATAAAATGCCAAATTCTGGTGTAAACAGACCCAGTTCAATGAAGTCAATTCAATCTGGAATTTACCAGGAAGCGAGAGACAGCTGCCAGTATTTAGCTCTTCCACCTCTATCCTCAGAGTGTGGCCAAAAAAAAAAAAGTTAGTCCATACCCAAACCACACATCCACTAGCATCTGCAAAGGACATGGCTTATAGGATGATTTTTCTGCCAGTTTGTGTGTCACAAACAAACAAAAAAAACCCCAATATGTACAGACATTTGGAAAACACCAGCAAACAGAAGACTACTGTCTGTCAACCAGATGTTGGTAGCTCACTACCTCACTTAAAAGGAAGACAGAGGACCCCTGAATGGAAGACAATGATCCATAAATGAGGACTGGGATGAAATCTCTATCCACTGAGTTTTGAGAGCCCCTGAAGTTTGGGATTTGGGTGCTCTTTAGTCTAAATCAATTCATATGAAGGTTTTATCCCCCAAATTTAGATATTTAAAAAAATGTTGAAATAATTGTGCTGTATAAAACAGTTCAATTCAGGTCAATACTGCTTGTTGTTCCAATGTTCTGGTGCTATACTGTGGTTTTGACGCATAAACTAAAATCCAAACCCACTTCTTCGATTTACAAAAGGCATTCAAGAGTCAGTTTTTTTTCCCTAGATTCCAATGATCAGAAGTGTTTTATTGAAAACTCTCATTTTATTAGCTTAAATCTGGAAACAAACTGACGTAGGGATTGCACTCAAATAATAGACAGCAGTCATTAATATGATTTTGAAGTTATTACAATTATAAAATAAGCATTGTTTTCAACCTGTTTTATATTTTATTAGCAATATTGCAAGCAAACTTAAAACAACTCTGCAAATTTCTCCATGTAATTTTAATACCTTTCTCACCTGCATCCTTGCTGGCACTGAATTTCCAAGCTAGTCAGAGTGAAAAAACAACTCACAAAACAAGTTGATTTTCAACAATGAATTCTAATTTCTTTTTAGGAATCCTTAAAACCTATAAATGACACTAATGCAGCTGGAAAACACTATTCTGAATTAACTCTCCTTTCTTAAAAGTTTATATGAATGAATATGTTAATTTTTTTAAAATACTTTGGAGAATGTAGCCCAACATGCAACATATGTGCAATTTATTGACAAACCAGCTCAAAATTATATAGTTATATAATTGCTCTCTGTTTCATTGGTAGCTGCTGAAATCTTCTTTCACTGTCAGCTAAAGCCAGTCAAGGCTTTTTCCCCATAATGATTGCATGGATTTACTCTGCACCTGTGGTCTATTTTTTTTTTTTAAATAAAGTTCCATCTGCTCCGGAAAGAACATTTCAGCAATAAAACATAATTCAAATATGTCTTTTTAACATTATTTTCCATAATATAGTAGAGATCTAGGTTTGTTAAATTAGATTTTTAATGTATATAGAACCTTTCTTAATTGTCTTGCCAGATACAAACTAAATTTAAAATACCTTGGCTTTTCTGTATGGAAGTGAAATTTATCATCCCAACCTTTGTATATACAGAATTAAATCCATTTCAGTTCTCACCTTTTTTAAGACATTCCATCAAAACAGGAATTTCAAATAATCATTTATAATATTAAACATCCATATTTGCTCTCTGAGTGCTCTCTGCTGAATATGAAAACGATGTTCAAAAAGTTAATCACTTTACTACTACACTTCTTTTTAAGGCAGAGGAGTTATATATTGTCCAGTTCAGTAATCTTCCTCTCTGATGAAGTCAATAAGCCTCCAATCCTGCAACTGGTTCTACCCAAACAAACATCTGCACCTGTACAAAGCTACATTGACTTGTTTTACAACAGACCACCATCACATCCTCGTGCTGTATTTATTTGCAGGTATCTTTGTTATAAATC
>ML685767.1:26494657-26553041 GCA_007922175.1 Pelusios castaneus | reverse complement strand
TATATATATATATATATATATATATATATATATATATATATATCTCTTAAAAGCTTAGGCTTTGTCAAAGAGCAACTAGATGGGTAAAGTTAGTACTTACTATATGTACAAACAGCAGGTAACAAAAATGATGATCAAACCAAAAAAACCTAAGTCTGAATACAGTAATTGATTCCACAGACTAATCACATGAGTAAAGTTCCAGAGGGGTAGCCGTGTTAGTCTATTGCAGAAAAACAAACAGAGTCCTGTGGCCAGGGCCACCCCCTGGGGGGAGCGGGGCCGAGGGCCAATTGGCCTAGGTGGACCCCCGCCCCCCCATGCTGGTGGGGAGCACAGTGGGCCAGCCCAGTTCACCCCCCAGGAACCCTGGTCACCCCCCCAGGGAGCCGGCCTTGGCCCCGGAAGCCGAAGCCCTGGGTGGTGGGGAGCCATGGCCCCTGGCAGTAGGGAGTCAGCACCAGGCTGGGAAGCCAAGGCCGCCCACCGGCAGCAAGCCAGCCCCAGCCGCGGCTGCGAGCTGGCCTGAGCTGAGGCTGCCGCTGCCCCAGCCGCAGCTAGGACCCAAGGCTGCCGCAGCCGGCACCCCTGCCAGGGACCTGAGGCCGCCTCTGGGAGCCGGTCCTGGCCAAGGTCAGGGACCCTTCCCCACTGCATGCGGCCATGGCGAGGGGTGTGGGGCAGGCTGCAGCAGGCCAGCCCAGAGGCCAGGCCCTGCACACCTGCCCTGCCCCTGGGCCTGCCTGCTCCACCCTGAGGGTGGGGAGGAGGGCCAGCCCAGGGGCCAGGGGAAGCGCTCCTGGCCCACCCCGCTGCCTTCGGTTCACTGCCAAAGGCAGTGGGGAGCAGGAGAAAGCGCGGCTGTGGGAGGGCCACGGCATGAGCCCCACACTGCCCTGCTGGGAGCGGCGGCCCATGTAACCACAGGGCCCGGGGCGATCACCCCATTCACCCCCCCCCCCCGGTAAGTATGGCATTAATTTGCTGGGAATTATTATATAGTTTATGTCTAGGAATTCTATTTCGATTAGAAGTTAGGAATTTGATGTTATAGCCATACTTTAACTTGTGTCATGCTGGAGGAAATGCCTTAGACGGGATGGTGTGAACAACCATTGTCTCCTTAATGTTAAGGAATCTGCCAGGTGATATGGTCCCAGGGAGTAAACTGATGAGCCATTAAGAACACAATGGTTGTATTCTTTATGTCCTTAATGGCTCATCGGGATACTCCCTGGGACCATTCTACCTGGAAAATTCCTAAACATTGAGGAGACAATGGTTGTTCACATCCTCCTGTCTAAGGCATTGCTCCAGAATGACACAAGTTAAAGTATGGATATAACATCAAATTCCTAACTTCTAATCGAAATAGAATTCCTAGACAAACTATATAATCATTCCCAGCAAATGACTACCTTTCTATTGATACCAAACATGACATAGTTCCTATGGATTACAGCATTTATGAGATAGCCATTGAAAATAATATCATAAATGCTTCCCTAAATCTAGACAGTGTCACACCCTGCCCACATGCCCTGTCCTTTGGGGGGCATGCCAGGCTCCCCCTGTGCCCCCCACCCCGGCAGGGAGGGCATTGGTGTAGTCCTGGGGTAGCCCTAAGTCGACTTAGGGCTACTCCAGGGTTACACTGGCTTAATTGGACTTTAAAAAGTCGAATTAAGCCTTAGGTTGAGTAGAAAGGTGGTTTAATAAAGTCGACTTAATTTTCATTAAGTCGACTTTATTTTGCTTAAGTTGACTTAAGCAAGCTGCTTAAGTCGACTTAGGCAAAGTGTAGTGTAGATGCAGGGTAAATTAAGTCGGCTTAAGTCGACTTAGTTTACCAGTGTAGACGCAGCCTAAGAGAATAACAAACACCGGCACTTGTCCATGATTTAAATAAAAATTCTAAAACATATTTCATCACATCTGGTTTTTGTTCTGAATATTTTTGCCATCACCACTGTTATAGCCCTGCATGAGACTGAGTTGTGGTAATGGGGCCTACTTAAACTGTATTATGCTCAATATTCTTTATTTCTATCACCTAAAGCTTGAAGATTATTTTAAGACTCCTTATAGTCTCCAAATTGGTGAGCATAAAAGACTCAGTAGAGAGTGAGCCACGAATACAGATTTCTGAGCTTCTCTTTCACCTTTTCTAAAAGATGAAACAAATTAATCTATATGAATTAATAAAACAGCATTGTTAGTTGTTCTAATAGGAATCCTTTGCATTTAAGTGGCTCTCTGAGTTGGCTGGCAGGGAGTCGCTGGATGACTCACTAAGATAGGGGCAGGTTCAGTTTGAACAGGTTCAGGTGGATACTGATGCATGGCTGTCAAGAGTAAGTTGGAGGAACAGGAGCAGGCTGGAAGCTGAACATCTTGTAACACCAAAAGGGAAAAGGGAGAATTCCCAGCCAAAAAGTAACTTTGCAGACAGGTTTAAAATATCTCTGATCTGACATAGTCCTGCCTGGTAGATTGGCTGCTGCAGGATGCTGGAGGGAGGAGTCATTGCAGACTCTTGTTAAGGTATCGTGTCAAACTGAAGAGCTGAGGCCAGAAGGCAGAAAGGCTGCAAGTTGGGCAATAATGGTGGGGTGAGCTTGCTGATGTCCCTGGGGTGAGAGCCAGAACCAGATCAGAGAAGAATACAAGGCAGAGAAACACTCTCAACTGTGGAGCTGGGGGTTAGACATGCCTGAGAGATGGAGCCTAGCGAGAGATGCTGATGCTCTATTGGGTGTGTTGGACTGTTGGGACTTGAAAGACTGAATGTACTGGGTCCGCCTTGCCGCCTATGGTGGCAAAAGCAGACAGACGACTGGCACCTGAATAGGGGGCCAAAAGATGGAAGTCACAGCAGGGGGACATGGGCAGTGCCATACTGAGATCATTTGGTGGTGGGGAGGGGATGAGGGCATATTTCTAAGGGGAGAAATGAGCTGGAAATCTGAAGTATAACAGAATCCCCACTGCAGATGGCAAAGAATATATTCAAGTGAAATTTGGTTCACATAAGCTCATTTACCAGGTTCTTTAATTGATTTTTTGTATTTTGGAAAATGCAGTATTCTTAGCTCGAGAAGTGTTCTGTCCACTGATCTGTATTTCTATATGATTACATTTCTACTGATCTTTGGTTCTTGTACCTTAGCTTCCAAACCACTATAGCTATATTGGTTAAATCAGCCCCAGCTCCTCCTCCTCTCTCTCTTTTCCCTATAGAATTGCTACTGCATCATTATTTATTTAATAATCCAAATCTTGATCTCTAAGTGATATGTAATCAAGAACATATATCTCTTTTTCAGATTATGGAAGTTATATATCTATATAAATAAAAGACCTACAGTGACAAATTAATTTTTAAATGTACTTTCACAGACCCCAAGCTTCCTAGTAATTGCTATCTAATCCATCACTCCTTAAGGCTTGGTTCTCAACTAGGGGTATCTGTACCCCCTAACATATTCAGAGATCTTCCAAGTGATACGTCAACTCATCTAGCTACTTCCTAATTTTACAACAAGCTACATAAAAAGCACTATCAAGGTCAGTACAAACTAAAATTTATAGAGGGAGAGACTTGTTTATACTATTCTATATACTATAACTGAAATATAAATTCAATATTTATATTCCAAATGATTTCTTTTATAATTATAGGGGAAAATGAGAAATTATGCTACTTTTAATAATAGTGTGCTGGGACACTTTTCTATATTTATGTTTGATTTTGTGAGGAAGTAGTTTTTAAGTGAAACTTGTGATATGCAAGCCAAATCAGACTCCTGAAAGGGGTACCGTAATTTGGAAAAGTTTGAGAGCAACTGCCTTAAAGCAAGCAAGCAGGCAGTAAATTAGGAAGCATGAAAACAACATGAGGCCAAAACTATCCACCTTTTTCAGCTTATCTACGTGATTATCTAAATTTTTCACAACCATGTAATATCTGCAATATATCTTAATAAAATAAAAAGTATAAAATATAAATATCTATGCAAGGTTCTAGTGCTTTTAACTAAATGAGAAAAACAATAAAATTCCAGTACCACTAAACTAATTACAAACATGGATTCAGCCAGTCACTCACAAAAATAAATAAACCCTTTCCAACAGCTTTATTGTCTCAGGAAATGAGTTGAACAAGAGAGGTGCATGTATCACCAACTCATAGTCACTATGCTTTCAGTGGGAACTGAAGGTGTATTGTACTTCATAGTTCTTTAGACAGCCCTCAGCTTGCTTTGTTGCAATATCAGTGTTTCAGCATTAACAGAGCACAGGAATCAGACATACAGCTTCATTTCAAATTCAAAATGTCAGCTTTTGAATTTCCAGCAAAGGTCATCCATAGCAGGACAGAAAATATTACTTACACTGAATTCTACTACCCAGAAAATGCATACCTCTACTGAGAAGTCACTTACTGGGTCATTGTAAAAGGACAAAAATGTGGATTACAGAAACAAACAGTAAGCTCACTTTCATATACATTAAGGAATGCTACATGCTCTTTTTACCTTTCTAAAGCTATTTTAGGAAGCAGAAAATTGATTTGACCTTTTAAAATGTTATTTGACAAGTTTCATATACTGTGTGCAATAAGTGTTTATTTCTCAGACCATTTCAATTTTCCCATACAGCGAGATAATATTTTACCTATATTGTGGGAATTAGGGATATTGCATTGTACTTAGCTGTACACACCGTAAAGATAAATCTTTTGGGTTAGTTTCTGCATTAAATACTGACTGTTTCTTAGAGTCAGTTCAAACAAACTCTCTCCCTATGATAGATTTCCTTATAAATAAACACACTCCGTACAGCTTAAGTACTCTCTCTGGTAGATAAAAGTTACCATGCAGTGAGAAGTGTAGGTACAATCTGATTGGACCCTTATGTCAGATAATTGAAGTGAGTGTATATACAGAGCAAGTAGGAGTGGTCATTTTTGGATGGGTTAGCTAAAAAAAAAAAAAAAAATTTCTCAAATGTCTCATAGACTTTAAGGTCAGAAAGAACCAGTATGATCATCTAGTCTGACCTCCTGCAAAATGCAGGCCTCAAGACTTCACCCTCCCACTCCAGCAATAGGTCACCAATCTTTGACTGAATTATTTACCTCCTTAAATCATGATTTAAGGACTTTAAGATACAGAGAATTCACCGGTAGGTGAGCCATGCCCTGTGCTACAGAGGAAGGCAAAAAAACCCAGAACCCAGGACAATCAGTCCTGGGAGAAAATTCCTTCCCGACCCCAAATATGCCGACCAGTTAAACTCTGAGCACGTGGGCAAGTCTCAACAGCCAGTTATCCAAGAAACAATTCTCTATAATAACTCAGAACCCATCCCATGTACTCTCCCCTCTTAGGCCACTTATATATCCACCACACGTAGCCAAATATCAGTCGATTTCCAAAACAGGTTAATCATACCATCCCCTCCATAAATTTATCAAGCTCAGTTTTGAAAGTAGTAATGGTTTTTGCCCCCACAACTCCCCTTGGAAGGCTATTCCAGAACTTTACTCCTCTAATGGTTAGAAAACTGCATCACATAGTAGGCTTTTAAAATTTCCATTTTTCTTTAGCTGATTTATAAAAGAAAACCATTGGCAGAAGGAATAAAAAGCATAAGAATACTGTATGTGCATGAAACTAAAGGAAAAGGCTAATATGCTGCAGCAGTAACTATTTTTTAATCACAAAATATTCAGCTCCATTAATCAGTCCAGCTGCCAGGCTGTCTGTCTCTTCATTATCCACGATAATGGACTGGACCTTTGGATTTAATTGACTGATGGTGGGAGAGTTCTTTATATGAAACCTTTGAAGTTGGAATGTGCTTCCCCCAACTGAAATAGCCCAAGTCTATTACCTTTTGGGGTACCATAAAAGACCCATCTCTTTTCCCAGGATTCTGCCTGAAGAGAAGAGTGGGAGTTTGAGAGTGGGTCTGCAGTAGATTGTCATTTTTCCTTTCGATCCACAGAACCAGTGTTATTTAACAGCTAGTAAAATATTTAATTACATGGATTAATTATGGTATATTTTGAGGGGTAGCATATCCCCCAGGAGGATGGCCCAGAGGCATTGTGTCTTTGAGGGTCTCTGATACTCCCTGGAGTACCCAGGGATGTGAGGGATCTCTCTACCACTTGCCCTATGAAGCCATGTCTGGGCCTGCCAGGAGTCAAAACCCTTTTCCACCTGCACAGACTTTGCCATCCCTCTGCAGGTAAGCAATGGGCCCACTCCCACCCCGAGTCCTCCAAGCTTCCCTTGAGTGTCCTTCCCCTTAGTCACTGTTCACCCTCAGAGTTCACAGATCCACTGATCCAACTTCCCTTCAGGATCACCACTCTGCTTATCTCATAGCATTAAGATTTAAACAAGGATAAATTTATTTAATAAAGAATAAAGATTAAAATAATAGAAAGTAGGTAGATATATTGGAAAGTATTACATGAACTCAAATGCCCAGAGATAATATTTAGATAATGTTGCTACAAGGATAAACAACGCTATTATTGAATCGAATTGTGTGACTTCTTGGAACCTTTAGCAACAAGACTCTAGAAGCAAACTAATCTTTAGCAAAACTTCAGAAGAAATTGACTTATGAATGTCTATTTAAGAAAACAATATTTATTTGCAATTTTAAACCTATTACGGAGGTTCAACTAGGATTGTCTGGAATCTGAGGGAAACCTAAAGAGAATCTAAAGTTAGGAGAAATAATCTTATGGGAATCTAATCTTATGGGAAATGATACAAAACACAGTTAATATATATATTGCTGCTTTGAAATTTATATTATCAACTCCTTAGTTGAGAAATACAGGAATGATGAATCAAGACTACATGTCTAACAGAAAAGGCAAGAATACACTCTTTGTCTTCACACAATGGATTCCCCTATTTGTTCACCACTCCCAGATTCATAAAAGAATTCACTAACAATAGCCTAGTGGGGTAAAGTTTAAAAAAGAAAAATTAAAAAGATATGGACCTCGCTCAGTACACCTTTCAGAAGAACCTTCCTCATTCTCCCAGACAAAAAGAAACAGTTATCAAGTAAACTAATAAAAAGTTAAAAGGAGTGCTTTATTGGTGCCTATGACTGTTTTAATAATTTTGAATTATCCTCTATACAATATAAAGATGATACATTTATATAGTTAAATACTCATTACACTGCATATTCTGGTATTAATGGTGCTTTATATTAAAATACTTTATATAATAGCACAACTGCTATTTTTATAAAATGAAATCCCTAGATAAAATAAAAGACGCACTGAATGCATTACATACCATTCAACAACATTCACAAAGACTATCAGCATGCCAAACCCCTTCTCACAAGGTCAGATTAAAATAAGTCATTTTTTTCTGACAAATCATATCGTTCTCAGTGAAAGATTCACTGTGGGCTTTATACCAAACATTTGGAGTGCAATTAAAAAAAAAAAAAAGCATCCTTTTTTTGCTCCCTGAAGTCCCCACCACTGTTCTCTATATTATCTATATCTATTTTTTAATATACTTAAGCTCACAGACACCTATCACATAGTTGGCACTAGATAAAGTGATAAATTACCAAAGGTTGTTTGTAACTTCCCCTATCACGTACAGCTAAGAGGGCCACATTTCTCTGAGAAACCCTTATAGTCACAGCAGCTTAAAGGCACACCGAAAAAGCCAAAAATAGCATACAACTGTTTTCCTATATTATTTTCTCCCATGGTCTATGTAATCATTTAAATGCAAGAGAATCTCTCATCTGAGGTGGGAAAAGGTGTGTTCAATTAAATTCCCCACCAACTATTCAATATGGTTTGCATGACTAAATCTTGCACAACATCAAAAATCCCCCAAAAGTGTGTATTCAATATTAATTAATTTTACAAAGATGCTTGTCTCTATTGTGAAAGACCTTTTATTTTTTGTTTATAACTGTTATTAACTTTGGTGCTAAGAAAATAAATGCAAGGAAAGAAAATTTATTTTTTCAGTTCAAGCACTTTACTTTTTATTTTCCCTAGTTATAAGAACGGAGGAAAATAAAAATAATAAATTCAGGAAGATAACTCTTTCGTAGAATTTGCAACACACTCATTCCTTTGAGAGAAACACTAACTCATTAATTTTTCTTTTACCTTGAAATTTATGCCCCAATCCTGCAAACATGTACATGTGTGCTTAACTTTAAACACACACATGAATATATTTGCAAGTCTGGGGACTTAATTTATACCTGTGTGCAAGGTATTTTTGTTTTGCTTTTTAAAAAATAACTAAGTACACCTACAGTCAAGCAAAACTACAAAATCTTTTTTAATGAAAAAAAAAAATCAGAAAGAGGCCTAAAAGAAATTATTCATGAGAAAATAATGCATTACTTCATATTGAACTAATTGCTGTGGCTTTGTAAGCTAACCAAAAACATGGCTGTACTTTGGAGAACAAAGAACAAATTGTTCATATTGCTTTTTCAAAGTTCCTCATACAAAAGTTTCCAAATTAAATCAAAATCCTACTTCAGACCAGTTTCAGTATTACTACTTTAAAGATATTGCAACCCCAAAGCAACTTTTGTTCTGAAAGACCCGTTAAGTGATAGGCAAAAGAGTGAAACATGTAGGCAATATTAATTGAGCCTGCAATAAGCATATCTCAGTCTTTGCTATACTTTTTCTGGTTTCTCTGGCTCCTATCCCTCATCTAAGACTGGAACTACTTCATTCTAAAAATTAGAATTCTGTCTTCTCTTCCATAATTAGCAAAACTCCTGTTGGGAAAACCAGGATAGTCGGTGGTCATCCCTATGTTTGAAATATAGCAGAAGAGCCACTTCAGACATATCAGTTAAACACTGAAAAATAATAGGAATAATATTGCTATACTGTTTGTTCATACAACATATTGTATAAAAATGCTGTATTAGAATGATTGAATTGGCTAAAATAATGATATTAAGTGTTCACATGGCACTTTTACCCTTGAAGTATTTTACCAACTTTTCCACGGAATGGAAAATCTGCCTTATGAGAGGAGACTTAGGGAGCTTGGCTTGTTTAGCCTAAGTTACAGAAGGTTGCGGGGAGATGTGATTGCTCTCAATAAATACATCAGACGAATAAATATCAGGGAGGAGAGGAATTATTTGAGTACAGAACCAATGTGGACACAAGAACAAATGGTTACAAACTGTCCATCAGGAAATTTAGGTTTGAAATTAGATGCAGGTTTCTAACCATTAGAGGAGTAAAGCTCTAAATAGCCTTCCAAGGGGAGCAGTGGGAGCAAAAAAACATAACTGCCTTCAAAATTGAGCTTGATAAATTTATGGAGGAGATGGTATGAAGGGATGGCCTAGTTTGGTAACTGACTGATCTTTGACTACTGGTGGTGGATGTTCCAGTGGCCAAAGAAGAGAGGGTAGATAAGATGGGTTCTGAGTTATTACAGAGAATTCTTTCTTGAGTGACTGGCTGGTGAGACTTGCCCACATGCTCAGGGTTTAACTGATTGCCATATTTGGGGTCAGGAAGTCATTTTCCCCCAGTGCAGATTGGGTAGGGTTCTGGGGGGTTTTTCGCCTTCCTCTGTAGCATGGGGAATGGCTCACTTGCTGATGGATTCTCTGTATCTTAAAGTCTTTAAATCATGATTTGAAGACTTTAATAACTCAGTCATAGGTTAGAGGTTTATTGCAGGAGTGGGTGGGTGAGGTTTTCTGGCCTGCATTGTGCAGGAAGTCAGACTAGATGATCATACTAGTCCTTTCTGACCTTAGAGCAGGGGTAGGCAACCCCCGGCACACGTGCCAACAGTGGCACACGAGCCCATTTGGAGCAGCACTCAGCATCCTCTGTGGCGCCACAGAAATTGCCACTCCTGCCACCAAAAGACACTCCTAGTGGCTTCTTTCAGGGGTGGCTGCACTGCGGAGGTCCCTGCCACGTCCATGCCCCAGGCATACCGTGTAAAGAAGCCACCCAGAGCAGCTCCTCTCTGGTGTGCCCTTCCAAAAGGAGTCACTCCAGGCAGCTTCTTTCCATGATGTGCCTGCGGATGGGGTCCCCAGGCACGCTACCAAGAGGAGCCACTCCAGGTCACTTCTTTCCACGAGACAGCCTTCGGCACCAGCTGAGGGTCGAGGAGGAGGGGCTGGCACAGGGACTGGCAAAGTTTGCTGACCCCTACCTTAGAGTCTCCAACGTGTTTATCCTTTTGTTTAAACATCATGTACCATGATCAACATGGGATTTTGTTCTTAACATATAGTAGATGATCTTTTTGAAGTATTTTGTTTGTTTTTGTTTTAATAATAGAATTTTCAGTTCAAGAAAATGCATCAAAATGTTTGGATATTATTGGTCAAATCTGTCTGTATTCTCTGACACACATACATAAAGGTCCCACTGCATTATGAAATGAAAGGACATTTCACAGAAAAGATGATCACTTTATTACAATATTAAAGTTAAGGCTTATGAGTTTATTTAAAAATTGATGCAGATTTGTTATAAATCCAAATAAATCAGGGTACTGACCATCCCTGACTATGATTACCTTAAAAGTAGTGATTCTCAACCTATTTGCTACTGTGGGCTGCATCCAATACTACCTTTATGACACTGAGAATGTCACATAGGTAACAGCTGTGTGCTGACTGGGCCACAAGTGACCTGCAGGCGGCAGGTTGAGAACCACTGCCTTAGAGTATGTGGATTAAATAGCAATTGCTAATAGAATGCCTTGGATAACAGTCCAAAAGAGATGTTTTCAACTTTTTTTCCATTTGCCCCCTAAAAAATTTCAAGTGGAGGTGCCAACCTCTTAGGAAACCTTAGACAAGGTCTGTGGACCACAGGTTGAAAACCGATGATCTAAATTAAACATGTCCTATTTACTTAACAAAACCATCTGTTTACCAAAGCACCATCACACTGCATGTGATACAAAAGCTTAGCAATGCATCTCCTATGATTCTTATGCCTATGATCAATAGCGTTCTTCCTCAGGATTTGCATGTTATCTAGCATATATCTCTATGTTAAATACAATGCTAATTTTAGATGTCCTAACACAAATGGCACACAGGAAGATTTGGGACAGTCTTAATGAACTACTTTTACAGCAGTAAATCCTTATTCTACACACTAATTTGCATCAATTTAATTACAACGGTTTAGTCAAACTGATACAGATCATCACATGGACACCTTTATTTCAATTTACAGTGGTTTATTTCAGTTTATCTAAGCTCACCTGAAATAAGCCTGATCTGAATTAAAATAAGAGTGTCCATAGAGCCTTTTGCACCAATCAGTTTGAACATCACATCTAAAGTTAAATTGGTGCAAGTCCACATATAATCAAGCCCCACATTTAGGGAGAATGGGCTGTAAACAAAGAAAAATGAAGAGTGACTTCAGAGACGCACAAGTCTCAAAAAGCCACATATGCTGCCTGTCTAGCAAGCTTAAGATAGGTTGGTTCTCTGAGGAGAAGTCAAAAACACCCCAACTTCGGAGAGCAAATCTCCTTTCTGACCACCATAGCTCTCTTCCTGGAACAGTGACCAAGGCTGAAATAACCCTTATATACAATTCCAGGGAGGGAAATCAAATGTTCTCAGTGCTCTTCCATCATTAAACAAAAAACTTTTACTTGAATAGCAGAGGATCTGGGACCTTCACTACCCCTCTTCTTCTTCATGACTGAGCTCAAATTCAGTGCTATCAACTGCAGAGAATTCATCTTCAACCCAAAAGGTACCTTTACATCCCTATCCTCTTGACTGCCTCTCAAAGAAGACTCCCAACATTAGACTTCTTTCAGAACAATCATACACTTAATTCACGTGTCAGACTTCATCCAGCTTTACTGACTACCTCATGAACAGGAAAGGTCCATCTGAAGGAGAGTTCCCCTAGGAACAGATACAGACTCCATGCCTTTGGAGGCTCAGAGGAGCTCATTTGGGCTAGATAGAGCAGGAATCTTTAGATGCTGTATTCAAATATGAATCTTTCCAAAACAATTTTTAAAACCCAAGATCAGTAATGCAAAAGGAAGCTTGAAAAAGGTGTGCTGCTCAAGAAGCACTTAGAATTGTCAACAGGTTTCTAATGTTAAAATGTATCTTTTTGTAAGCAAAATTATATTTAACCTTCAAGTATATCCTTACCTTGTATTGTGATATTATCACTAGGAATCACTCAGCTTCTTGTTCAGTTCAAGGATTTTTTGCCCTCACTATAATGAATCTAACACATGTCAATGATAATATATGCTCTACATCCTTCCATTAGGAAGAGATTGTCCCATTAATAATATTAAAAGCTAACTGTAAATTCCTTTTATTCTAGGAATGTTATTCCCTTAAAAATCTAATAAATGGTAAAGCAAATCTGAGCCCAAGATATTGCAAATGCCCAATGTACTTACACTTAATCTATACAATAAAAAACTGCATTTCAAAAAGTAAAATTGAGTAGAAAAAATAGGTAAGAATTCTACTATATGTGTTTGCCAGATTAATCTGGCTTTAAACAAGATCCCTGAATATGTTGTTTAAAAAGAAACATGTTAGAATAAGATATTTTATACACATTATATCTACTCACACACACACACTCTCTCATTCACGGTTGATCATAGGATGACTATGAGCCGCCAATGTGATGTGGACGTGAAAAAAGTTAATGCGGTTCTAGGATGTATCAGGAGAGGTATTTCAAGTAGAGATAGGGAGGTGTTAGTGCCGCTGTACAAAGCACTGGTGAGACCCCATCTGGAATATTGTGTGCAGTTCTGGTCCCCCATGTTTAAAAAGGATGAATTCAAATTGGAACAGGTGCAGAGAAGAGCTACAAGGATGGTCTGTGGAGTGGAAAACCTGCCCTATGAGTGGAGACTCAAGGGCTATGTCTACACTTGCACTTTTAAGTCGACTTAGTGCATCTACACTATAAAATTAAGTCGACTTAAAGGGGACCTAGTAAAGTCGACCGAGAGCATCTCCACTTGATGCCTAGGTCGACTGGCAGGGGCTAGGGGGACCTTGGGCAGGTCCATGGTGGCAGGGAGGGGATAGGGACCCTGCCCTTGTGTGCAATGGGGGAAAGGGGGAAAGGGACCCTGGCAGGGCATGTGGGCAGGGTGTGACACTGTCTGGATTTAGGGAAGCATTTATGATATTATTTTCTATTCATATATCATAAATGCTATAATCCATAGGAACTATGTCATGTTTGGTATCAGTAGAAAGGTAGTAATTTGCTGGGAATGATTATATAGTTTATGTCTACGAATTCTATTTCGATTAGAAGTTAGGAATTTGGTGTTATATCTATACTTTAACTTGTATGATTCTGTGGGAACGCCCCAGACAGGATGTCACCAACCATTCTGTCCTTAATGTTAAGGAATCTGCCAACTACAATGGGCCCAGGGAGTAACCTGATGAGCCATTAAGGACACAATGGTTGGATTCCTTATGGGCTCATCAGGTTACTCCCTGGGCCCATTGTAGTAGGCAGATTCCTTAACATTAAGGAGACAATGGTTGGTGACATCCTGTCTGGGGCATTCCCATAGAATCATACAAGTTAAAGAATAGATTAACAACCAAATTCCTAACTAAACTAACTTCTAATCCAAATACAATTCCTAGACATAAACTATATAATCATTCCCAGCAAATTACTACCTTTCTATTGATACCAAACATGACATAGCTCCTATGAATTATAGCATATATGAGATATGAATAGGAAATAACAACATAAATGGTTCCCTAAATCTGGACAGCATCACACAGGGCTCTGCCCTGCCCTTTGGGGGGGCATGCCAGGCTCCCTCTGTGCCCCCCCAACAGAGAGGGCATTGGTGTAGTCCTGGGGTAGCCCTAAGTCGACTTAGGGCTACCCCACGTCTACACTGGCTTAATTCAACTTTAAAAAGTCAAATTAAGCCTCAAGTCTAATGAAATCTAGGTTTAATAAAGTCGACTTAATTTTCATTACGTCGACTTTATTTTCCTTAAGTTGTCTTAAGGAAACTGCAGTGTAGACGCAGGGTAAATTAAGTCGACTTAAGCAAGCTTAAGTCGACTTAATTTACAAGTGTAGATGCAGCCAAGAAGCTTGGCTTGTTTAGCCTAACCAAAAGAAGGTTGAGGGGGGATATGACTGCTCTCTATAAATACATCAGAGGGATTAAATCAAGGAGGGAGAGGAATTATTTGAGTACAGCAACAATGTGGACACCAGAACAAATGATTATAAACCGTCCATCAAGAAATTTAGGCTTGAAATTAGATGCAGGTTTCTAACCATTAGAGGAGTAAAGTTCTGGGATAGCCTTCCAAGGGGAGTTGTGGGGGCAAAAACCACAACTGCTTTCAAAACTGAGCTTGATAAATTTATGGAGGGGATGGTATGATTAACCTATTTTGGAAATTGACTGATATTTGGCTACAAGTGGCCTAAGAGGGGAGAGTACATGGGGTGGGTTCTGAGTTATTACAGAGAATTGTTTCTTGGGTAACTGGCTGTTGAGACTTGCCCATGTGCTTAGGGTTTAACTGATCGCCATATCTGGGGTCGGGAAGGAATTTTCCCCCAGGGCTGATTGGCTTGGGCTCTGGGGGTTTTTCACCTTCCTCTGTAGCACAGGACAGAGAATTCACCGGTAGGTGAACTATGCATCTTAAAGTCCTTAAAATCATGATTTAAGGAGGTAAATAATTCAGTCATAGGTTGGTGGCCTGTTGCTGGAGTGGGAGGGTGAGGTCTTGAGGCCTGCATTTTGCAGGAGGTCAGACTAGATGATCGTACTGGTCCCTTCTGACCTTAAAGTCTACGAGTCTATTCCTCCCACACAGCTCTATAAGCAGAAGGATTTATTTCAAATTGCAAGTTAAAAAAAAAAATAATTGAGGAGCATATTGCAGTTCCAAAGGCCTGCACCCCACTCATTTTGTACAAGAGTGACCTGGAGAGCTAGGATTACTGACAGAAAGGCATTATCTACTATCAAAACTAGAGAAAGATAGACAAACAGGGATATTAAAGGTTAACAATATCAATCTGTGGTTACTGAATTCATTCTTCCTATTATGCAGTATATCATTCAGATATGTTTTCTAGTCATCAACCAAAGTCTCCGATATAAACATGGTAAATTCAATCAGATAAAACAAGCATCATATATTAGTGACACTAATCCATATACCTCAACAAATCATCTTAACTAGTATAATACTCTTAAAAGGAAGTAATTTCTATTTCTCTGAATCATTTAAAAGGAGGCCAAGACATTCAAATGATTAAGCTAGGGCGTAAAGAGTGGTATGAAAGTTACTTTTAATTCAAATGCCTATTTTTCAAGATTCTTCTACTATACAACATTAAGTATCAACAAGGTACATTAGCAGGAAAAATCCTCCATTTGTTTTCAAATAGGAAAGTTATTGAATTCTATAAGCATATTCAACAGAGTTAAAAGTATTTTAGGAAATAATGGATTGGACACAAGGCTTTATCTCATTGAAACAGATCTATCAATAATAGCTTTTCTGGTTTGTTAGTAATGATCTTACTCTTGGCCAAAGCTACAGCTGCTGTTAGGGATTCCAAGAAAACCTTGAGACAGGAATTTCCTTGCCTAACATTCCTCTGATGAGCTGTTATCTGAAGAGAGTCAATGTATAAAGATTGTGGCAATAAGGCTGCCCAAGTCTGGTTTGTAGACACCTGTTGAATGCCTGAGGTGCTGGAATAGGATTTTGAGACAGAAGATCTCAGATTAAGAAATCAAGGACTAGGATTACAGAAACTGAAAAGCATCTTCTATCAAATTAGAAAATAAGTAACTTTTTTAAAGAAACAAAGCTGTTTTGAAAACAGTGCTATATGAAATAAGGCAAGAAAAGTTCCCAAGTGACTGGCAGCTCCTGCTGCTAGGAAAAAAGACACTAATCCTCCTGCAAAAGTCCAACTGGCACATCTGATGCAGTTGAGTGCCCACAGGCAGAGGTGACTGAAGAATAAAAGGTTTCTTTTTTGTTTAATATGCATGCGCCAAGGCACAGTGATTTTAAAATAAACCTGCTATGCATGATTGTAATGTGTGACCAGCCACTTTCCATGTTTCCTGCCTTTTTGGTGGCCAAATGTGATAAAATGCCATCAGACTGCATTAAAAAAAAGAGAGGCAATAAGTGAAATATGTTCAAAAGAAAGTTTTCCGATGTATGCAGGACATCCCTTCTAGTCGTTACTTCATTCAGAAATCTGAAGCCAAGTTATGTTACAGAACTCGTATGCAAGTCAAAGCAAGAAAAATGCAGTTGAAACTACTGCTGATTTTGACAAGCTGTGCCTCTGCTGCTTTTGAATTGATAAATCCAAGAAAGGGAAGAGAGAGTATTCATTAGTGAGGCATATGTATAAACATACATTTGTCCTACACAGAAATTTTACTTAGTAAGTAAAAATAGTTCCGAAAGGCAATTGGGTACTTACTTCCTCCTCTTGTGACATATTTTACAGCACTCTCAATAAAAAAAAAAATAAGTCAGTAATGAAATAAATCCTAACATAGCTTTATTTAAATTCTGAACACACAGTGCAAGTTAACGTGGAGAAAGAACGTAGCAAGATGCAGTACAAACTCATTGTTTTTTGAGGAAGCCTAGTTTGTGTCTAGAAGGTATTTCTCAACACAAAATAGTTCAGGCCTCCTTCAAAACTGCAACAGACATCACCATGATACAGTGTGTGCCTACACACTGATTTTGACACTTAGCGAAACCAGTATATTTAGAAGGTTATCCATGCAACTGCTTTTAAACATCACAATTGAGTCCACTAAACCATAGTTTTAAGGTGCAATTAGTTTCTATTGGTTAATGATAAAGATGTGTAAAAACACTGCTCTGGAGATAAGTTATTACTTATGGATATGTCTGATGAACCCAGCAGAATGAAGATAGAGTTCCTTTTATTTAATTATTAAATGGAATAGAACGTTCCCTCTGTTGACATATTTGCTGACTCAACTACACCCTCCCAGTCTCTGTGCCTCCATGAAGGAAAGCAGGTGTTTTGTCTTCTGTCATCCATAAGATACCTCTTTAAAAGGATTCATTTTCCCTGGTAAAAAAGATTATCTTATCTTACCTGGCAATTTTCTTCCTCTTCTTGCAACTAAGCTTTATCTCCATTTTGATAAGTGTGTGTTTTCACAGAGAATTTTTTAAAGGATTGAGAATTCTCTAGTCTAGCAGTGGGATCCCCAGAGGTGGCCTTTTGGCTATTGGGGGCCCTACGTGAAAGCCCATTGCAGTTCTCCCTATAGGCCCACAGGACCCCCTGCTGCCAGCTGCAGCCCCAGCTCCCCACCACCAGACCTGTCCCTGCCCCCACCCCCCTACCCACAGCTCCAGCTCACTGTCGCCAGTTTGTTTGGTGTTTTTTTAAACAAACCTTTAATCATTTTTGTACTTCATTTCTGAATACTTTTCAATTAATCAACATCCTTTTAGAAGTGTAGACACCAGAACAAGTTACTCTCACTAATGCTACATACCTTAATGCTCCCTTCCGCTCAATAATCCCCTGCTAATTGCTCTGAGAACTAGTTATGACCTCCTAGCAACAGCATCCCATTGATGGCTCATGACTTTCTACTGTGACTCCAAAGTCAATTTCAGTGTGACTGCATTCCAGAAGAGAATCCCAAAATCTTATAAGTGTGATCTACATTCCCTGTTCCTAGATGTATGACTATGCATTTGGCAGTACTAAAACACATTTTATTTTCAAATAAGACCATCATACCAAGCAATGCAAATTAGCAAGTATTAGGATTTCCATCTTCCTAAATGCTGGTAACTGTACCCCTGAGATTCTGACCCCTTTCTCACTTCTTCCCTTCAGGACCTCTCCATGATCTGCCTCTTCTCCACAAAACTCCCCTGCTTGCGGGATCATATCAAGGGCTATGTCTATACAAGCAATTTAGGTCGACTTAAGGAGGCTTAAGTCGACCTAAATTACTCCCTGTCTACACCAGACTTTCATTAAGTCGACTTAAGAAATTCCTTAAGTCGACTTAATAAGAACCACCCGTTAGGTCAACTTAAGCCTTAAGTCGACTCCTTAAGTCGACTCAAGGATGGTGTGGACGTGAAGTAACCCTTAAGTCAACTTTATTAAGTTGACTTGAGGGTGGTTAGGTCAACTTACAAAGTGGACTAAGTCGACTTAAAGTTAAGTCAACTTAGTCCACTTTGTTAAGTCGACTTAATAAGGTACTCTAACACAGTCAACCTACTTTTTCTAGTGTAGACATAGCCAAGGAGTCTACCTGCAGATAGGAGGCAGCCCCTACCTAAATGGGGGCTGGTGCAGGTTAATAAACCAGTGCCTTCCTCCACCTACAGTAACTAGACTTTTGGTTTGGGTGCCATTTAGTGTTGCTGGGTCCCCAAAACTGTACACCTGGCAACCCTAAATGACACCAGACACAGAAACCCAAAACTAGACTGTCTGGGTAAAACCCAGATGGGCAGCAACCTTTGCATCCCTATCTCTTCCATCTGCCTCATTTTTCTATTCCCTTACTCTCCCCTCCAAACTCCCTTTTCTTTCCCTGTGGTCCTCTGCCCCCACCACCTCATTCCAGTCTTCCATCCCTTTCTCTACCCTTTACCCTATTTCATCCCCCTCCTTCACCACTGCCCCTTGCCCGGCCCCCACAGACACTAACCCTTGAGCAGAAACAGAACCCAGCACACGGGGTGCATCTACACTTATAAATTAAGTTGACTTAAGCAGACTTAAGTCGACTTAATTTAGTCCACATCTACACTGGGCTTTCCTTAATTCGACTTAAGTCGAATTCAGGAAAAAATAGTTCGAATTAATAACACATCATTATAATTCGAACTGCTGTTTAAGACGACTTTATTAAGTCGACTTAACCAGTGTAGATATCCTAAGTTGACTTGGTCCACCTGGGGGGAGGGGGGGGACCAGGGATCCCTGCATGGCTCCCTTGTCCCCAGGGAAGCCCCTGTTTCCTTCTCCCCAGACCTGCGGCTTCCCTGCAAGAGGAGCCGCAGTCCTGGGGAGAATTGCTCCCCAGCCAGGGCCTCAGCCGGAGAGAATCCCCCACTGGAACCCTGGCTGGAGAGACCGGGAGGCTCCCTTGTCCCCAGAAAGCCACGGGCAGCTCATCCTGGCGAGAGTCAGCTGGTGCACGGCTGGCTCTGCCGGGATTGAGAAGCTGAGAGCGGCTCTCCCAGCTCCCTTCTCCCCGGGACCACTCTGGTCCAAGGAAGAAAGAAGTGCAGGCTCCCTTCTGGCTGGGATAATGGGGTCCTGGGGAGAAGGGATTCCCATGGTCCCTTCTCTGGACCGTGCTCCAGCTGACAGGGAAACCCTGGGGTTTCCTTATCAGCTGGAGGGCCGGGCGGGCAATTGCCAGCCCCCCAGCTGACAGAAAAACCCCGGGGTGTCTTCTGTAAACTGGAGCGCACTCCCTTCTTGCCCAGACCCCATGGGTCCCAGGGAGAAGGGACCGATTGGATCCCGGCCAGAAGAGAGTTCAGGCTGTGGCTCCCTTCTCCCCAGGACTCGATTGGTCCCGGCCAGAAAGAGCCTGTGCTCCCTTCTCCCTGGGAGCCACAGGGTCTGGGCAAAAAGGGAGCGGGCTCCACATGACAGGGGAAACCCCGGGGTTTCCCCTGTCAGCTGGAGTATGGGGCTGGCAATTGCCGCCCCACGCTCCAGCTGACAGGAAACCCCAGGGTTTCCCTGTCAGCTGGAGCGCGGTCTGGAGAAGGGACTGCGGAACTCCCCCCATTGTCCCAGCCAGAAGGGAGTCCATGCTCCTTTCTCCCTAGGACCGCTCAGGGAGGGAGGGAACCGGGAGAGCCACCCGTGGCTTCTCGGTCCCGGCAGAGCCAGCCGTGTGCCAGCTAGCTCTGCAGGGATGAGCCGCCCGTGGCTTCTCATCCCGGTGAGAGCCTCTCACCGGGACAAGCAGCGAGCAGCCTCCTGGTCTGGGGAGAGCCAGCCCTGCAAGCCTGGCTCTCCCTCCACCTATCCAGTCAACGTAGAGAGTCTAGTGTAGACTCTCTAAGTCGACTTAATAAGGTTGACTTAAAGTTGACTTTAGAAAGTCGACCTAACTTTCCGAGTGTAGACATAGCCACAGAGAAGAGGACAACAGGCACTACAACCCAGGAAGAAGCATCCTAGGGCTGTCAGCCTTAGACAAGGAGAGGGGCCAAGCAAGCTGGTGCAGCATAGGAAGGACAGAGCCATTCTCCACACGCCCAACATTCTGAACAGAGCAAGCCTTGCTTGGTGCTGACAGAAATCCATGGTGGAGAGGGGACATTGTCCCCCAAACTACGCTCCTGGCTGGAGTGGTTGATGATCCAGTGCTTCCCGCCACCCGTGGTAACCAGATTTGTAGTTTCTGGTTAGAAGTGCTGGCTGGACATGGCCAGGTTCCCTTTTAAACCAGTGTCTGGTAAAAACAAAAGAAAAACAAAACCGACACCCAGCAACCCACCTGACCAATCCCCAACTACTATTGTGTGTCACATGCAAATTATTTCATTACCCTCTTCAGTGTTTGAGGGACAATGGTCACTGCTTCCATAAATTACAGCTAGAACACTAGAAGACAGAAAGGCCAAATTAGTTTTTCAGCTTTAAATTTTGATTGCTCTGGACAGATTCTCCCTGATTCTGCATACAAGCTTGGGTTGGCATGGGTTTCTTTTTTAACATCAGGGCAAGGAGGAATATTCTTCTCTTGGGGTTAAATGACAATACTATAGTTAGATGTATTGCTTTATTTTATGTGGTAATAACTCTAGTTTTGTACCTCTACTTTGAAATTATGCGTCAGTTCTACAGGATCAGATAGAAATATGAATGAGCTAAAACAGATTAAAGCAAATGCTAGGAGAATCTGATATTACAAATAAGAAAACTAATTTGATCTCCCAACACTACGGAAAGGAAATGAGAGCAACCTGCTTTTGTGAACATTTCAAATGACATTGCACACAACCTTCAATTAGTGCTAAAAGAAAATTTAAAATGCTTTTACAGCTACTACTAAGTACAAGGAGGAAAGAATAATTTTGTGGTAAAACACAAGCGTGGGATCCAAAGAATTGTGGATTCTATTTCCTGTCCTACCAAACTTCCTAGGTGATCCATGAGCACATCACTTAACTTCTCTCTATTTCAGTTTCCCCTGAAGTGAAGGGGGCAAAAAGGACTTCCCCTCCTCTATTTCTAAAGTACTTTTAAGAATCTTAAAAAGAAGGCACTACACAAAAGTAAGAAGTGCAATAGCACAAACATCGACCTCAAAGGAACAATTATTTTTGACAGCCTCAGAAAAATGTGCCAAGCCTGAGTGGGCATGAAGTGTCAACTTTCCTGTCACTCCTTCAAAGAGGTATGAGTTAAGGCCCCTGTTAGAGAAGGAGCACTTCTGATCCTGTATGCTATACAGCTTTGTTGCTAATCAGAGGACTGCCGTCTTGCATTGTCAAACGCCTTTTGTAAATACTCAGTTCACTTCAACAACAAAAACCATCTTATACAAAAACCAAAAATAATCTACAATTTAAAGGCAATGAAAACATTTATTAATAGTTACATTATAGCAGCGTGTACAGACTCCAACTAGGATTGGGATCCTATTGTGCCAGGTACTGCACAAACACACAGTCATCTCCTGATCCAATGATATTAAAGGTGAGGATTCTCAAAGCTACTGAGTTACAACACAAAAACTGCTTTCTTAATTATCTGATGTCTTAAGAAACAAAAATAAAATTATTTAAGACAAGGCATTTAGTGTCAGCACAATATGTGAGAATTCCTTACACATCAATCTTATAGAACAGTTCTTGAGCAGGAACAGTGCTGTCAGAATACCACTGAATTACCATTGAAAAACAATTCATTAGCATACACAGGCTGCACTGTAATTCTAGGGTTCTGAGTTAAATAGCATTGTGAAACATGGATAAAGTCATCCCCAAAGCCATACTTCTACACTTCAGAATAAATTATCAGAAGTGTTTAATCATTCTTCTTGCAATATATCAGAGCTAAAAGCAAGGTTAATCCATATGCATAGCAAATAAATTATAACTAAATGAAAAATATTTTAAAGAGAGAAATGATTTAAGTTATGAGCACAAGAACAAATGGATATAAACTGGCCATCAGCAAGTTTAGGCTTGAAATTAGATGAAGGTTTCTAACCATCAGAGGAGTAAAATACTGGAACAGGCTTCAAAGGGGAGCAGCGGGGGCAAAAAACCTAGCTGGTTTCAAGACTGAACTTGATATATTTATGGTGGGGATGGTATGATGATTCTGCATACAGTGGTATGTGGCCCATCTGCAACTGCTAATAACAAATACTAGATGGGGAGGACTCTGAGTTACTACAGTGAATTCTTTCCTAGGTGTCTGGATGGTGAGTTTTGCCGCCATGCGCAGGGTCCAATTCATAGCATACCTGGGGTCAGGAAGGAATTTTCCTTTGGATCAGATTGGCAGAGACCCTGGGATTTTTTTTCCTTCCTCCTTAACATGGGGCCTGGGTCACTTTCTAGTTTAAATTAGAGTAAATGGTGGATTGTGTATAACTTGAAGTCTTTAAATAATGATTTGAGGAACTCAGTAAGAGGTTATGACTCTTTTACGAGAATGAGTGAGTAAGGTTCTGTGGCCTGCGATATGCAAGAGATTGGACTAGAGATGATCGAAATGTTCCCATCTGGATTTCAATTCTATGGTAAAGAGACAATAACCAAACATACAAAACTCTCTCTTGAAGTCAGGAAACAGAGATATGTAAAATATTCACCACAAATGTATGAATTTTGCCACAGACATCAAAAGAAGTTTGAACTGGCACTCCAATATTAAAAAAATAAAATAAAATAAAAACATGTCATATACAGTCGCTGTAAAATTAACTCCCTTTTAGAATAGTAACCTAATTAATAAAAAAAATTATTTTCAATTTTACTTGTTTTTATATGCAAGTCATGTGAATATTGTACATAATATATTTTTACACACACAATAACTCAATGTCCAATGATTCAAGTTTTTATGATTATTTTCTTTGGTTTTTTTTTTTTTTTTAAGGGGCTATATAGTAGCAAAAACAATTTCCTATGTTTCCATTACTGCTCTGGTTCTATCATCTATAATCCTGTTCTGTTTTCATCTCTAACACTCACAACTATCACCGACTTCAGTGGAAGTTTTGGACACACAACGTATGAGGGACAATGTCAAAATCAGTAATAAGAGCATAACTTAAAAACACCACCTTTAAACAAAAATCTGAAAGTTTCTTCCAAATAAAGGATTGCATGAAAATCTACCTTCAAGATTTTTGCTAGACAACCAATTGTGCTGTTGGAAAAAAAAGCTTGTTGGGTAGATATTTATCTAAAAGTATTTCTTTATCCTATATTATTACTTTATTCTGTATTTGTATTTTAATTAATGGGATTCATAGCTGTTCAGAAAATTAGATGGGCTGCTATAGTTTAAATACATCACCCAAACACAAAATAATTATTAGAATACAACAAGAGAAAGCACAGATGTCTACAAATACCTTAGGAAAGTCAAGTTATCAGGAGGGTCTCTGGTATTTCAAAAGCATGCCACAGACTATAGCAAAGAACTAATTCCACTAATAAAACTGGAGCCAACCAAATTATCTTCAGATAAATAGTCTGTATAAACAGACTCCCTAGTATTCAGAGAATCTGTTTAATGATTGCCATCCTGCTCTTGCGACTTTTTCAGTCAACTTTTTTTAAATATATATAAACTTTAGGAAGAAAAATAACTGACTTTTTGAGGTGGGGGAAAAGATTTAAATTACAACATTTATGTTATTTATCTAAAGTTTCATGTGCCATACATCACTGGGATGAGGAATTAAGATAGAAGCTGCAGACATTCTTACTGTAAATAATGTTTATAATGCATAGTAGCACTACTTTAAAAATGTTTTACCAACAAAAATATATGGAGACATAAGACTAAATGAACTGTCGCTTCTGGCCTTAAATGGTTTGACTACTATATTCATCATAAGACTTTATTTTGTGGAGAAACATGGACTTGAAAAATAGGCAACATTGTACCTTTTAATTAAAATATGCATCTCAAGTTATGAATTAATTTGAAAGGAACCTCAGTAGCAGCATTTTTGTACTGTATTTTCTACTTACTTTTAAACTATTTTTTCTGATTCCTGATGAACACACATTAGTTTTACATTAAAACATTTATGTGGGTTAAATCTTAAATTTAAGTCAAAACAAATGCAGAAAGGCTCCCTACCAATCAACAGCAATAGAAGGAAAGCACAAAGAAGCTCAGTTTAGAAAGTCCACATGGGTTTAATCTTTGATTAATTGAATGAAAACTAAAAGCCTCCAGACTATTTCTTTTAATCACAGGAAAGATATCTTTTCTGTGGCTTTGCTGGTAGGAGAGAGAGTCAGCAGATGTCTGTCTGGTCTGAGGGGAATTTCCCTTTCCCAGGAGAAAACAGTTTAAATAGGAGAGAAACAGCCATATGCTGACTATGCACTGCTTAACAGATGACGTAGAGAAGCATCTACCACCATGGGGAGCAGTTTCCATATTAAATTTCTTTCAAATTCAATGCAATCAGCTGAAATCAATTTACATACTGGATCCAAGTTTGGTCAGGTGATTGTTATCTGAATATTACACAGACACAAAGATGCAAACCTAGCTTTGGAACCAGTGCAATTCTGTTTCATGAAATCTTACAATCTAGAAGTAACAAACACAGATTATTTTCTATTTTAAGACAACCAAGTTCTTTTTATTTCAGATGAATAATGACTTATTAAAATACCACTCCTGTAAATATTCATCAGAATCCAGTTTTGACAGGCAAAAAGGATGCGTTAGATTAACATAATTATCTTCCAAAATTCAGGTTAACATCCCAATTTCTCAGTACTACAGGGAAAAATATTAGAAAATGTAGGATTGAGAGGAAGCATGGTCTGTATAACCAATGAATGAGGACCAGAAAGGCAGCATTTTGCTTGTCTAGCCCTTCATAATCTTTGCCTATAATTTCTCATATATTAGGGAATAGGAAGATAGTACAGAAATTGGGACATGGTCAAAAGATGGGAGAGAGAAAGATGAATCCTAACAGTTCTACAGAAGGTTGCTTCTGAAAAATTTGTGATTTGTAATTCTGAGGGCCACTAAACAGTCCTAGCCCCAGAACTGTACCTAAAATGACACACTGTGAGGCAGAACTTGAAAAATTTACCAGAGACCTACTCGCTAAAGATAGATATAAAAGAGCTCCTTGGGATCTGGAAGCCTACTACCAAGATTCAAGACAAGTTAGCCCACCAGTCTGTTGACTTAAAATGCTATGAAAGAGAGAGTTTGGGACCTTATCAGAGAGCTATCTGTGAACCATGCTTCAGGGCTCCATATTTTGTATCAGCTTCTGTCTTGTAGGTGTTTGATAAACATGAAGCTGCACCACACCCTACCACTTCTCGAGGGGGGGGGGGCTGTGTGTGTGTGTGTGTGAGAGAAAGAAAGAACACGAACTGTCTCCTTTCTCTTTCCAAGGCCTCCTGCCTGCTTGAGAGAGGAAAAGGTATCCACAGCACAGAGGTGGGCTAGCCCAGTGGTCGGCAAACCGCGGCTCGCGAGCCACAAGCGGTTCTTTAGCCCCTTGAATTTGGCTCTTGCTGGTGCGAGCCGTGGTCCCTTTAAATGCAGACTGCTGCTGGGGAGAATCAAATCTCCCGCCCTGAGCATGCGCAGACAGAGCGTGCTCAGGGTGGGAGCGGCCTGGCAGAGAAGCAGCTCTGCCGGCCATCCCTGCAGCTGCGAGCCTCCGGCCAGGTAAGGGGGCTGGAGGGAGGCCTGGAGAGGGGGGGGGACGAGGAGAGTGGGTGGGGAGGACGAGGACACTGGCTGCCGCCTGGAGAGGGGTGGAGGGCCCCGGTAAAGCCGCGGCAGAGCCGGCCTGGGGGCTGGCCGTCCCCGCCCCCAGGGTGGGACAGGCAGGGTCTGCGTGCGGCTGGGGCAGGGGGGTGGCTGCGTCCACCGTGTGCCTCGTTGCCGGGGCCGCCTCCGAGCAGGCGGCTAGGATCAGGGTGCGGGGCTGGGATGTGGCTTTCCGGAGCCAGCCAGCGAGAGAGAGAGAGATGCCAGCCAGAGAGAGAGAGAGAGATGCCAGCCAGAGAGAGAGAGAGAGAGATGCCAGCCAGAGAGAGAGAGAGATTGATTGATTGATTTGTGGAGTGAAAGGAGATGGTTACGAATACCCTTATTAAGTTAATAACAATGTACCTTCCTATATATTTTAAGTTTAAAAAATTTGGCACTCAAAAGAAATTTCAATCGCTGTTTTGTTGATATTTGGCTCAGTTGACTAAAAAGTTTGCCGACCACTGGGCTAGCCTATCTGGAAAAAAATTGAAGAGATTAAAAAAAAAAAAAAAAAAAAAAAGAAAAGAAACGAAACTTTTATGGGGACAAAACTGAAACCATTAGATATTTGGAAAAAGAAACATACTCCGATCCCAGAACAACGTAATCATCTAGTAATTGGGACAGACTCCTGGGATGTTGTAGATGTTGTAGAGCTGGGATAGCTCGTTTTCTTTTTTCAGCAGAAATTCATCCCTGGACCTAAGAAAATTTCCCAATGAAAAATGTGCTTTGAAAGTTATAAGTTTCCATGAAAATTTTTGGTTTTGATGAACTGGCATTTTCTGACAAAAAGGGTTTTGTTGAAAATGTCCCAACCAATTATCATGCACTCTCTCCTTTGTCCCCGCTCCCATTCCTTAAGCCCCTCTGACTGCAACAAAAAAGTTGAAGAGGAAAAAGATGTTTCTGCAACTATAGCCCAACCCAGTCACCATTTTCTTGGTCTTGTTTCCTCACAAATTGCTACAATGTCCATCTCTTTTGCTGCTGACAGCATTCCTAAGTAGCAGCAACTTGAACTTGACATGCCCACCAAACCTTCTCTCTCTGTTTTAGGAATATCTGGTCTCAAAACATGAAAACCATCTGGAAAGATATACTGTGAGCCTCCACACATCTCCATGTAATTGGCAAAGCTACCACCTATCAAGCCAGTAGTAGATATGTGATCAACCAAGTTTTTAAATCTTTAAAGTGTGCTCTTGTATTTTACCCCAGATCCAAACAGATTGTGTGTTAGGCAATTCACACCAAGCTTGTCCTTCTGAACATCATTTAGTTCTGAAATGTTATACCAAAAAACTGCATTAATTTGGACACATTTTTAGTTGTGATATTTCAGCTACAGCTTTGACTTCTTGCTGAATCTGCCTCAAATGAAATGAATGAGCTGCACTATATTTTGACACATTCTGTGCTAAATTTTATTTTGGTTCAGAATCTGGTGAAGCCCTGTTTCTGCTGTTCCACCATTCCTTGGTCTCAAACTGAATTATTCTCAAGGGTTGAGATTTACACACTATGGCCGACGACAATAGTGAGGAATCACAAAAGGTCAACTTTTCAACACTGAACTGGGAATGTTATTGGGAAAAGGAAAACAAGTATCTGCCCTCCCCTGATATTTTATAGGTCATGATGAATAATCATATTTTAAAATGTGTCATTACACCTCGATATATAAAATATGTGTTTGTTTTTGCTAGGCCTAACTCAATCAGCAACAGTATTTGAGAAAGCCGTTTAATTAATGAGCTTTAATTTTATTCTTAAAGCATTTTACTTTCCTTATTTTTAAAAATAGAAGTAAATTACGCATTGGAGTATATAGTACAGCTGTTTAGGTCTGAAAAGATGATAGTTTTATTCCTCTGGAGTACAATAATCTCCTCTCAAACTTTCAGGCATGTACTGCATATATAACAGCTCCCCTGTTTTTGATTAATTCTCCCATTCCCATTAGGATAACAGTGGTTTCTGCCAAGGACATTTTGATGGGATTTCTTTATAATTCTAAACTCCCAGAATTACTTCAGCTTTTAATTACTCCCAGTATAATTCTGCTGCCGACTTACATGGCTCATGAGGGAGCAGGAGGGATGGAGGACAAGAGACAGAAGGGAGTTATAATTCATTGCAAAGCAAAATAAGGCTTTTTGTCTCCCTCACCAACTAAGTGAGGGAGTCAATTCCAAAGGGGTAGCCATGTTAGTTTATTGTAGAAAGACAACAGAGTCCTGTGGCACTTTTAAAGACTAACAGATTTATTTATCGCATGAGCTTTCGTGGGAGAAAATCCCACTTCGTCAGACGTTTCAAAGCGTCTGACGAAGTGGGATTTTCTCCCACGAAAGCTCATGCAATAAATAAATCTGTTAGTCTTTAAAAGTGCATAGGACTCTGTTGTCTAAGTGAGGGAGGTAAAGGATAGAATTGAAGATTCAACTCTCAATGATAACATGTTCTTCTATTGGCTAGAATAGTAAAGGAAATTATTTTTAAAAAGCTCAAGGCTATGAAGATATGTTCATGTAATATTTGCTTTCCTGAAGTACAGTCAACACATACTGCATTGCAAATAGGCACAAACAAACAACTGTTATCATTGTTGCACAGGAAGTAAGATTTTAAATGACATTACATCTAATTTTAAAAACTGCTTTAGAAGTTGACAGCTTCTAATAACCCAGGATTTCAGTTGTTGTTACAGCTGTACAGTAATACTTAGTTCCAAGGCAAATACAGCATAGATAAATGTTTTTAAAAGCACAACCAACAACTGTGCTATGAAACCTGTATTGCCGCAAGCAATTTTTGTTAATGCCATTACTTGTGGATATAGCTTCACTAAAAATTTTGATGATATCTGCTTGTTCCGGTGTCTGAGCCTTTGGGAGGAAAGAAAGAAAGCAAGCAGTTTTATTCAAATCTCTTCCACCCATAGGAGTCTAACATTAAAGAATTTAAGCAACATGCTGAGAAATATTACCAAACCTCAACGGCTGCATCTACACTTGTAAATTAAGTCGACTTAAGCTTGCTTAAGTCGACTTAATTTACCCTGCGTCTACACTACAGTTTTCTTAACTCGACTTAAGGAGCTTGCTTAAGTCGACTTAAGGAAAATAAAGTTGACAATGAAAATTAAGTTGACTTTATTAAACCTAGAATTAGTTCGACTTAAGGCTTAATTCGACTTTTTAAAGTCAAATTAAGCCAGTGTAGACATGGGGTAGCCCTAAGTCGACTTAGGGCTACCCCAGGACTGCACCAATGCCCTCCCTGCCGGGGGGGGGAGCACAGAGGGAGCCTGGCACGCCCCCCCACAGGGCAGGACAGAGCCCTGCCCACCCTACCCCTATGCCCTGCCAGGTCCCTGTCCCGCTTTGCCCCATTGTACCTATGTACAATGGGGCAAAGGCTGAGCCCCCTGGCACTGGGCAAGGGGTGCCCCCCTGCTCCCGTGGACCTGCCCTAGGTCCCCCTAGCCCCTAGAAGTCTACCTAGGCGTCCAGTGTGGATGCTCTAGGTCGACTTTGTAAGTTCCCCCCAAAAGTCGACTTAGTTAAAGTCGACTTAAATTTCCAAGTGTATTCATAGCCAACGTTATTACTAGGAGCCCTATTTTCCCAGGTTAGAATGCAAACAAAAATCTAAAATCTAAAACTCAAATATAAATAATTGCACCATGAAATTGCAGTGAAATTTAGGTACCACATTCCAATAATTAACAGAGCAAAAAAGCTCAAGACTCATCCCAAAGTGAATTTAACCTGCACATTTAGTTAAAATGAACATGCTTAACAAGAGCTGAAGTATCAGTCAGCAGTTTCTCAGGGAGCAACAAAGTCTGTAAATCTAGTCTAAAATGAGAACTATTTTGCTGATCAATTTCAGTTACTGCTTTAGAACAGTGGTGCTATATAAAGGCTATTAGAATGCATAAGCTTCAAATATCTGACTCTCTGAGAGGTTATCTTAAGAACTGAAGGACCTACAATCAGACTAGGCATGATCTATGGTAGGTTACAGCCTACCAATCAAAAGTAAGTGAGCCCATGCATTTTCCACATCATTTTTGAAGTACTATCCCCAAAGTAGTTGCTGAGAGAAGGATATCAGTCTCTTAGGGCATGTCTACACTACAAAGTTAAGTCGACATCACAATAATTAAATCAGTTGGGCAGTGTCTACGCCACACAGTCTGTCAATAGAGTGCTTCCTCACTAGCTGCGCTTGAACTGATGCAAAAAGCAGTACACTGTGGGTCACTATTCCCCCAGTACAGCTACCTGCAGAGGGTTTGGGAAAGGGCTTGTGAAGCCTCATGGGGGAGTGGGAATATGGCTTCAGCCTACCACAATGCAGTTTCCTCGCTCCTTTCTTTGATATCAGTGGCAAACAACCCATACTTTTCTGCATCTTTTTTCAAAAGCCTGGCTTCACCACATATACCCCATACCTAGAGAAGCATGGACCCAAATCAGCTGTGCACTCCTGGCGAGCATTATGAACATCTTGGGCCTTATCCTGAAGTATTTCAGAGTTGAGCCAGGAGCCACCACACAGAACATTGCAATGTCCAAGCAGCCCTGCTGTAAGGCATAGAATAAAACAATTCTCAGTTGCTGCGGGCAGTTATGGAGAAGCGGAACACGAAGGAGCACCATTTCCAGTCCTGGCTGGGAAACAAGCTCTGACTGGTGAGATCACAACATTAGGCAGTTATTGGAATGATTAGCAAGGGCTGCAGAACTTTTGAATGTGAAGGACCATTTCCCAGGAACTTTGTGTAGAGTTTTCCTCAGCCCTGGAGAGCAACAGCGCTAAAATGACATATTCTGACAATGAAGTGAATGGTGATATTTCTGTGGAAGTCTGCAATGCCAGACTGCTACTGGTCAGTAGGGAATCAATTCAGTTAGTAAATCCACCGTAGGAAAATGTTGTAATCTAACCATGCAGTCATTTACTGACGTCTACTAAGAAGGGTGATGACAGTGGGCAATGTGCAGAATACAATGGATGATTTTGCTATGGTGGGGTTCCCCAACTGATCGATGGCACGCATATTCCTATCTTGGCTCCAGACCACCGTGCCAATCAGTGGTCCCCAACCAGTAGATTGTTATCCACTTCTGAAGGGCAGTTGCTATTGAAACCTATGAGTATTGCACCATCTGCTGGTTGGGGACCACTGGACTATATAAACCAAAAGGGACACTTTTAAATGGTGTCACAAGTATTAGTGAATAACAAGGGATATTTCACCAATTTCAGGGTGGGATTGTCAGGAAAGGTGCATGATCCATGCAACTTTAGGAACACAAATCTGTTCAGAAAGCTGCAACCAATGATTCTTTTTCCAGATTTCAATATAATCAACAATTTTGCTATGCTAATAGGGATCCTGCTTATCTCTGGTTTATACAATAGGCACCTGAACCGCAGCAAGGAACAATTCAACAATAGACTGAACAAATGCAGAATGGTGGTGGAATGTGCCTTTGGATGTTTAAAAGGTCATGCTGATGCTGTTTGCTCACTAGATTAGACCTCAGTGAAAGCAATATCCCATTGTTTTCACTGAATGCTATATGTGTGCTCCATAACATAGAACTATAGAAGAATAGGGATGGAAGAGACCTCACGAGGTCATATAGTCCAACCCCCTGCTAAAAAGCAGGACTTCTTCCACTAAATCACCCCAGCCAGGGTTTTGTCTAACCAGGCCTTAAATATCTCCAAAGATGGAGATTCCACCACCCCCCTAGGTAACCCATTCCAATGCTTCACCACCCTCCTAGTGAGAAAGTTTCTCCTAATATCCAACCTCGACCTCTCCAGCTGTAATTTGAAACCATTGCTCCTTGTTCTGTCCTCTGTTACCACCGAGAACTGCCTAGCTCCCGCCTCTTTGGAGCATCCCTTCAAGTAGTTGAAGGTTGCTATCAAATCTCCCCTCAGTCTTCTCTTCTGTAGACTAAATAAGCCTAGTTCCTTCAGTCTCTCCTCATAAGTCATATGCCCCAGCCCCCTAATCATTTTTGTTGCCCTCCGCTGGACTCTTTCTAATTTGTCCACATCCTTTCTGTAGTGGGGAGCCCAAAACTGAACACAGTATTCCAGAAGTAGCCTCACCCGTGCCAAATACATCTGTGAAGCAAAGGGAGAAAAGTTTCTACAGAGGTTGGGCGTGGAAGCAGACTGGCTGCTCAAAATTAGCTACCAACCTGATACCAGCAAGATGCTTTGGGATTTTAGTAAACCCATTTTAGTAATATGTGCCAACTGTCTGTGTTGTGCCTTCCCATACCTTTCTCTCCCTTCTCCACCCCCTCAAAATTACATGATTTGAATAAATAAAGAGTATTTCATTCATGAAATATTTACTTTTATTGCACAAACAAAGAACCTGAAAGAACAGGAAAATAATTTAACCTTGGGCAAACCATGAGATACAATTGGGAGTGGTGAAACAAATGCAGCTTGTCTGTGAAAGCACAGAAGTCTTGCCCATCGAAAGTCTTCCAATGGACACCTTTTGTTTTTAGTACTATCCCCTCACATTGAGTGAAAGGGGTGCCTCCAGGAACATCTGGGGAGGTGGATTGGGAAGAGGATGATGATTACAGGCCATTCTGCAGGAGCCGCAGAAGGACCCTAGCCCAAGTTGCTTTTCTTGAAACTCAACCAGTCACTTCCTTCATAATCTAGAGCATCTCATCCTGCATGGCACACTCATGCTCCTAGGATGCTCTCCATGTCCAGGATGAAAAATAGCTCTGACTCTCAGGAAGACTAGATCCTCCATTCACATTTCTCCTATTCTTCTCCTCCCCTTCCTCATCCAGAATGTCCTCATTGTTGCCTGAGGAGACCGGGATCCAGACTCCTGGGATGTATCCATCCTGTGTTTCGGGGTAGTCGTGGGGTCACCACCAAGAATAGCATGCAGCTAATTGTACACGTGGCATGTCCGTGGTACAGAACCAGAATGACTGCCTTCCTTTTCTTGCAAAAGTTTCTCAATTTTCTTGTTTCATTGTTGCAGTAGCCCTTCTCCACTATACCCCAAACTATTTTTGTAAAGGTCTACATTTCCTCAACTGATCAGAGTTGTGCCTGCAGAGATTCTTCTCCCTACATATGGACGACATCCACTACCTCTTGTGTGCTCCGAGCTGGAGCACATTTGAGACATTAAATCACCATGATTAGCTAGTCCGGTGAGCTCTTCATGCTGATCAAACAGCAAATGGGAATTCAGAATTTCCTGGGGCTTTAGCAAGGGTGGAGCTCTTTCCTGTGTACCTGGCTGCTGAGCAGCCGAGTTGAAAATCATCTTCCAAGATGTCACAACAGAGCACCTCCTGGAGGCCAATTCAATCAACTTACACAATGCTGCATCTATCAACATCAATTTAAGTGCTATGCCTCTTGCAGAGATGGAATAATTAAGTCAACCTAACAGGGGAATTAGGTCAGTGGAAGGGACCTGGTAGGGTAGTTGCACATGTTAATAGATTGACATAAAGCAGGTTCTGTTGAACCAAATTTGTAGTGGAGACTAGGCCTCAGAGAGGCTGATTAATGGAGATATCAGGTCATTCCTGAAATGCTAAAGAGGTATTCTCAAGAAGGGTGTCACATTATGGTAGGTCAGAGCATTTTCTAGGTACTGCGGGGAACTGGATGTGAAGAACATTCGGGTTACTGTCTAGCTCTGTTAGCAAACAACTATGTTAGCAAATATGTACACAATAGATTACATGCTCAAAGGAAGAAAATTAGCTGTACAGTGCTGAGAAGTATCCTATTACAGATATTAGAAGTACTGGTAAGTATAGGTTGTAGAAAAATAACTTTACTGGAAACCTCTCTCTTTACAAACCTTTATTAAGAGTCCGGGTTGCAGCTGTATTTCTATAGCAAAATAATTTAGGAGGCTTTGGAATAAAGGTTTCCCTGAACATTAGTAGCAAAACAATAACTGTCATCTAAGCAATTTGCAAATGAAGATGTATGTAAGGCTGGTGTCTACCGAACACTAGCACTTTGGTTCTCCTCTGATTTTCCTTCAGATCCCCAAAATCTTCAGGACAGGGGCAGAAATGAGGGCTGCAAAAAAGCATTGACTATGGGATTTGCCTACCATTGCTATTATCTTGTTTGAGATAAATGCCACACAACTTGAGAATCATCTTTATTCTCCTGGAGATTGCAGGTCCATGAACATCATTCCTCTCACAAAGAAGTAACTGAATGAAAATCCAGAGGACACACTGTCTAACTTTTGAGTCAGTCTGCTGTGCAATGAGATACCAAATAAATGAATTTGATGAACAGATGCACCTCATCAAGATCAGAGAGGCATCAGGGACTCACTGCATAAAACAGCTGTACTATACTCCGTCTGTTGATAGATAACTTTTCTCACATCTTCAAAAAAGTTTTGCTTCCGTTAGAGTGAGAAACAGCCTTTGTTTCTAAGTTGTTTATGTGATGGACAGATTCTTGTTTGGACACTTACTTGGAGGAGTAAACACTGATCATCTCTGTTCTCCCTCTTCTACAAACTGACATTTATAGTGAGACTTGCACCATTTAGCTTTGACAAGGACATGCCCTTTATCACATCCTTTAGGACCTTTCACCACCAGGGAATGTGTCACTGGTGCGAGGTAATAGGAAACGAGTTACATTCCTCAGAAACAAAACATGGAGCTAATTTAAGTATGTCTCCAGTGATCAAAAAGCTGAGTTCAGGAAGAAGGTGGCAAACAGACTTGTAGTGGTATGAAGTCTCTGAACGTGACTGGTTACCAATGCTTATTATACCATTGCCTTCATTGGCTTGTCTAATACACAGAAGCCTCATTCAGTTGTGAATAAAATTTGAAGATGTGGAAGCAAGTTCCAACTAAAAATGTGGTAGCAATATTCTAAACCAAAATGAAACAACCAAAAAAACTAAGGAAAGAATTGTCCCCCTTTCTTTTAACCTGCCTTGCAATTGAACCTTCTTTTATGGCTCCTATTTTATACCCCCTTTGTGAATAGCCTATATAAAAATTATATTACCAAAGTTACAAAAGCTACTTCTCTAGCTGAGAATCTCTGTAGTTTTGCACTACTGACCTCCAAAATGGTTAATAGATTTTTAGTTTTTGGTGTCAAGAAATATTAAGTGGCTTGCAATTTGACTAAGTCAGTAATACACAATCCTATTACCTGATCAAACAGAAAAAACTCAGGCTAGGATAAGCATAATCCTCATATTGGAAGATATATGTACATTTATTACATGCTTAGTGCCACACTCGGGATTAGGTTGCTATTTTGTTTGTTTGAAAAGGCTAATAACAGGAAATAAATATAAGGAAAGCATATGAAAATAAAAATAAAGTACTTTTAAACAATGCCAACAACACCAGGAAGCAAGCTCAACAATGCAATGTATAAACCCAATAATTTGTAACAGGATAGGCAGAGATTTTAGTGAGGGAAATGGGAAATAGTTTCCTTGTTTCAGATTACTGAAGATAACAAATGCTTATTAGAGCTAGATCGATGCTATTCACCAAAGGATAAATGGTCATGGCTAGCTAATAGATAAACCTCATGGGGAATAATTGAAAATATAGTATATTTGGGATAAAATTACAAATCTACCCCCTTCCTGGGTCTACTGGGGAATGGGAAGCAGACGATAAGGAAGCTTGCACATTCCTGCTTCCTCATATTCTCTCTGTTCTATGGATACAATGAAAATTTCAGTCTCTGGACTGATACATAGAACAAAATTGTATATATGTACTTAAAAATATATTAGTAGAATTAAAGAAGCCTTTAATTTGAATATTTCAGATCCTGAAAGATTTTATTGAGTTTGGACATATCGGCCTAACTTCTTTTTTTAAACTGGAGACTCTAAAGTTTACACATAAAGAAAAAAATAAGTAATTATCCACGTTTTATGAAAAACAAAACCAAAAATAAATGTCATTGATGGCCTGTCACATCTCAAAGTTTAGCAGTGAAACTGTTCCAAAAACATGCTCTGAGAAGGAGTAACTGATCAGAATGTTTCTAGTGTTTATTGGAAAAGTAAATAGACAATTGGTTGATCTAAAGTCCAGGCTACAAACTCATAAGATATTAAAAGGACTGAAATATACTTAAAGTTGTTATAATCAGAAAAAGGAAGTGCAGTAATTTGTCTCCTATTGCTTTAAAAAACGCAATTTACTGCTCTAGACAAGAGTCACTTTTCCAGTCATACCTAGGAGTTACAGTGCATAAAAGCTTTTGTTTCTTTTAGCAGACATCTTTCAGCTAAACTGCACAGCATAAAGCATAACAATGTATTTACTAAAATGTTCTTTTGTAATTCTTAATGCACACCAAATAAAGGTAATTTTATTTGCAAACATACAAAGATGAATAAAAAATTTAAAGATTTTTGAAGTAGCAATTGCATATGATAATACTCATGTGTATGAAAGCCAGAACAGTGATAAGTAAATCAAAACAATGTTTTCTCTCTGACCACTATGAGTCTAACTGTAGTTTATAATGACAGTCATATCTATATCACACAGATGTTAATTTTAATGTAAATTTATTCCAGAAACCTTCAATTATTTCTGTTTCCTACAATATCTTTGTTATTTACCTTTTCAGTGCTATTTAAAACGCTTTGATAGTTTTGCATTTTCACATCGTTGCTTGTTCAGCTACAGATTGTATATGAAAAGTTTTTCAGAACAAAATTTAAACGACAATGTTACCAAATGCTAAAAATCTCATTGATAATACACGTATTAGTGATTTTTCCCTTTTAAGTGTTGGTGCTGACTTTAACAACAGTCAACTCTTGGCAACTCGCATTTCACAACAGATTCATTGTTTCTTATTTGGAAATGGATCAGAAATTTAAAGCTATGCTATTGTTCGGTAGCAAATACATGACGCTCTGTTAGAATATATACCCTTGTCTCAAGAGTTACTAAAAACACTTGAAAAATCTTATGGTGGCACTAATCTTTTGCATACATGTTCAACCCTGTCAAGAAGACTCTCTCTATAATCTAATAGAGATGGCTTGTGACAGGGGTCACAAATACATTTAGAGACTGCCAAGTAAATTGGCAGCAGCAACATTGCTCCACTGGTTTAGGCCGAACACTAGTTCCTAGATTTTCAGTGGGAAATTGTACAACAGATATACATATTACTTTTACATACACAGGATATAGCGGCCTTGACACAATATGCATTTTCAGACGTTTTTATTCAAAGTACCACATTGTTGTGTCATGAACCAAATAAATTGTGGATTTTCAGTTGAATGCCTGACATTATGAACACCCTCTCCTACATATGCAAAATTTTTAATGCACATTCAGAATGATGAGCTATGTTGTACAGTAAGCAATAGTAAACTGAAATCAGGTTCTCCTGACCTTCCATAATGTGGTCAGCACTACAGCTACTCAACTCTTTACAAAATAACATTGAATGTCTAAACAACAAATGTGTTTTAAAGCAGTTTCAAAAACTTTGGATTAGTTACTCACCCAAATTCTTATCTTTCATCAAGACAGGATTTCAGGTATGAATCTGGCAGATTAATTCATTTCAACGCTATACAAAATATATACAATACTACATACTCAAGGCTGTATGACTGCTATGCATATACTGTGCTTCCAACAGGATTCAGGTGATAACCATTTAATTCAGCAATAAAAACATGCCAAAATGACCTTTAAACAGAATGTCTTAAATGTTTCATATATGGGACTTGACTTTCAAGTCCTGGCAGAAGAAAATCAAGAAGCTCCTGTGCAAATGTGTGCTCCTCACTAAGTCTAAGACTGTTTCATGCATGTTCCTTTTAAACTCTGTTCTTCTGACCAGAAGGGACATTTTTGAAGGGACACATGATGAAATGTAAATGAACAATGTACCTATCTGTCAGTTCCTGTCTTTGGCCACATTATGCCTGCTTATAGTCATAGGTAGTTTGTTGCCCACACTCATTTGAGTAGAGCCAGGTTCTCTTTTGCATCCAGTCATGCCTGTGATTTTTTGCCTTATGTTTATGCGCACAACACTTTACACTAGTGCTATGCTTAATCAAATCTTTACCACTACTAATAGTAAACTGCATTTGAAATGGAAAAGAGGATCAGTAATCTTTGAATCATACATGCAACATTCAATAGCCAACAAAGAACCAAAAAAAATAAAGATAAATCTGGCCAATAGGTCCAAATCCCAAAAATCTCTGTCTCTTCTTACTGTTTGTATGCTGGCTAGTATGTATACCGTAAATTCAGCTACATAATTTCTACCTTTATTATGAAGTTAATTGTTTGTCTCAGAAAAAAGTTGATAGGTTTTTTTCCTGTTAAATTTCCACAGTAATAGCCAACATCAACACAAGTATCTGTTTGTGAAGACTGAAAAAACATTTACTTACTTGCTACCTCCAGTGATGCATTATGACTCACAGCTTCACCAAGGTAATTCCTTGCAACACAGACATACACTCCTTCATCTGGTCTACTTTTGCGCCCATGTACTATACGTAAGAAAAATAAAGATCCGCTGGGCAGCAACATCCGATGGGAGCGAGGGTCATCTTTGTCAGTTTCAACTCTTTCACCCCCTTTATACCATTCAATAGTTGGGGTTGGCCTGCCTTCAGCCTTACAATTCAAAGTTGCTGGTTCTCCTTTTGAAACAATTAGATCAGAAGGGTGCTCGACAATTCGAGGTGGGAAATCTTCTTGACGGAGACGGGAGCCTATAGGATAAAGAAACAGTTTTCTTATTAGATGATTATACACATTCACTGGATAAGGCTATTTGACTGTTAATCCCCAGTGGCTTGTATTATTACAAAGATTGCTATAAACTTTTTAAATTTAGATCAAATTTTTATGAGATTTCAATCTTCAAATGCTTTCCCATAACTGGGCAAATTAAGAAGACATTCGTCAAACAACAGTCTTCTGATATCTTATGCATTTAATGAAACAACTAAGTCATTAATTCAGATTTACTATTTTACAGTACAAACATGAAAACTCTTTACAGATACCAGAGGAGTCCCAGCAAGATTAGTGTTGCCCCATGCCTCTGAAGTATATTTGAAGCTGAGCTGACTGGGAAGCTGAAGAATCCACTTATACTGTAAACTGCTTTGGACACTCACTAGTTAGTGCAACAAGAACATGAGAAACTGGGCGATCATGGAATGAAAATACCTCTCAAAAACTTTCTGTGCCAGTGAAACCGACAGAGAAGGTAATGTCAGTAAGGACTATATTGCAACCCACCACAATACTGGGTGTTCATTCCATCATTCTCTATCACCCGCCCAGGGAAATATTACACAACCTGGGACAAAAAAACCCTGAAAGCTGTGAAATAAGAAGTCCCTCTTATAAGGGAGGATGACATCATTCAGAACCTTAATGTGCACTTTCATATGCTGGCCAAGAGCAACTATAACCACCTATTAGACAGATATATATCACAGGAGAACCAGACAACATAAGTTAGGTAGTCCTACAGGACATTCATTTATTAACCATTCTACAGAATAGATGAGAGACTACAGAGTTTTCCAGATTTCAAAATTCATGACTGCATTGCCCACCTCAGAATGTTTGCTCTCTCCTTTTTGATATACAACTTTTACCAGAATTAAAATTAGCCTCTGGGGTTAATAATTTTCAATAATTGAAATGTAAAGTGTCAAAATTCTCTATTAGTAGTAGTAATGTGTGTTTTGAATGGCTGTGAAGCACAGCACATAGAAATATGTGATGTATTCACAACCAGTTACAAGACCATACAAGTGATGTGGAAAATGAAAAGAGGAGGCGATCCCAGAGCGAGTGCACTTTTCAATGTAAACACAGAAATTACATGTAAATGCTGCATTTTACAGTAATGTTTATTTCACACTCACCTCACCTAAGGCTAACTAGTGTAAATTGAATTACATAGTAATCAACCAGCAGTTAGTGCACAGTCCCAAGACTCTGGGACTTTGCTTGACATGAGTAAAAATAGATTTGCATCCTTTATGCAATGCAAGAAGATAACTAAAATTCAAACAGAACTATCAGTAAGTACATATCAACTCAACTGCAATCAAATGTGCTTTGTGGGGGGGTTTTATGTTCATACAAAACATATTCAGAATATATTTGTATTAGCATTATGAATTTCAAGAAATTAATTACTAATATTAAATATAAAAATATGTTGAGCCTAACTATACAGAAAATCCCAGCTGGATAAAAGGACCTTTATACTGTTTCCTCACTTCTGCAGCCACTGATTTCTGTTCCTGAAGCAAAGAGACTCTCAAATGAAACCGCAGCAACAAAAATAAGCACAGAATTTATTCTGCACAGAATTTTTATATACAAAGACCAAGCACAAAGATTAATCATATTTTTAAGGAATGAGGAGAAGAATTGAAGTCAGGAAATGCCTGACTTCTGATCTAGTTTTATTACTGTTTGACTTTGGACAAGACACTGGAATTAGACACTTGTGGCTGGCCCATGCCAGCCAAATCAGGCTCATAGGGCTTAGTCTGCAGGACTTTTTAACTGAAGCATGAATGTTCAGGCTCAGGCTGGAGGCTAGGCTGTTAGACCCTGAGAAGATCCCACAGCCTAGGTATTTGGCTATCCAGAGTGTCTACACCCCAATTAAACAGCCCAGAAGTTCAGGGCCCAGAAGTCTGAGTCAGCTGACACAGGCCAGCCAGAGATGTCTAACTTTTAGTGTAGAGATACCTTCAGACGCCTGTCTTATGACCTTCTGCATCCAGCTAGTCAATAAATCATTTGCCACCATTATTAGAGCATAAACACCAACACTTGATGCTAAACAACAGAAAATCTTTTTACACTGATCTTGACAAAAATCCTGTCATCCATTCCGAAAACAAATAAAATAATCCTTTTAGGGGACTTTAATGCAAGAGTTATCCGAGATGCTAATATACAGAGTGGCACCATTGGGAAGGAAAGACTGGGTAAGACCAATTCCAATGGTATCTTTCTACTCAAGAAATGCACCGAGCACAATTTTTAGACATAGCAACAAATACAAAACTTGGCAACACCCCCGTTCAAACAATGGAACCTCTTGGACTTGTTATAAGAACACAAGCTCTAAGATGTCCAAATCAGCCATGTCATGAAAGAAGCCAATAATTGCTTGACTGACCACCGCTTAGTGAGGTCAGTCATGTCCTTCAGAACTGCACCAAAATAGAGAAAGCAAGCAAACTCACTTATATAACAATACAACATACAAATACTTCAATGCTCAGTGCACCAAGAGAGCTGCCAACCACATTTCAGTAGAAAAACTGACCATATGCACAGCTGCAAACGCTACAAGTGTCAAAGAAGCCTGGACAGACCATCCATGATATTTGTGAGGAATCTATTAGCCTTGCTACCTATCGCAATCAGGACTGATTTGATGACAGCAAGATTGATATCACAGCCCTCTTGGACCAGAAGAGAAAAACTTTCTGAGACTGGCAAAACCACCCATCATCCACTCAGAAGCAGACCTCCATCACCAAAGGACTGATATCAAACAAAACCTGTGAGAGATCACATTTGACTTCAAAAAATTGCTAACAACGACCTGCAGAGAACTCCCAGCCCGTAAGACAGCCGTATACCATTTTTGTACCACCCAAAATCTGGACTCAGAAACATACTTGTGTAATTCAGATAGTCATGCGAGCTTATCTAAATTATGACAAGCTCTTGGATCTTCTCTGTTGCTCACAGTGCTGCTCAGAACCTCTGCAATGTTATAGGAACACCCTTGATTCAAATCATTGACCCTGGTCCTCTCTCACACACAGTGATTATGAGGAGATACTGGGAACACAGCCATGAGTTCCATGGTGCCAGTGCTGGGGGAAACTTCAACCAGTCAGAACCCTTTAGCCTAGATAAAAGGGCTAGAATGGAGCCAAACCAGGCAAGGAAAGTGGGAGAACCTCACCAATGATCTTCAGTCTATCTGAAAAGGTACTCATCTTTATGTATCACTCAAGGAAAAAAAAAATAGAAATGAGGGATCAAAATAAGGTAACCGCAATACCTGTAAAGTACTTAAAAGATATAAAAACATTATATTGAACTATTTGAATGCATTATATTTTAACACATTATTTGTAAAAGGCAAAGCTTGCACAGATTTTGTACATTACCTATTCTACATTCAATGGATTACACTAGTCAGCAAATTTAAAAATACACAAGATACAATATTCCAGCCTCTTCATTATTGCTACCAACAAGGCCCAAGATATAAGGAAAAAAGCAAGACTACATATTTTGTATTCTTTTTATGCACTGTCCTGTAATAACAATAACTGCAAATACCTAGCTAAATACTTTCTTGAAAATTGAGACATACTGACTTCATGTGAAAGATCTGGGGTTGGGGGAGAGATGATAGAATGTCATGTGAGAATCTCAAGTTCTCCAAATTTCTGGAATTTTCATGTACTCTTTACACTTGTTCGATGGGTAACAGTAGATAAGATAAAATGACAGAACCGACCATTAACAGAGTTCTATGTTAATACTTCATAAAGTAATCTTTTTCTGGAAAATTCCTTGAAACACAAGGAGACAAAAGCTGAATGAGTAGTTGATTGGTGCACGGGGAGCATTAACAGCAAATTTAGCGACATCTGCCTGAGGGGATATAATGGCCATGACAACCAGGTTATAATCTTTCTGTGTATCTAGATGCTATTTTTTAAATCTTTCTTTCCTTTTACCCTTCTTATTTAAGCTCCATTTATGTTTTATTGTAAGTAGAAACAGATTCAATTATCAACATAAATCTTACAGTGGGCACCAATTCTCTAATTTTCTTGTCAGAAATCTACCCCACAAGGGATATTTGGTAAAAATAGGAGCACAGCAGCTATCAGTTGCATGCTGTATCTTCTGTGAATACACAAATGAGCTACATTTTTTTTTTTAACCTAAAGTAGACAGTACTCTGTTATAGGAACTAACCAATTTGTGTTCCCTACTCTGGTATAAATCAAGTTCTAAGAAGTTAACAGGATATCCCTACTGGAGTGTTCTTTACTGAATATTTCAGTGCTGCTAATTAAATGAAAATATGAAAAATCATGGTTCCAGTTTATTAATTTGTACCATAGCTATTTTATAAGAATTCCAACCTTGAAGGAAAGAGATGTGAATAATCAAAAGAAACTTCACAAGGATAGAGAAATACAGTTAAACTTCTTAGAACAAAGATGGCCTTTATTTTCTCCTTAATGCACCATCTCATCTAGAGGTGTTATATACAAATATGAAACAACATAAAATAAATAGGAAGGAAAATATATGTAAGACAATCTGAAAACTCTTGACATCAAGGTAACAAAATATTATTTTTTCAAAGCCTAGAGCCAACCCACCAAAAAAAAAAAAAAAAAAAAAAAAAAAAAAAAACCCTCAAAATCACTATATTACCACCCTCCTAATGTCTCAAAAATGGAGCTTTAAAGCATGAAACAGCTACCAGTCAAGACCATATCTAAAATTTTCCTAGAGAAATTCTGAAACTTCAGTTAAGGTGGATATATGAAACCTTATTTCCGCCAAGTGAAAGAAATCACCCAAATCTTATAAAATGATCTTGATGTAACAAGACTAAGAAAATGCCTATAAAACCATTTCCAGTTAGCCCCATTCATTCCTCCCATTTCACAAACCACTGAAAGCAAAGGGTATTTACTCTGAATGAAGTATTAATTTTAATTGAGAAGATCAGATCTGAACAATTGCCTTGGTCTCTTGTATTCTTTATACAGCAACAGGTATATAGAGCAATTCAGATAGATGAGAGCAGAGTTCAAAGAGCATCGTACCAGAGAAATTGTAGATGAGTCCAGTGCTATTGTCAGTGTAGGTCTACCCTTAGAGATTAGGATAATATACATGGATGGTCTTTTTTCAGAGATTCTGATTTCTCAATGTAGTGTCCATCAGCCCTCACCCAAGTGATCATCCAGCAGCTCTCAAGGATACTCAACTTTGTAGCTCTGTAATATACCTTGTTTTTTTTCACTCTGAGCATGGGAAAAAGATTGGAGTTACAAGAATAAATGATTTTTTAGTTTGCTTGCAGTGCTGTACATTTTTTTCCATGAAAAAGTAAATTCATTTCAGATGTAAGCTAACAATTTGTTTAATTGTTTAACTTACGTGGCAAACAGCTGGCTCCCCTCTGGTGGCTCCATGCTTTTCCCACAGTTGCCCCATCCCCAAAGGGGGGGCCCTCTGATAATGTCCAATGGGGGGGTGGGGTTTGGGACCTGGACCCACCCGCTACACTGGGTCCCAGCCCAGGGCCTATGAGATGTCGCTATGTGCTGCTGACAACATCCAGATCCACAGCTCTTTCCCCTGGGCTGTTTTCCCCCCTATACCCTTTCAGTTCCTTTGCTCTGCCTTCTCTTAAACAGGGTTTCATTTCTCAGGTCTGTCTCCCCTTGTATTTTTCCTCGTATGTCTGGTACCTTCCTCAAAAGTCCTCTACACAACACTGCCTTCCTGCTCCTTCCCCAGCTTGTACTCCCCTCTGTTTGGAGCAGAGGGGCTTTTATCAGGCACCTGGCTACTGCTTAACTAATCTCAGGTGCTCCTAATCAACCTGTAATGACCATAACTAGTCACCAGGGAACAAAGCCTTCAGCATTCTGAGGCTTACACATCTCTCATCTTGCACTCTCAGACTGCCTGCTGGTCTTGATAGCTCACACTTTTTAAAACCAAATTTAATTTCAAGTCAAATGTTTTGTTTAGAAGATGTCAAAATGCATTTTGACTCTTCAGTATTTTATTTTATTAGATGAAAAACAATTTAGTGAATTTGGCTTAAGGGTCCAACATATTTCAGTTGACACCAATTTTCATTTTTTGGTGAAAGAACAGTTTGACGCTAAATCTTCACCCAGCTCTAATGAAGATTTTGGTATATACATTTTTGGTATATACATTTGGTACCATACATTGCCTGCTTTCATCAGGTCATGCAGATTTGTTAGGCAAAGATTCTCTTTTGGGTACCACATCTCAAATAATACCGCCTTCAATATTTGTTTTATTTAAAAATCCAAAGCTCTGGCTGACATACAAAATAGAAAAAGATATACAATATGTAGATGAGACCACTGTCCCAAAATAAAAGCACCCAAATGCCCTCAAAATAAAAAACTCTCCTATCATTCACTCAGTACCTGACCACAGAAAATGCCTGGGAATACTGTCAGTTTTTTCAGAAATCAGACATAGTAAAAAATTCTTAATTTATTTGCATTTTTTAATAAAGCAAAACAAAACAAAAACAAACACAAAAACCCTGTAAAGAAACATGAATAGATGAAAACAAAGCATAAGTTTACTTACTTCACCAGATGGCTATAACTGTATTTAGAATATAATTTACAAAAGCGATGATATGCAGTCACTCAGGACAAAAATCTGCCACCCTTACACTGAACATTATATTGCTATGCAACTACCCTCGATAAAAATTAATATAATACACTAAGTAATGCACTGCTCAGTTTGAATCCTACCCTAATCCCATGTCAATTGCCTCTACTTTATGAAGGCAGACACAGCTGGTGTGTAACAGTGTGACATTTACTTCCCCTTCAACTCCCCACCCCCTGCCCATGGTGGGCCTAACAAAGGTAAATTGCACACCTCCTTGGTAACATCTCATGGGATTGTTTCAAAGACATACTGTAATTTGAGATATTTAGATTCAAGGGAGATTTCCCAACTGACGTGGCTATGTACTCAGGAGGTCTGTTTTTAGCCTCTAAAAGGACATGTCTACATTACAATCAGAAGTGTAACGTAAGTTCACATAGGCATACTCAAACTAGTTTAACTCTAGTGGGCCCCAGGGCAAGTTGCACTAGTTCACCTGGAACCCTGGGCACGTACCCATGTTCCTAACTTGTACTGATGGCCTATGCTGCCATGTGTTTACTGCTATTTTTAGTTGAAATACAAGCTGCAATCACACCCCACACTGGGGGTGTAGCAATGGGTGGGCCTGGGTAGGCTGGGGCCCACCCACTTGAAGATCAGGCCTACCCACTGCAGCATCTGGCAGTGGCATGAATTTCTCCATCGTGGCTGCAGGGCCTGGCCAGAAAACACTGGGGCTGACACTGGCTGCTGGCCAGGCCCCGCAATCGTGGCAGAGAAATTTGCGCCGCTTGTCAAGCAGTGCAGTGGGCAGGCCTAATCTCATCTTCCAGCTATTGACTGGAAGCTGCCCAGCCCACCCTAGAGTCAGAGGCCCAGCCAGAAAACCCTGCCTGGCTACGCCCCTGCCTCACACCGCTATCTAGATATAACCAAAGTCTTAAAAGTTCCAGAGGGGTAGGCGTGTCAGCAAAACAAACAAGGAGTCCTGTAGCATTTTTAAAGGCTAAACAAATTTATTTAATGTATAAGCTTTCGTGGATATAATCCCACTTCATCAGATGCATGAAATGGAAACTGCAGTATGTTTCATGCAGAGAAGACTGAGTCACAAGGTATTTTTTAGTCTGATTTAGCAAATCAAATGCTAAAACAGACTAAAAATTTACCTTGTGACTCAGTTTTCTCTGCATGCATCATTCTGCAAGTTCCATTTCATGCATCTGATGAAGTGGGATTATACCCACAAAAGCTTGTGTGTTAAAATAAATTTGTTTAGCCTTTAAAAGTGCCACAGGAATCCTTGTTTGTTTTAAAGTCCTAAAAACTAATCTGTCAAATTATTTTTCCTGCTGGTTTTCATTAGAATCAACCCCCAACAGACCCACTTTCTTCAGCATGCTATTTTCAGCAGAGTTGGACTTGGAAAATGAAAGTGATAATGGGTTCAGGTCCAAGTTTCAATTTTATCTGAATCCCCTAATTCTGCTGAGGGGTTTAAGTGATTCCTTTAGGTTTTGTTCCATCTCTGAATGTTAGATATATCACTGAAACCCACTGTTGGAATACAAGTCTACATTTTAAATGTCAACCTGGCTCCTCCAACAGCTAGGTTTTCTTGATAAACAGGATAGATCTAGAGTATTAATCACTCATTACAAACTTAAGTTATACACTGCAGTATTCCATAGGTCATAAAATGAGAAGTGAAGGTAAAGCAAAACATGGGAATCTGTCACAAAGCAGAGAAAACGTTGCCCCAACTACCGCTTTGGGTTTAGTTATCGACTGCAAATTACTGGAAGCTGATACTTGCCACTTGACATGAACATATATTTGGAACCCGAGGAGCATGTATTGTAACTTGTTTACAGTCAAATAAAAACCACTTCAAAATATAAATGCCATTTTTCTGGAAGAGCCTTTTGTTTGCTCACTCAGCCCCTAATCTGTATTTCCTACAAAAAACTTCTGTTTATAGATGTTCAGCTAAAAATCATTAAGAGTCTCATTATGCATTGAAGTCCTGACCCAGTTCCTCTTGCTCATTTGTAAGTTCCACAGTTAAATAACTATCTAGACCTTTGAATGTTCTTATAGCTAATATATTTATGTGGCAATGAGACTGACCCTCAAACATTGCCCATTTTATATCCAAAATTTATTTGGCATCCTACAGAATTACTGTCTGTTCTGAACAACTATTTCAAAATCTCCAGATGCTATGGTGTGCTATCCTCCACAGAAGACATGAGAATGAAAGAATAACTGCACTTAAGACTGAAGATTTTTCCATAAGAGTCAGAACAGCAGCTTCAGAATTGCTTCTCAGTCTGAGTACAGAAGTCTGGAAGAAGAGCCAAAGAGCATAGGAAAATTACATTTCTGAAACTCTCTCCTACAAAAGTTTCCTTGTACCACATCAGACACATAAACAAAAGTATTTTTCCATGTAACTGACCACCAATCTACCTTGATTAGCATCTGAAGAACTTCATTTACTGCAGCAGTTGTCACCCAATTTGTTTAAGCGCTAACTACCCTCTTTTGACAGATGACTACCAATGTATCTTTTTATAATGGTCTTGCTGTCCCTTTTATGATTATCTATACCAGTACTCTACAGAGATGCAGCCCGCATGAAAAGCGGTGCAAATCCCACCTCATGAAGGTTGCTACAATCTTGCCACACAACAAACATGGTTGATAACTAGAGAACAGGAAATTGGATTGTAACAGTATTGAATACATAAAGTCTACTAATACCAAGTCCAGATGACAAGTTATTGAACTCAGTTTTTAAGATGTTTAATTATATGATTAAATCAGAAATAGGCCCAATCTTTCTCAATCTCTTAGGATTTTTTTTTTCTTCTTAAATAGCAACTAGACCCATCAAAGTATGAGACAGAACTGAGGAGTGCATCACCGTAATCTCTAAGAAATGGTTCTGGTAACAGAATATTCTTATGTTTCTGAGTGTTCACAGGAAAAGAAAAAAAAAAAAACTATTCTGAGCAAAAAGTAGAGAACTTAGTTCTAACTGCTATCCTTTCCCAGTTGGTTCCATGTAAAACTTTCACAAAGATCCCTGAAAACAGAAGTTGTCTTCTTTAAGGACAATACAAGAAGATCAAATCTTTATATCAGAAAGATTTTTTTTTTTTAAGTGGTATTGGAGTTTTTCATCTAAGAGGTAACAAGGTCAACACAAAAAGAGGTGTTCTTCTTACTACTTCTGTCATTAAAATACAACTCAAGGATCCTCTGTCAATCATGGTTTTACAGTTGGTTGAAGGGCTATTTGAAAAGTCTTCCTATCAAATCTTGACTGTAGCAAGGTGTCTTATGCTGTGAACTTCTTGATGGTCCTTCAATTTTAATTTACTGTTTATTATTAAGTAAATACTATTTATTTAATTTTCTGTTAAAGTAAATTTACTATTTACTTAATTTACTGTTGCCTCAACCTTTCAACTTTAAAAGCAAAAATAACCAGTTTGTCACTGCTGAACTGAAGATAGTCTGATATTTAGGTCCTGACCTGGACCTGGAGCTCTGGGTTGGGACCCCAGAGATCCAACTATTCTGTCCCAGTTTCACCAACAACTTCTCTCTAGAAGAAACAGGCAAGCCTTTTTATTTTGCCTGTTAGGCTAGGAATAAGCAATAGACTTTCTAGCTGCTAAAGAACCGAGAGTTGGTTCCTGAGACTCAGCAGTTGTTGTTTTTTTCTCTGGAGGGAAGGGAAAAGGAGGCAGGAAGTAAGATCTGGAACATCCAATCACACTTTTCTATTTTAAAAAGGTAACCCTAAAGTGTGCTATATTGCCAAGACACCATGAACCTAATTACATTTCTCTTATAGCTATAGTATCAGAAGATGTCAAAAGTAAATTGCTTACAGAATACTTTTGTCTAAAAAAACCTAAGTAGTTACCACAGGAAAACTGGATTTGCCTGTCCTGCATCTGTTTTTTCCCTGTAGCTAAAGTTGAAATGGGAACTGTCAAAAATGCCCTCAAATCACTAAATCCAGAATGATCCTGCTGCTGACAGTTGCACTCAGACCAGCAGCCCAACCAGTCAGGGTTGGAGAAATTCAGATTACACAACGTGCTAAAAACAGCTGATTTCATAAAAGTTAATGTAATGTGGAAAATAACAAGGGAAAGCAAAATTATATGAATCAGGGCATTATGTGGTCTTGCAGTTTTATTGCTCCCTATTCACGATCTACATCACAGTAACTTTGGCGTACGTCTCAGTTATCAAAAGCAGGCCATATTTTTGCTCCCAACACTCCTTAAGCAAACAATTTTTGAAGGACAATTGAAAGGTTTTATTTGGGATCTTTAAATATTTTTAGCCATATGCCTTGTGTCACACGAATGAAAAATTGACAGAAATCAGGCTGGTGAAACATCACAAATACTCTTGTGTTCACTTTAATACAATAATATAGCATGTTTTCCAGATGGAGTTAAAACAAAAACTTCTTGAAATTATCACATTTCATGAAAACACTCAAAAATGGCAACCAGAGGATATGTACTTTCAATTTCTATGAGAATCATCAGGGCAAATCCAAAAGGGACTTTGCCTCTTTGCAGATTTGTGGTTGGGCAAAATGATTAAAGTAGTTTAGCTGTATGTTCAGTTTACGGTCATCACTGGCAATGTTACCGAGCCACTGAAGCTTTTGTTAACTGCCCACACAGTAGCAGTTATCTTTACAAACCTATGGTATGGTAGCAAAGCTGCACAGTACAGTATTTAGCAAAAAAGGACCCTGTTCTGGTTGTCCTCTCATTCCCAGAATATAAATGTTAAATAACAACATTAATATTAGGTTTTGTAACAGACTGACTTTTCCTGAAAACTGCACACAGTTAGCAGGGAGAGATCTCAGTAAAAATTACAGTGGATTTTTCTGACCCAGTGGTGCATCATGGGAGCTGCCCTCAAGTAGCAATGATTAAAACTTGGCAAAAACTGACAGGTCTTGAAGAAAGGAAGCCAAAGTGCTGAAAATGGAGGGGAGAATCCATAATCTGGAGTAAAGGAATCAAAAGGAGCTGCCAAGCCTGAGGAGGCTTAGGCCTGGGGTTTGTTTTATTTTGGAAGTACACTTATGTTTTAAACATAAATAATCAGATCCCAGAAGAGCTGACATTATTTTGACTTTCAAGGGATAATATTATTTGGAGTGTGCTGGAGTTTCACTCGCTTACAATAGTGACATATTAGACCATTTTGCCCCCCAATTTATAACTTCATTATGTACATAATCTTGGAGAAAAACAGAACATATAGACATTTTCTATTGGATGCTCTTGCTCTTCATATGCACATATGTCCACTCTATTTCTTTCAGTACTATATATGCTGGTTGTGTTGATTTGGGTCTAAGTGGGGTTGTGCTGGGAGATCCGTGCAGATGGAAAAGGAAGGGTGTGTGCAGCTCTGAGTGGCTGTGTATGTTTGGGGTTAATGTATCTGCTGATTTGTCTGTGGCTTGTATTGCACTGGAGCGTTCTATGGGTGGTGAAGGAAGGCTGTGTGCTGCAGTGTACATTTGTATTGTACATGCTGGCTATATGGGTAGCTACTTGACTTGTGTCTAGCTCATTAAACAGCACTTTTTAAACATGGGTCAAAAATTTTACATGAAATAACTATATTTATTAGTTACTTTACAGCACCTAAAACTGTGCTTCATGTTCTAGTGTATATTAGGGAAAATGATCTCTTTCTAAAAAAAAAAAAACCACAAGGAGTCTAGTGGCACTTTTAAAGACTAACAAATGTATTTATCTCATGAGTTTTCAAAGTGGGATTTTCTCCCATCAAAGCTCATGCAATAAACAAATATGTTAGTCTTTAAAAGTGCCACTAGACTCTGTTTGTTTTCCTGAACTAGATTGACACAGCTACCCCTTTGGAACTTGGATCTCTTTCTAGAAGAGTTTACCATTCCAACAAATAGTTAGGCTTGAAGTCAATGGGAAGACTTTTCTGAGTTAAGCCAGGTATATATGTGTAAGACATACAAAGACCAAGGGTATTTGTTTTTTAATTTAAAAAAAGGTGGGGGTGAGGGGGAGGAGAAAGAAAAGTCCTAGACAATTATTCTATAGTTTTAAGACAACCTTCAGTTTGTTTCCCTGCAAACATAAATGAAATATCAGAACTGTCTTCCTGATATACAACTTCCTCAAGTTGTATATTAACAAGGTATGAGCATCAGCAGTAGAGGAGGTTAGGATTTAGACATTCAACTGCCTTCATAATTAGGAAAGGGACAATGTCAGACTGAAAACCATTATGTACTTGTATCTTCTTAATTCTGTTGCTAATATTTGAGCTATTAAAAATTTGCACTTAATAAAATTCTGAGGGTTCTTTTCCTCATTCATACTTACTTAACTCTTGGCCTGGCACTCAGTTTGGATAATAAGAATAGACTAGATCAGAAGTTCTCAACCTATTTATCACTGAGAGCCATTCACGCATCTCTTTATGTGTTATGTGGGCCTCATTCATACAACATCTGCACTCCCTGTATGGCCCTGATGGTGTCATATGGACTGCAGCTGTCTGCTGATTGAGCTGCAGGTTGCAAACTACTGGACTAAACAGTTTCACTTCCTGCTTTTTACTGCACTAAAACACAATGTTGCCATGTTTCAGCTGCACATGCAACAGTGCAATTCAAAACAAAAATGTTGTTTTCATTTAGTTGTTTCAAATTGCACAAACACATTCCTAAGAATATTAGTTAGTAGACTCTTTTTAAAGACATACACAAACACAAATGTTCAGCAACATAGCCTAACCATTTTAAAAATCTATCAGTGCACCACAACATCTTTACCAAATTATCTCAATTCAAATCTAGACTTGACTGACTAAATTGTGTAGCATGAAAGATAAAATGCTTTTAGTGTAGAGCAATAAATTTCCATCATGAGTTCTCTGGCATTTGAAAGGGAGAGAAAAACTTGTCTGTGATCCCACTGGTCTAGAAGTGAAACATCTGTTGGATTCATCGGATATTGTTGGCTAAGTTGCAAACCAAGGGAATAGTCCACTGGTCAGTGCCCTCTCAGAGAGAGAGAGACAGAAAGACAGACAGAGAGAGTGCTTTTTGTTTATTGGAGTAAGCTGAAACTAATATAGCATTTTCAGAAATCTTATGAAATATTTTACTAGCCACAAAAAACATTGGATGATCACACTGTTTCAGGATAAATTTCAGATTGCTTGCATAAAAATAAGTCAAATTGTACAACACAGCAATTAGCACTAATATGCATTTTATACTGAATGCAGATGGTTGTCTTTGTGGAAGGGGGGAATGACTAGGATGAAACTGCTGTACCATTTTAATAGTGTGATATGTAAAGGGACCAGACATCTGAACTTGTGCATTATAATGGAATTTTATTTATCCAGTCCACCATTAGCTAAACTTCCTTTTCCAGGGAGCTGCCAATGTTTTCCCCCTCTTTTTCTGACTTCTTGCCTACTGCCTGCTGGTTATCTGAATACATTTGTTGTTCCCCAGCAATTCAGAAAAACAGATTCTGACATATCTTTAAAAAGCTTCCTCTGTTTCTTAAATGTACAATGAAAATTGAGAGTTTTTACCACATCCAGATCTTTTAAAATCATTTCTACTTACATCCCTGTAGAATGCACAGATTAAAATCCTAACAATATCAAATGCAGCCAGCAGAAGCCTACCATTTCAAGAGAGGAGTTTCCCCACATACCCCTAACCATACAACAGTCAATAAGATCTCAAAAAGCTATCACTCAATGAAACTGACATCTCTGACTCAAACTATGCAGCTGATACTGTGGATATCGCCCATTGCTGACCAAGGCAACTTAAGCTAACTCAAAGCCATCTCCAGTGTTGTCCTGCCTCTGCCCTCTTCTGTCCCTTTCCACTTGGATTTTAGACCTAATTATGGCATAGAGACAGGGACAGATCACAGTGCTGGAAAATCTTCTTGAGATAGATAGCATGAAAATATCGACACTGGATATCCAAGTAGCATTCAGCATATTCAGCCATGAAACACCGCAGGCAGGAAGTAATTACATTGATCTGGTTCAGGTACTTATAACAGTCTCAGTGGGTCATTCTGAGTGAGGATCTCCACCTTTTCACCACTCCCCCAGCTTATCAATTTAATATTTTTATAAAACGACTGGAAAGGACCAGGAAACAGCCACATGGACAGACCATCATCTCTCTCTCAAGCCATTGCAGACTGCATCATCTCCCAGCTACACAAATATTGAAGGGAGATCAGTGATGAGATGAGGAGAAGTTGACTGACACTAAATCCAGGTAAAGTGGAAATGATTACAGTGGAAATAACTGAGACCTAACCAAAACATATCTCCTTCTGTCAAGTGCATCTATCCTCCAATTGTCTACAGGTCCCATAAGTGGTAATCGAAGATGGAAGAGAACAAAAGGCGTTTATTTTTACTTTATATAATCTCTGGAAAGCATTCATTTACCACACTGATGAACACAATATTTAAGTAGACAGAGCTTGAAAAATAGGTTCTTCAGAGTTTTTTTGACCCAATCACACATCAGGAGTCACCCAAACACCCTGTAATTTTGCTAACTTGGATTCTAAATTTTCCCCATGATCTGTCTCCCTCTTACAGAGGGGGATTCTACAATACACTCATAGCCAGATACTTTTAGGTACTTGGTGATTTTGTTTCAATAAAATAGCTTTTTTTATTCAGAAAGAGTGTTAAAATATAACAAAAGTTTCAAACTGAATCCACGACAAGTGCCTTCTGTAAAGATGGCTTCTACAAATGAGATTTCTCTTAATATTCTTTAATATGTGCACAATATATAGGCAAGAAACAGAACAATAAGTGCACAAACTACTCTCTGGCAAATCAAATCTATCCATCTGTAGCAGGGGTTTTCAACCTTTTTCACTGGTGGACCCCTAAACAATTTCAAATGGAGGTCTGGACCACTTTGAAAATCTTAGACAATGTCTGTGGCCCACATGCTGAAAACCACTGCTGTATATTTTTTCCCCCAGAGAGATATTAAACAAAGAATAATGTATCAATTGTTTTCCTAAATATTAATGGCACTTTTCTCAGAAAATGTGCAGCTAATTGCTTAAGAATTCAGCTGTCCACAGTCTATTTAGACATCCAATATGACATTTTTTAAGTGCACTACATAATGGTCACACTCAAGCAAGATATTTAAACAGCATTGGTTTCGGTGAGTTATTAACTACTGCAAGACAAAGTGCTGAACCACAATTTTAAGGATAATTGTCTCAAGTCATTTATACTTTCAGAAAACAAAATATTTTAAATAGCCTTTTAAAGGATTAGCAACAAATCCCTGAAGGAATGCAGCCAACTTCAATCTTTTTAAACCTTAAAGTCAATTCTGGCATAGGCTGAGCATTAATAAAGACCATGTTTATAACTGACACAGTACCTAGGTGTGAGAATTTTATAAGTAAATAAGATGCCATGCTCCCTGCTTATTTTATCTTATAATCAAAAGGAAAAATACAAATAAGACAGATTATGACTGTTGAGGAGAGGTTGAAAAGTATGATGATTAAGAGATCTCTGAATAGGAGAGAAAGCCGCTCTGAGGACCTACTTACTTCGCAAAGAGTATTCTATATAGATACATTTAGTTTTGCATATTTATTATAACATTTTCAATTCTATGTAATTTAAACATCCACCTTGATGATTATTGTTGAAGAAGTTGAGAGCAAAAGAGTGTTTGAAGAATGTACTGAAATACAGAAACGGTGTTCAAATGGAGCTTAAAATTGAATTCTAAGAAAAGGAAGAAGGAATGAACACGAGTGGGAGAAAGACACAAAGGGAGCATGGACTCTTGAAGACTGTGGAGTGAATGGGATGTAAGTGGAAGTTAACAAAAATGACAGAAGAGACTTAGGCTATCGCAGAATTGTCTGCAACTTTGAAAGAGAGGTCCAGGTGCTTGAAATTAAAAGAAAATGATGAGTGAAAACCAATGAAAGGATTTGAATAGGGGAGAGACATGATCCAAGAGGAAAGTAAAGCATAATAGCATTACAGACAGACCAGAGGACAGTGATATAAGAAAGGAGGCCAGAAAGGAGTAAGCTACAATAGTCAAGGCAAGACAGGAACAAAGGACCGGATCCCCAAAGGAATAATGAAATAAATGGGAGTTAGGTGCTGAAATTCCTTTGAAGAACTGGGTCAAAGTCCATGAACATTTTTAAGAAAAGAGAACATGGTGATCATCTACAAAGGGGAAGAGTGCCAGGATGGGTTGGGGGAGAATCATCAATTAGGTTTTGAGCAATAGTTATGTTTATAGAAGGTAAGAGACTGCTTATTATGCTCTGTGCTTTCCAACACTGAAGAAAAAAGTTCCTACTAAGTACAGATAAGTAGATAGAGGCAAAAAGTAAAAGAATAATGTATAGACCCAGGGCCGTCCCTTGGGGAGAGGTGGGCCCAGGGCCAATCAGCCTAGGCGAGGCCCCGCTCCCCAATGCTGGAGGGGAGCATGGCAGGTCAGCCCCCTCTGCCTCCCGGGGAGCTGGTCCCGGCCCTGGGAAGCTGAGGCCACCTGCTGGGCGGCGGGGAGAGCTGGCCCCGGCCCCGGGCCAGGAAGCCGCCACTGCCTGCCAGGCAGCGGGAAGTGTCGGCCCCAGCCCAGAAAGCTGAGGCCGCCCGCCGGGCAGCGGGGAGCCGGCTCCAGTTGTGGCTGAGAGCTGGCCCCGGCCGAGGCCACCGCCACCCCGGCCGAGGCCGCCGCCGCCGCCGCCACCCCGGCCACAGTCGGGACCCCAGGCTGCCCAGGACCGGTGCCCCAGCTGGGGACCGGAGGCCGCCGTTGGGAGCTGGCCCCACGCGAGGTCCCATGCTGCCAGTGAGGGCCGACCCCAGCCACATGCAGCTGTGTGTAGAGCAGGCCTGCCCAGAACCTGGGCCCCGTGCACCTTCCCCAACCATGGGCCTGCCTGCTCCACCCTGGGGGCAGGGAGGGCCCACTCTGCTGCCTTCGAGTGAAGCGCGGTGGGGGGGGGGCACACTGCCCCGCGGGGAGTGGGACACCGTGGGGACCACGTAACCGTGGGGCCCGGGGCGATCACCCCATTCACCCCCCCCCCAAGGATGGCCCTGTATAAACCATTTACATCTAGATTTTTAAAAAAACTGCTGCAAAACTAATATGGAATATTTTATTTTATTGCTTATAAGGCTCTAAAATATATATTGTTATGATTTTTTGGTTTTTTAAAAATCTACTAAATTTTCATAACTTTAAATTAACCTAAGAATAATGATGTAGCAATTTCAGAAACCAAATTTCATCTCAAGAATCTCTATCTCATCATGTACAACTCAGAAGTTAATGTCTCTGATTCTGGAGTTAAGTTGTCCATTTACTAAATTTGCACATTCCCTTCAAGTGCATACATAGAAAACTCGTTTTAATTATCCTCTTTCTCATCCTCTCACAAGAATTAGTTCAATCCTTCTAGCAAGATAAAAGCAGAGCTGGCATCTTTATTGCCAACACACATTAATCTCACTAGCATCTCATGCTTTTAAAGTAGCAACATCCATCTCTATAACAGCAATGCTAAGCTATCAACCATGACTTGAAAGACGGACAGAACTGCTACAGGATTTGTTTGTTTCCGCTGTTGCTGAGTACTATCCTATACACAATGAAGGAAGTTCTGGCTATCAGGCTTTAAAAGCAAATCCGTGTAGTCATTTCATATCAAGAACATAAGTACTGCATATTTTGTAAAGTCATAAATGTAGTACGATATATTTAGACCCTTTCCATTCTATGTAAACAATTACCAGAAAGAAACAAGTCTTCAGCCTGAAGTGAGCCTTCCTGGAAAGGCTGAATGCTTTCAGGGGATTAATTAGATGGAGCCACTAGGCCTTGAGGCTCACAGCCGCTCCCTGGTGCCCTGTGCAAATACTAGGAATTAAAAGCATGGTTAGGGGTTTATTAACAGATATCAGTTGCTCTGTCTCTGTAGGTAGAGGACTAATCTAATTTTTTAAAAATGGTCTAATGTGCCATTACTGGGCTAATCAGTAGGTTTTACGGGGCTCATATACATTTGAAGGCATGTTTATTTGATGACAATCTCATATCCAATTTTTTTTTAAAATGAAGTTAACTAAATCTGTAATCTCATGTGGTCAACAGATTGATTTGCAGAGGTATTTGTTTACAAATAGACCCTTTTGTTCAGAGACTGCAATATTAAATTGTCAGGTATCTGTACTTTGCAGGTGATACCATCTTTAACTTATTCCAGTGTTTTGAGTTTGCCTCTTCCCGGCACAGAAGCTGGAGGTTGGGACAGCTGGCATATTTGCATTAAAAAACATCAAATCATCATAGTTACAAGACTTTATAAAAAGCAGATAATAAAAAGGCAAGCTTTAGAAGACAGGTACTATACCACAGAATTTTTGAAAAATAAAATAGGCAGCTAGATTTCCAGATTCCTAGAGGAAATATCTTCAAAGAATGAGGAGTAAAGGGGGTATTTTTTATTTGTAGATCCTCCCTGAATTTAATGAAAATGCAACACTGACAGAATTTACACACACACACACACACACACACACACACACACACACACACACA
>ML685767.1:26467348-26488510 GCA_007922175.1 Pelusios castaneus | reverse complement strand
CCCCTTACCTGGCCGGAGGCTGGGAACTACAGCGACGGCCGGCAGAGCTGCTTGTCGGCCAGGCCGCTCCCGCCCTGAGCACGCTGTATCTGCGCATGCTCAGGGCGGGAGATTTAAATCTCCCCAGCCCGGCCGCAGCCTGCACAGCTGGGAGGGAGCACCGGCGGGGACCGAACGCGGCCTGGCAGGGCAGACAGACCCCGGCAACGGAGCCTGATCCTGGCCCCGTGCCGGGAGGCCGACGCTGTCGGCAGAGCGGGGCGGGGTCAGCTCTGGGCCGGGAAGTCGAGGCGGCCGGTGGGTGGGAGACCGGCAGCCTGCTCTGGCCACGGCCACCCCGCTGCCCCAGACGCATGGGGCAGGCCGCAGCAGGGGCGGGGGCCGGATAAATAACCTTGGCGGGCCGTGTCCGGCCCGCGGGCCGTAGTTTGAGGACCCCTGACCTAGACCATCCCTCACGCATTTTCATCCAATCTGTTCTTAAAAACTTCCATAGAACATAGGTTGGTTGTGGTACTTTTTCCACTGTAAACCTCCTCATCTGGTTTATGCTGAACTGTTCCCATTTCTTACAGCTAAAACCTCATTTGAAAGCTGTGTGTTTTCCCTTGAGTTGGCAGTATCTTTGGGCAAGCATAAAATGCTGCTCTTTATTTTAGAACTCAAAATTTGTGCTTTCACTTGGTGGGTAATGGTGAAAGACTCAGTAAGCAAGGGTCACAACTTTCTCCTATCTTCACTGGGATTCTCCTTTTAAAAAAAAAAAAATCCCTTCCAGATTAGCTCCTTTATCAAAATAAAACTAGAACCTCATGCTTCATTTGCCCAGACAATCAACAGATAGAGGGGGGGGGGGAAGCACAACCACCTTAGTTCCTATTGTGACACCACAGCTGCACCTACATTTCCCCCTCCCAAAATATTCTGCACTTCAAATGGTTGTCTACCACAACGGATAAAATTATACTTTCAGAATTGTTTTAGTAGCATAATAAAGTATATTTCATATATTTCCTATTTAGAATTGAACTCTACTTTGTTTATATAAGTATTACATGCCCAAACTTAACAGACTTTCTCTGAACCTGGTCAAATGTACTGCTCACTTATTTAAAAAATTCACAGCCAGCCACATCAAATGGTTTTCGAAGAGAATGGAATAGTTAAGAGAATTATCTATAAAATGAGCTACCAAGGTGTTAGTTCTGACCAAATTTCCCTGGAGCGTCCATATTGCCTACACAACATGTTTCAACATATCAGATTATACCAGAGAATCCACACGGTGCATTTAATTATATTCGCTCTCCACAAAGACATTTACCGGACATGCAAAAGAAAAAAAATTATGGGAAATTCCAGTATAAATCACTGCTTGGGACTGGGGGGGGGGGGGGGGGGGGACGCAGGGGCCCGAGGGGAAATCAGGCCTTCTATAAAGAATGCGTTTCTATTGAAAACTAAACCAGTGGTTGAAGGAGCGGCTGTGGATTCCTCAGACAGATGGTGTCAATAGACAAGCCTATTAGTCAGTTTGGCAGTGGAAGGATCATAATGGAGCTTGTAAAATGCCACCAAAGTGCAACATAACAAGAGAGATATGCCTTAAGAACTTGATTCTGCCCACTGATATACAACTTTCCTCACCACAGTCTTCTAAAACTAGCTATTGGTAATGTCAATGACAGTTTATGGTTTCTCCCCTAGAGAGACTAGCAGAAAAGGAGTTCTTAAAACAAAAGCTGAATCCCACAAGGGACAGCTGAGCTTAACAGATCAGATCTAATGGTTTTGCTAACAAAGCCTTGCTTCTTGTTTGTTTTTGCTTTTTTAGGAGGAACTGACACCATTTAGTCCCATTTTCTTGTTGACATACTATTTAAGGCTTTAGCGCTCTAGTAAGGTGAAGACATGTTTGATCTAATAAAAACAAGGCCTCTGCTTCCCACTAATGTGATTTTAAATTTAAATAATCAAGCCTTAATTTAAAATACTTTCTATTTAACCTGTTTAATGCCCTGAACTTACTTTCCAATACTTGTTGATGCTACCAGAGTCATAACTGAAGCCTTAATAAATGAAACACATATGAATTTTAGAGTGAGTTCATCACTGAAAATCAACTGAATTAAGCTTCAACTGAGAGAATATTTTACGGGATAAAACAGAACTCTCAATTATCAATCTACAGCTGTAACCTAATATTATTTATAGAACATCAGAAGGAAAACATTTAGAAATTGATAAATTAGCTTCATAGCAAAAGCAGCTTCAAATTACATAGAAGTTATCCACCAACCAATTGCGGATTATAACTACTAAAAATCAATTAACAAGCAGAATAACGAAGCTTGATTAGAATTTAAACATTTAGAAACAGAGAAGTCAACATGTATGTGTCAAGTCATTTCTGCAATAAAAGTGTGTACAATTCAAAAATTACCAAAATTAGTTCTAGGGCTCACTCTGTGCTCATCCGTAGTTCAAAAAAGGAGAGCATGTCACACTTCTAAATCCAGAAATGTAAAATTAACTACCATTCTTCACAAGAAAGAATCTTCAAAAGCTTCTAACTTACCTCAGAAAAGAGGGCATTAGCTACCCTTGAGCTATTTATTTTTTTTAAAGGCAGAGATAACTGTTTAACATACAAAAATATCTGGAGCAGAAGACAAATGATATGCTATCCTACTAATTTTTGCCACTACATGTATTGATTTGGTCACTTTTAATGTAAATAGAACACAAAGTCCAATCAAAAGTTAATTTTTTTTAAAAACCTCAAATACATGATCTTACAGGAAACAAATATGCTTGAAAACTCAGTAAAAGACAAGTTGGTCAGCATCTAAAAGTAGAGATATTACACTTTACATTACCCACAAAGCAGTCCATATCTGTAGCACAAAGTCTGAGCCATAAGGGTTGATTTATAATCTGTGAACCTTTCACAATTAAAACTGTCTACTTTGGGGGGGGGTTTTCTGTGAAAAGGCTTTATTGTAAATAGTGCATCTTCTGAGACGTTTTTCCTTATTGCTCATTGTCATAGTTTTACAAGCGAAAATGTTTCTGAAAGATTTCATAGCACACACCTGGAGATGGACAATTCCAGAGTTCCATCTTCTGTTCACATTATGGAAATCAATCGGCCTTGCACTTACAACTGACTTAAGACTGGCTAAACAATAAGGATGATAGGCTTAAAAGAAATTAAAGATTTGTACCCTTCAGTCTTAGTAATAGCTGCTTAATATTTAGAGAAGATGATGGACCTCTAAGAATTAAGACATTCCATATTCTATTTAGGACTGGTGCTGAATAGGACTTTATGAATCAAGCTAATTCAATAACCAATTAGCCATAAATTTTTATTAAACTCACTGCTTGGCTTTTGTTCGGAACAAATATGGCATTATCTTGTATTTGAAGAAGCACACACTTCAACATGCCACAACACACAAAAGACAGGGAAAGCAATTTCTGGCATTCAGTTTTGCTCAGTAGGAAAGGATGTATAACTATTACTGTAAAACTAGTCTCCTAAGTGGAAGTAAAAGCAGCCACACATACATTCACATAGCTCAATTTTTCTTTGTGGGTCAGCATTTGCTGTGGGGGAAAAGAAGAGAAGAAGTATTGTTGTTCTCTGGTCATATGGCAGCCCAAAAGTAAAGGGGGATATGACCAGAAGAAATAGCACTGCCTACCTAGAAGGAGATGAAAGGATGAGGAAAAAGTTCTGCCTCTTGCTAGAACAGTTGCAGCACAATCACAATGGTTGGAGCTTCTAAAGCTTGTTCTTCTGACAGCAACAGCAAAGATATGGTGGGAGTGGGGGAGGTGGCAACAAAGGTGACAGGAAATTTTTCTTGCGATTTCTCTTCTTTAGGCAGAGATGGTTGTTTAGCTTATTTTCATGACATGAAAATATATTCACAGAAAGTAATTCATGTTTTACAGATTTTTCCTGAAAATATATGCAAGCTTCTTAATAGATAACCTTTCCTTCCTCCAAATATGTCATCAAGTTATGATTGCTAGCTGTACTTCATTATTTATAATGTTTTAATGAGCTCCTAAAACATTTCCCTTCTATATGGGAATAGGTCTTGGGAAAACAGTTCTCACCTCCCTCTAACTCTCTGGCATGCCTAAATTTATATGTCTAATGATGGGGACTGGCAGTTGTAAGGGATTAAATGCCTCTCTCCAATATGTTATTGCAAATTGTTAAAACTACTGACTATGCATAAGATTTTAGATGAATGTAACAAAAGAATGAGACTGCCTAATATCCCTATATGTTATGCAAAGGTCAACCTACTTCAGACTGGATAACTAGGAATACTTAAACAGAAGAAAGGGCAGAATGTCCTTTGAAAAAATAAATTAATCTTTCCCCCTATATTTGTGAAGGAATTTGGACAAAGACACACATGCTGGGATGGAGAGAACAGGTGATAGACACTTAGTGGGGTTATAAACTGCCTTCTACATATGAGTTTTAAGCAGTGCTTTTTCAATTTTTTTTTTTTTTTTTAAGTGCTGCTACTTGGGCAGGGACCTGGGGCTGCCACAAGAGACAGAAGGAGCTGGGGCTTTATCACTGTGGAAAAAAAGGTGCTAGTACTCAGTACCCCTGAGTACCATCACAAAAAAGCATTGGTTTTAAGTTTATCACCCAATTTTCCATACTTAATTGTGGGCAGAGTTAGCTTTGTGTATTACAAGATACGTTTGTATTTTAATCAACTTTTTGTACTACTTGATTTTCTATTGAACTGTGCCAATAAGATATATTGATTTTAAGCTAAAGACAATGGAGACTATTCAAAAAGGGTGACTGCTTTGGGGCTAGCTGTTCTCAAATGAAGAAACTTGAACTTGATCATCAGGGAACATCTAAGTAAGATAGCCCCCTCAAGACTGAATCAAGACAGCTGAGATTCCTTACCCCTATTCAAGACTGAAAAATCACTGCTATAAAGCAACAAGGTTAAAGGAGATCTGAATTACATGAAGGACACAATGTTTTGTTACACTGTTTGCGAAGGTTAAGGGGGTGAGGGAGAATTCATTAACCAGGCAGATGGTTCAAGAATTCTTCATTTTGGAAACACTTATTGTCCGGTTCCCCAAACCCATTTATCTCACTTTTGACATGTTGAAAAATAAGGGTGCAAGAAGTATTACCATACTTTTTAGCACTGGTATGTAGAATCTCTCCTTTAACTCTTCTACAAAAGCACTGACTGAAACTTTTCCATTTAATTTATAAATTTACATCCCATTGTTATTTTGAAATCCCTTCTCATGGCAAACTGTTTTCATTTAGACAGTTTCAAAGGAACTGGAGAAGGAAAACTGTTGATCTTCAATATTTAAAACAGTGCTTGCTGTTTCCAGTTTTCATTCTTAAACAGCAAAGCATATATAAATTTGATATCTGAAATATAATCACAATATATTTTAAACAAAGTGGTCACAAACTTCTCCTCTAGCACATATAAAATAATTTTATTAAAATTAAATAAACTGTAACAGACTATTTCAGCTCCTAAAAGCCAACGTGAATACATTATTTTCTTCCAGTTGTGAAAAAGCAGTGCAAACTACTTGGAAAATTTGTGACCAGTTGGGTTAATAGCAGCACATTTCAAACAGGAATCATAGTTTCAGTTCTTATTTTACTTTCCTTATACTCAGTGGTTTACTTCCATAGGACTGGAAGTAGTGCCATGAACAGAGCCATGAGAAACCAAAAACTGATTACAATTACTGGAATAGTACTGCATACTGTAATTTCAACAGCAAGTGTGGTATTCTTATGAAAAAAAGAGCTATGCTTTGTGGTAGCTGAACCTCAGCAAGGAATAGGAAAAGGAATGCACTTCCCATTAGAGCAGGGGTCGGCAACCCAAAAGATAAGAAGAGCCATTTTTAATAATTCCTTCAATAACCAAGTGTTTTGAGAGCCACAATGGGTAGCCTCCTGGTTAAGAAACTGAATAATAGAACAGATATGCATATTGATTTTTAACGACAAAAAACGATGTTTAATGATGTTAATAAACAATTTACATATAAACATTTTAACAGTGGAAGGAAAGGAAGAAGGAAGAGAAAGAGAAAGGAAGGAAGGAAGGCAGAGAAGGAAAGGAAGGAAGGAAAGAAAAAAGAAATAAGGAAGGAAGGGAGAAAGGAAGGAAGAGAAAAGGAAAAAAGACAAAGAAAGAAAAAAGAAGGAAGGCAGAGAAAGAAAGGAAGGAAGGCAGAGAAGGAAAGGAAGGAAGGAAAGAAAAAAGAAATAAGGAAGGAAGGGAGAAAGGAAGGAAGAGAAAGAAAAAGAAAAAAGAAGGAAGGAAGAGAAAGAAAGAAAAGAAGGAAGAGAAGGAAAGAAAAAAGAGGGAAAGGAGAAAGAAGGAAAAGAGAAAGGAAGCAAAGAGAGAAGAAGGAAGGAAGAGAAAGCAGGAAAAAAAGCAAGGAAGCAAAGAGAGAAGAATGAAGGAAGAGAAAGAAGGAAGAAAAGGAAGGAAGAAAAGAGAGAAGAAAGAAGAAAAAGAAAAAGAAGAAGAAAGAAGAAAAAGGAGAAAGAAAGCCACAGGATGGCCCCGGAGCCCAGCTGCAGAAAGAAAGAAAGAAAGAAAGAAAGAAAGAAAGAAAGAAAGAAAGAAAGCAAGCAAGCCACAGGACAGCCCCAGCTCGGGGAATGGCGGGGGCTGCTGGGCGTCCCTTTAAGCTGCGCGGCCGCGTACCCGTGCAACTTACAGGGAACATAGCGTGGGGGTGCGGGTCGGGCTGGAGAAGGGAAGAGACCGGCTCGGGCTGGAGAAGGAGAGAGGCACAGGTCGGGCTGGAGAAGGGAAGAGACCGGCTCGGGCTGGAGAAGGGAAGAGGCGCGGATTGGGCTAGAGAAGGAGAGAGGCACAGGTTGGGCTGGAGAAGGGAAGAGGCGCGGATTGGGCTAGAGAAGGAGAGAGGCACAGGTTGGGCTGGAGAAGGGAAGAGGCGCGGATTGGGCTAGAGAAGGAGAGAGGCACAGGTCGGGCTGGAGAAGGGAAGAGGCGTGGATCGGGCTAGAGAAGGAGAGGCATGGGTCAGGCTGGAGAAGGGAAGAGGCACGGGGAGAGGCTTGACTCAGAGCCAAGGAGGCCTGGGAGTCGTGGCCAGAACTCCAGAGCTACTTCACACCTGGCTCCCTGGAGGGGATTGCCAGGGAGCCACAAGGGGGCAGACAAAGAGCCGCATGCGGCTCTCGGAGCCGCTGTTGCCGACCCCTGCATTAGAGTATTGTACAACACAGATAAGAGGGGAAGGATAAGGAAGAGCGACTTATCTGACACTGGTCAGTTCTCTCCCCCAATAGTCCAATGCAACCAGTGAACACCCGAAGGAGAAAAAAAATAATCAGAAAGTCAGAATTTCAAAAATGTAAATTAAAGTTAGTACAGTCTACAAAGAGGTCACGGATTCATTTAAAATAAACAGCTGTTATTTTTAAAAAGAGCTAGAACCTACTTAGGACTGGAGTAGTATTATTTCAATTCTAGAACCTACTCCCCTTTTTATCCAATCCCATTATTAGGTAAACTATAATGCTTAGGCTTACATTTTGTTGAATGCAATTATTCCCCACCAGCATACCAAAAGAGGTAAAGTTTAAGAGATTTCAAATCCACTCTCTAGCTAGTTCGAAACCTTTTACTGCCCTTCAAGATATCCGGACACACCTCTTCATGCTATGAGTATTTATTTAATCAACAAGTACAGCTTGAGTAACACCAGGTTCTTACTGAAGGGTAAGTAATTAAATGGACCAACATATCACCAAGTGCTTAGTATTTGCAGGCATTAATTTGCCCAATTGGTGAGTGCTTCCCCAGACTGCATTTATTTCTTATGGATGGGTGTTGTGTTCCTCTCCATGCCTCATGGCTTTCATTGCTTGCTAATTAGTGCTTTCTTAATCCCCTTCAGGGGGGGGGGAAAAAAACAACAAAACCAACCCTGAAGCAAGATTTTACAGTTTCAGTTCTGTTCCATAAATGGGTGCTCACTTTGACTAGGCCAAGCCAGATCATTCCACAAAAGCACCTTTAATCAATCAATGTGAAATAAAAGTAAGGCAAAAATCCTAACTTATCTGTCCCTGGGGTTTAAGCTAATTAAAATGTATAGGGCCCTTACTTGCATTACAATCCTGCTGTTTTTCTGTACAGTAATAAGCTAAGTAAAGTGGTGAAAGCAATGAACTGAATAATTGTTGAAGTCAACAGTTTGTGAAAGAAACTGTAAAGATTTTGGATGCCTAGTCAAGAGATTGCAGTGCAGAAAAAGTACTATTAGAGTGCAGTTTCCTTCTGGCACACTGCAATCATCTTTTGCTTATTTTTTATTTTAAATGGGTACATTTTTAAATCAAATTTAGTGACTTCAGGATTAGTACAACATGCATGAAAATAAAGAAACTAGATGTACAATGGGAGGTGGACACAGGGAAGAGGGTGAACACATGCATAAGCTTTCAGGCACTTCACAACCAAATTGTTCAAACGTCATTTCCATTAGTTACTTTCAGCCCCTGGAGACCAGTGCGCCTTTGCTATTTTGACATGGTTTGTAAAGACTGTGGTGCACTGATATAATAAACATAAAGCTTGAACTTGTAGAAGGGAGAGGGGAATCTAAAGAAAAAGACCCCAATAAACAAAGCACAAAAACATCCAATCCAGTCCTATCCAATAACTCACTCAGCTACCAAGTCATTTCATGGACTAAAAATATTTTTTATTAATAATGTTATGTATTTAAACTACCTTAAATAAAGATGACTTTTCATCCTACCTTTTCCCTCTGGGCATTACTTCATATTTACAAAAAAAAATCTTGGATATGTAACTTAAGAGTAAAATAATAATTTCCTACACTTTACTATATGTCAAAGCATGTAATTCTGTTTAAGAGTTGCCAAGGAACTACATATGTTCCAAAATATACTAAATACTCTATATAAATCTCTAACTAATTATTTTTTAAATAAATATGGTAAAATCAGAACTTAACACATGCAAAGACAGGTTAACTCAAAACTATAATTAGAAGAAAAAATAACCTCTCTAAGACAGGCAAGGCAGGACGTCTGAGTGAACTATTAAAAAACTGAAATGAAACATACAATAGATACACTAGTATAGCAGGAAAAAAAAATATGTTCCTTAGTGTTCTTCTGTGGCACTCCAGATGCTTGGGAGTTTCAAATCAGAAAAGATGGAAATGCTAGTGATGTGTTGCATACAAGACTACTCTGTGAGTGAGAGCATCTACAAAACAAGAATGGAAAAATCAGATGTGTTGCCCCCCCCACACACACACATATAGACACACACAGAGAAACACTTTGGACGTCTTAGCTTTTTCCTGCTTAAGAGCTACTTTCAACTTTGTGAACTTAATCTTGAAGAGTCTTTGTTTATATGGCTTTTCCTTTATTGATGGTATCCCCCTGGCTGAAAGCAAATACTGGAAAATTTCCACTTGGTTTTGAACCTCCATCACTGTCATCTCACTGGCTAAAATGGCCTCAATACTGAATTTTTGATTGACTTGTATTACACAGGTGGCCTCTGAGCCACAGCAAATTTGAAATCCCCTGTTTCTCTCGCATTCCTTTGTAATGTGTGCCCAACTTCCCATGCATACTCACAAGGTCCACACTGATCAAATTCAATCTTCAGTGCAGTAGCGCTGCTTGCTTTGAATGAATTGGAAATACCACTCCACAGGAATACTATCTAGTACTATCTAGTACAGAAATAGCTTAGATTTTCTTTATATTATTTAATGAGGTGCCTTGTAAACAGCTATATCAGTGGCAGAAGTGGTGAAAAAGTATTTTTCACCTGAAGTCTAAGTACACGATATATTTATTTCCTCTTCCCTAGAAATATCAAAAGCCCCGATTTCAGAGTCATTCAGGGATGCTGCAATTTTGTGAATGGAATAGTGTTGGGGAGGTTTAGTCTCCCTTATAAGCAATCCTTAGTCTCTTTTGATAGAAGCTGCTAATTATGCCAGTCACGCAGAATGATGATTGGTGGTTTTGTGATCTCAACCATTGTTTCATAGAGCTGGGATCACCAATTCATTTTATTGGTACCAGAGAATCTGAAATGAAAAGCTGAAGTACCTATTATTCCTTTATTTTCAAAACAGTGACAATTTACAAACTTTACAAAGATAAATAAGAGTTCACTGGCATTAGCTATGCTCACTGTTTAGGAATGTTGACCTGTATCCTTAAAATAAAATTGGATCAGAGAAGAAAAAAAAATTACTACGCTGGTTTGAACTATGTTTTGTGAGGTATATGCTTTTGAAACTACTAGTTGCTCAATTATTTAGGTCAGATTCTCACCTGATATAAATTAATGTAACTCCATTAGCTTCCATGAAGCTTCATTGATTAAAATGGGCCAACTCCTCAACTGTTCAAAATCTAACATTTCATAAAAAGAATCTTGTCAAATCCATTTCTGAGAATAGCCACAGTTTCATTCTTTAGCAATAAAACATATTTAGTAACCGTTCTGAATACTGTATTTCCATCTTCCCTGAAAGAAAAGGAAAGAATAAAAGCAGCTGATAAAAAAGAGTCACTGAAACAGTTAGAAAAGCCTTAGTGTAAGATCCAACTGGTCAGAGACCTCTTTTTCAAGCCCTTGGACAAGTGGGAAAGCCTGAACCTGCTTTAAATAAACTTCTGAGAACAGAGTGAAGTTTTGTGATTGCCAGAATTTAAGTAGCAGAACTCTCATGTCATCTAAATCATTACAGATTTTGCTCACTCTTCCTTTTACAATCAGAATCCCATTCTGTCTGGAGTGAATGGTTGCTTCTGACTGGCAGGATTCCTGCCACCAAAGGGGTTGAGAGGCCAGCAGAGATGAAGGGAGGAAAATCTGTGTAATTCAGAAAGGAAGACTGTTAGGACACCTGAGTGCTTTTGCATTCCTTTACTACCAAGTAGAAACATAGGCCTGAATACATAATCCAGTCTGTCAGCAAAGACAGTGAACCACAGGGACCAAGACCAAGGATTCAGACTGGGCTAGCATTGTTTCAGATATCATCTGTTCTGTCCAAGGTCTGAAAAAAAGAGTAAGTCCACTTTGCTGCAACAGGAATCTCAGGTAGGTTTTTGTTTGTTTGTTTGTTTGTTTTTGTTTTGTTTTTTAAAAATAAAGAATTGAAGAAAGTCTGTTTTAGGAACTAGTCTTTGTTTCACTTAAAGACAAAGACTGACAACAGTTTCTTCTGTCTCCTGCTAGCAGCGCTGTCCCATGCAGAGCTCGGGGCCCGGGGCCAAGTGGCCAAAGCAGGGCCCCGCCTGTGGGATATAGGGGTGGGGGGGAGTCGGAGCCTGCTCCGGTCCCGGCCCCAGCGGGACCCGGCTCCAGCCGGGAGGCCGGGGCCGCCTGTGTAGGGGGGTGGAGCTGGAGCCAGCTGCAGGAGGAGGGAGCCAGCCACGTGGGGCAGACTGGCCCAGAGGCCAGGCCCCATGTGCTCTGCCCTTGGGCCTGCTTGCTTCACCCTGGGGGCGGGGAGGGCCAGCCTAGGGGCCAGGCATAGCCCTCCCCCCCCACCCCGCCCTGCCCCGCTGCCTTCAACTGGGTGCCAAAGGCAGCGGGGCGACCGTGGGAGGAGGGCCCCCCCCCCAAGGACGGCCCTGCCTGCTAGTGGTTGTACGCAGCATAACTATAGATCTAGATCAGTGTCTAGGGACCAGGAACCATCCTGGAGATCTCCCTAATACAGTTTAGAAAGGCAGCAGCCAGTCCCTGGCATCAAAAAGTTGAGGGTATCACCATTTATGTGACTTCTTTAACTTATACGTTTATTTCACCTCAGACCAAATTGTACTCAATCACTTCAATTTGGGTGGTTTCATGGAACGGCACAATGTGTTTGTGCCTATGTGAGAAAAGGGGTGTGGGTGACCTGGATTTGAGTCCCTGCTCCATTACAAGCTTCCGTGTGATTTTAGGCAAATCATTTAGTCTATGGAGTAGTCTGGATACACAAGAGATACAATGTTTTTCATATTCCAAAGGCTGTACAGACACCTTCAGGATCTCTATCAAGCATTCTTAAAACTCCAGTACCCACCCGCACAAGTGAAGAAACAAATTGACAGAGCCAGACGGGTACCCAGAAGTCAACTACTACAGGAGAAGCCCACGAAAAAAAACAACAGAACGCCACTGGTCACCACCTACAACCCCAAAGTCAGGCCTCTTCAACACATCATCAAAGATCTACAGCCTATTCTACAAGATGATCCCTCACTCTCTCAGGCCTTGGGAGACAGACCTCTCCTTGCTTACAGACAGCCCCCCAACCTTAAACAGATACTCACCAGCAACTACAGATCAAACAATAGAAACAGTAAAGCAGGAACATATCCCTGCAACAAACCATACTGTCAACTTTGCCCTCATATCTACACTGAAGACACCATCACAGGACCAAATCAAGCCACCTACTCCATCAAGGGCTCATTCACCTGCTCGTCCACCAATGTGATTTATACCATCATGTGCCAAAAATGCCCCCCTGCCTTATATATTGGATAAACAGGACAGTCTCTGCGCCAAAGAATAAATGGACACAAATCTGACATCAGAAATTGCAACACTACAAAACCAATAGGGGAACACTTCAATCTCTCTGCTCACTCCCTTGACGACTTGTTAATAGCTGTGTTGAAACAGATGAATAACAAATCACAGCTTCAAAGAGAAACTGCAGAACTCGAATTTATATGCAAATTTGACTCAGTTGCCTTGGGGTTAAACAGGGACTATGGATTTTTCTCTCATTCCAACAGGTGATTTGACCTCACCTTCTTCTATGTGCTGTTCCCCAGTGTTTGAATCCTAACACCTCTTTTGCTTTGCTGTTACAGCCTGACCTGATCCTATGTCATACACTCCCCTGCATTTAATTTCCTCCCATTTGTAAGTTTCCCATCTTCAAAGCGTCTGACGAAGTGAGATTTTCTCCCACGAAAGCTCATGCGATAAATAAATCTGTTAGTCTTTAAAAGTGCCACAGGACTCTAAATGTTTTTCATAGTTTAATATAAGAGTAAAGAAATGTATGTTGCTAACAGGCATTCAACAACAGAAAGTTTGCTCAATGCTCCAACATTTTATTACTTGATCCTTTAAGCTACCACTGTTCTACACCTAACTCATCCCCATGAATTGATTAGATGTGTTTATTGTGACCTATGTTTAAGTATTGATATAAAATATGCACCTGTGTTTACCAAAAAATTTGTAACAAAAAACCCTTGTTAAACCAATTCTTAGTCCTACTAGGACATGACATTGTTTACATAAGACTAAGTGCAAAGCCCTGACCTCTTCAATTCCATCATGACCTCAGAGAACAGAGCCTACTAACCCTATCCCAGTCCTTACAACTTTAATGATGTCAGATGGGGCTGCTATATTTTAGGAATACAATTTACCAAAATTGCAAAGTAACTTGCTGTTACTGATAACTGTTCCTATGTTATACCAATTGTTCCAATCAATTTAATAATTTCTCAGCATTAGTAATCAGAATCTGCCCTTTCCAGAGTTACACCAATACTAATTTCTACAAAAGCAGCAGTTCCAAAAAAAAAGTTTACTGTATATTATTCTTGCTAAAGTTTACTGTATATTATTCTTGCTAAAAATAAGATAAATCATTGATGGGGAGACAGATGTCCAGCATCACCTTGTTCTTCTACAGGTATTTAGAAGAGGGAACAGTTAGATAAATAGCTAAAGGTTCTTTTATTGTCTCATTTCTCCCTCAAATTTTAAGCGTGGTAGATTAAGATTATATCTTACTTTAATCTTTTGATCCTGTTTCACTGTCCCTCACAAAACTCAGGTACACTTAAAATCTTCAGTGCTTTTTCCCCATATATCTAAATTCAACATCAGAGTAGAGTCTTTAAGGGAAAAGAGTGATATTACCAATATAATTTTAGAAGATCTATCTAGAAGGAAAGTTTAACACAAACTGGTAAAGGTTTATTGGGTTGTAAAAACTTGTTTTTATCTTAAAACATTCTTCAAATGTACTTAATGGTATATGTGGAAATGTAAAATGCCTTCATGTTTAAATCTTAAGCTATAAGTAAGGTATCATATACTTTAAAGCCATTATCACTTCAATAGGTATCCCATTTAGAAGATAAAGTGCTTACATCTAAATTATATTAAATTGAGTTTATTTAATGGGACTTTCCATTTGAAATAAAAGAGTGCATACAGTTTGAACTTTATTGCTCAACTGGCCAACTTTAACATTTTCCTCTATGTACCATTCAAGTCATGAGCTCAATACACACATAATGGATGGAAAACAAGACTTTCTTTGTTTGTGTACATTAAGTCAAAGCTGTAAAAGTCATTCAGCCAAACTTCACTATTCTTTCACCTTTAAACCTTAACCTACCTTGTAACAACATTTGTAGCCTCTAAATTACACTGGGTACACCCAGACAGAGTTAATCGCCCTTCAACTCTTGATGCACAGAATAATGATCTACCACTTAAGCCTGAGCCCTTAAAAGCCTAAAGAAAAAAAATGTGTACACACACACTCAGGCATCTTAAAACAGCAATGAAATAACAAAACTATTCAATATAACTTGTTTTAAAAAGGGATAACAAATAAGAAACCCACAGAACTTACAATTTATGAAAAATATGGATAAATGAATTTAAAGTCTCCTCAGAGATGGAATTACTGATTCCACAGCACTGATGTTCAGAGGCCAAATAGTTTTACAGATAAGTACCACACATAGGAAATACAATACCTGGAAATGTTTTTCTATCATTTGTTGAGATATGATAAGCAAGTATTCATGTGCAATATTTTCTTGATTTAAGTAGTGCTATCGACACTAAACTGTTGACATGTAACATGCAAGGTATTTCTGGCATGTTAATTCACAATATGGTACCAGACCACAGCTTCAATTTTTAATCTGTGCAACAGATGGACAAAAACAGTTAAAGAATTTGCTCTATTTAGGGAGCCTGATGTGGAACACACTAAAGCAAAAAATACCAACAATATAATTTTATTTAATAGCTATCTCCCACAATGCTTCTGAACACACAAGCAATAAAGGGCATTTGTTCAACACAATATATTTTTAAAAAATCATCTAAAAAGTACATCAAACAAAAAACAAGGAAGTCCAAAACAAAAAACAGTGGGTACAGATGGGAGTGAAGAGGAGTAACTGTGAGAAAGGTCAAGAAATCCATCATTGAAATAAATGAGAGGAAAATAATTAAAAGCTAGGCTGAAAGGCACTCAGATATAAACACTTCGATGGAAGCCTTGAGGATTTCTTTAGAAGAGATTAATTAAGACTATAAAGTAAATTTAATTATACAAGAACTTTTATTTAGTATCACAATGCTACACAATCTACTTAAAAACAGAAGGTGAGATTTGGCCCATTGAAGTCAATGAATGTTTAGCCACCGACTTCAGTCAAACTAGGATTTCCCCCATTTCAGGTTCCCTGCTCCCCCTGCAAAAAAACCCCACAGAATAGCAAGTAGTTTTTCACCTCATAAATAGAGTCTCCTAACATACAGCTATTTTTTCTTTATTCTAGTTTTTAGAAAGTAAAAGTACTTCTTTAAATTATTTTTCAACAGTTTTTAGCAAGTGCAGCAGACAGCACTAGCCTGTACCTAAGATATACTCAGGTGGAGTAAGAACCCTGAGAAACAGTGCAATGAGCTAGTTTACAGCTGTTCGCTGGTCACATGCCTATCAGATAGACAACAAATGCCATGTTTAGTTCACTGCAGAAAAAAACACTTCAAACTGATCTGGCCTTTCATTTGGCTGGAGTAAGATAAAGTAAAATAAAATTCAGTTTTATGTGAGTCAAAACAATCAGCTTTAGGCCTCTGGGAGTTGTGAAGAGTTATAAAAACTAGTGTAATTCCAGTTGCCTGTAGGTTGTGGTGGGCCACACTTTTTTTTTTTTTTTTTTTTAAGAGATTCCGACACAGAGTTTCAGTGTAAAAGAAAGCAACATTTATTTTTAATATGGGTATGCCTGTAGGATTGGAAAATAAGAGGCAAACAGGTCTTGCCTTGTGGAGGCATGAATACTGATCCTGCCGACATGAGGCTTGAGGGTGTAAGCCAAATTTTCATGAATAATGCTATTGTATCTGGCGGGAGACATTTGACAGTGAGTTTTCTGAAACTCATTATCGCTTCTCAAAATTAATGTGTTTCCATGTTTATATTCTAATTATACATAATATAGGCAAGACTGTGATGGAAAAAGAAAAACAAAAAGGTGTCTATATCAATGTTGTTCCCTGGTAATAACAGGAGTTTCAGTCCACACGACTATATGTTTCTAGCTCTGCCACATTTCCTGTGTGACCTTGATTTATGTACCTCAGTTCCCTCATCTATAAACTGGAGATACTACTTCCCCCCCATCAGGATGCTGTAAGCAAATGCATTGTTTCTGAGCTGTTTCATGAGATGTTGATAGAGACTATATACATTTATAGATTGATAGATCAGAAATGTATATAAAAAACAGAATGCAGAGTACAACAAAAAATAGGAGGAGGAGGATAGATTTTCAACTATCCTTTTAAGTTCTCTCTTTCCCTAGAACATAAATATATTAAAGCTTAATTCCATCTTCAGATTCTGGAATAAGGACAGGCTTCAGGAGTGAAGGGTTTTATTCAAAACTCTTGAATGTAGGAGCTCTTCTATACTTTCTCTGGATTCACACATCTGAAAATCTTACCCTTCACTTTTAACAACAACACCAAAAGCAATATTTTTCTCTAAAAAACAAATACTATTAAAAAAAAAAAAAAACCCTTTTCACTGGTTTTCTCACACCATTCTTTAAAGTTTGGGGAAAAGACAAAATGTATTTATGTCATCTCCATAACCCATCGAGGAAATTACAACCCACAGGTGGAAAGAAACATTTTCCCTTATAATTCCGGTTACTTAAATATTCAACTCAGCCATTCTATCAAAAAACTACCAGAAGCAAAATGTAAAAAGACAAGACAAGTTAAAATAAATACTTAACGTGCTTCAATTAACTTGCCTTACTTTACTGTAAAAAATTCACTTTCCCATCCTGGGAAAAAAAGAACAAAAACCACCATTTTCTGGTGGCATTAACCAATTACAATCAAGGGAACTACTTCAAAAGTTCAAGTGAACATGAAATATGCAGAGGATTATTTTCTGAAGTCTAAATTATAAAAGAGAATGCTGATAAATAAAATTTTACTGTATATTGATTCAAATTCTGAGGGTCAAGTTACTTCTGAAAACTAATGAAAGCAGTAACAAAATGCAGGTTTACACCTCCAATTTGCAGAAAAATTGTCTTATAATTTCTGTGCTTTAGAGCAGTGTTTCTTAATCTTTTGATACCAGGGACTGGTTTTCTGCCTTCAGATCCTGTCCATAGACCACTTGTTGAAAAACGTTTCTTTAGGGGACAAAAGTTCCCCATCTTCAAACGTCTGACGAAGCTGGATTTTCTCCCACGATAGCTCATGTGATAAATAAATGTGTTAGTCTTTAAAAATGCCATAGGATTCCTTGTTTTTTTGGTAAACTGAAGTAACACAGCTCCCCCTTTGGAAATTGTCTCTCAAGACACTTATGTAAAACAGGGCTATTATATTTTGTCATATGATGTGTCCTTCCACTACTTCTCCATGTCAGAGGGATTATTTTTGTTTTCTAGTGGCAGGTCTTTTTTGGGTATCAAGAGTTAGGATAACTTGTGTTCTCTTGCTTCGTTCTACTGTCTTTCTTCTTCCTTGTTTCTCTCCTCTGAACCTCTACTTCACAGCTGTTAGTCATTTCCCATCTATAAACTGTTATCTAACCTAAGACATTAGTAGCAGTGTTATGCCCAGAATCTCAACTAAGGAAGGAGGCGGATTTGAGGATCCAATTGGACGAGTTAAGAACCAAACGAGTCCCATAGCTAATTCTTAAGCAACCTGAGGTCTGTTGTAGTTTCTGTGTTGCCGAAAGGCCCCAAGGGCTTAATTAAGCTATTCAGGATTGCTGGAACATAGGGGTAACTCAACTATATTCCCTTCTACCAGGCAGTTTGTACACTGGTCTTTGACCTGCTATGTCATATTTAAGGCCTATTTGTGCTCAGGATGAAGTGACGAGGTGGCCAAAGAGCAGTCAGGAGCTTAACATCTAAAATTAGAAGCACCGTGAATAAAAACTGCCTAACGTGATTAATGTTACCAGTGATCTATGATGGGCTGATGTACTATGCTCTCTGGAACATGCAATCATGCAGTAGCAGAACACAATTAAATGCTAAGAAAAGAACTAATATATTATACCAAAAATAAGTGAAAAATGTTATAACCTAAATACACATACATTAATACAGCCGTTTGAACTTGACAAAAGGGTTATCATGACCGGATTTTCACAAGTGCTGAGCACCCACAAGTTCCACTGACCAGAACTGGAACTGAGAGAGTAAAGTCCATTTGAAAAATGCCACCTTATTTTAAACACCGAGGCCACGATTTTCATTAGTGGTTTTGGGTGCCCAACTGTAAACACCAAAAATGGGGTCTACATTTTCAGAGAGTGGAGATTTGGTACTTTTTAAAAGTCAGGCTGCTTTAAGATGCCTAAAGCTGGGCCCTGAAAACTAAGACACCAATCTTTAATTTTCTTATTTATTTAAGCTTGATCAGAGCACATATTTGCTTCCAAGAACATGGACCCTTTCATTCTGGGTAAATATTGATGCCTATGGGACATAATATCCTCACATTTATGAAGATGAGTACTTGATCTTTATTATTCGACTGTAGAGCTTATTACTAAGGTGAAGAATCTGATACATATGAACTTACAACAATGAAGTGTTTTATAGGTAAGTGATCTTGAATATAAAGTCAAATTCTGAAGAGGTAGCCGTGTTAGTCTATTGTAGAAAAATAACAACAGAGTCCTGTGGCACTTTTAAAAACTAATAGATTTATTTATCGCATGAGCTTTCGTGGGAGAAAATCCCACTTCGTCAGATGCTTTGAAGATGGGAAACTTACAGAATGGTAGGAAATTAAGTGCAGGGGAGTGTCTGACATAGGATCAGGTCAGGCTGGAACAGCAAATCAAAATAGGTGTTAGGATTCAAACACTGGGGAACAGCACATAGAGGAGGGGGAGGTCAAATCACCTGTTGGAATGAGAGAAAAATCCATAGTCCCTGTTTAACCCCAAGACAACAGTCAAATTTGCATATAAGTTCGAGTTCTGCAGTTTCTCTTTGAAGCTGTGATTTGTTATTCATCTATTTCAACACAGCTATTAACAAGTCGTCAATGGAGTGAGCAGAGAGATTGAAGTGTTCTCCTATTGGTTTTGTAGTGTTGGAAATGCCCCTCTGCCTTATATATTGGACAAACAGGACAGTCTCTCGCCAAAGAATAAATGGACACAAAGCTGACATCAGAAATTGCAACACTACAAAACCAATAGGGGAACACTTCAATCTCTTTGTAAGTGGTCTAAGGATCAAGAAGTAGAAATATGGCTTTGGAATCTAAGTGTTTCTTGATCAGCTCCTGTAGGTATCTCATAAAATGAGAAATCTCAAACACAGATTGTCTCACTTCCTTTATTAACTATATTGGGAAACATTTTATAAAAAAAATAGTGTGTGTGAAATAAGTATCTAAATGAAAAAGTAACAAACTAAATATTTAAACATACAATATAAATGTTGATTGATTACACGAATACATCAAGCCACCCTTATAAAAAGCTGATGTTTCATGCACAATACACAGAGGAATCTTCATCCATAAAAAATTAAGTTTGCACCAAAATTCCAATCTATATCACCAGAATACATGTACTGAAGTGTACCTTGGGGGAAGAGGGGGAACCTTCTCAAAAGATGAACTAAAACAAATTTTATCTGCCAAAGCCTGGAGTTCATGCCCTTGGGTTTAGTGTTCTTCTTCCAACAATTAGTTGATACCACACATCACCAAGAACTAGGGTAGTGAAAGAGCCTTGGGTATTAGTGATGTCATCAACTACAAAGGGGAAAGCATAGAGTTGTGAAGGCTTGAATTCTAGTCTTGGCAATGAAGAGAGAAAAACTGATATAACACAATTGTGTTTTGAAATTCTCCTGTTTTTAATATTGGTCTATATGTGTACACTCTGTTGGCTAGCAGCAAATCCCTTCCAAGTGCATAGGAATCCTTAGAAGCAGAAGTAGTGCTATTCCTCACTGCAGAGCAGGGGGTAGCAGCACTGAGATCAACTTCTTTGAGGTGGAAAGGTTAACAGATCCATTTAACAGTGAATCATCAGGTCCTCTCCACATGGAACTTTGTAAGGGCCAAAGGCTATTCCTGCCACTTGGGAGTGCTATAACAACTGGGCCTACAAATTTACTCTAAATTGTGAACGCAACTGTAAAAAGTACATGGAAGTATATAAGATGTCACAACAACAACAGTTGGTGGGAAAAAAGCTACGAAAGGAAGTCAAAGGCTGGACTAGTCTTAACAAAAAGGACTCGCAGATACAACTCAAGGACTGGGGCACTGGTCTTCAACCTTTTTTGGATCAGCACCCAGTTTTTCAATATTTTCACATTTGCAGTGTTTACTGCCCACCTACATAAATTGTTACTTTTTATAAATTGCCACTGTCGTTAAATTAATTGTTACATTGTCATACTGTTAATCGTTAATTATAATTTTCAATTCACTTAAATTTTAAACTCAGATATTTTTAATAAGATATCAAACAAATTTCATTTAAACAAAATTTATTCATTATTCATACAAACCTTTTATAAATTACAGCCAGATTATCTCCTTCCTTCATTTTTGTAGCGCCCACTAATAAAAAAAATCACAAAACACCTACTAGTGGGTGGTATTGCCCAGGTTGAAGACCACTGGACTGGGTTAAGATCATGCCTGTGCGACAAAGCTCCTCTTCTATCTTGGTGGGTCCAGCACTTCCTTCTAGCAGTAGAACAGGGAACTTCTT
>ML685767.1:26435114-26467248 GCA_007922175.1 Pelusios castaneus | reverse complement strand
GGGGCGATCACCCCGAGCCCTGTGGTTACATGGGCCGTGTGCTGCCCTGCTCCCAGCGGGGCAGTGCAGGGCCTGCACTGCGGCCCCCCAACAGCCACACTGCCCCCTGTTCCCCGCTGCTTGTGAGTCAAAGGCAGCGGGGCAGGCCAGGAGCGCTTCCCCTGGCCCCTGGGCGGAGCATGCAGGCCCAGGGGAGGGGCAGCCTGCTCAACACCCCCCCTGGCCAGGGCCACATGCGGCCAGGAAGGGTCCCTGGCCGTGGCCTCGACCGGGGTCGGCTGCTGGCGGGGGGCCTTAGTTTCCCAGTTTGGGCACCAGCTGGAGCAGCCTGGGGTCCCAGCTGCAGCTGGGGTTGCAGAAGCCAGGGCTGGGGGCGGCCTCGGCTTCCTGGCCCATGGCCGTGGCTCCTCGCCACTCGCAGCCGTGGCTCCAGCTCCCCGCCCCCTGTGGCCGCGGCCCCAGCTCCCCGCCGCCCGGGCCACAGCTCCTGAGGCTGGATCCCCGGGGCACAACCGGGGTCCATCTGGGGTGGAGCGGGCTGGCCCGCCGCAGTCCCCACCAGCATGGGAGTGGGGCCCCGCCTCGGCCAATTGGCCCTGGGTCCCGCTCCCCCGTAGGGACAGCCCTGCTCTTTCTCCTTCTAGGGTTACAGAGTAATACAGCTCTACTAAGATGGCTGCTCTCTGCTCTCCCAATCCTGTCTTGGTTCTCATAGGCTCTTGCCTTTTTGCTGGGACTTTTGTCCCTTCAGTGGATAGCCAGTGGGGTTGGGGGCGGGGCAATCCCACCCTTGACTCCGGACCCTAATCCAGGAGCCCTACAAGTAGCAACCTCACACTGCTGCTTCAGGAAACTAGCTAGATTTCCTGGGTTACTTGTCTTTGCCCCCTTGACTTAATATTTAGATTGTGCTCAGATAGGGGCCATTCCTGGCCTCCTTGCTAGGGGTGGTCTTTGGTCTCTAACAGTTCCACTGGATGTGCTAGCGCCCAGTTAAATCTTCCCATTCTGGCAGGGTCTTTTTCCGTCATGCCTCCAGACCTGGGAAAGGTCTTTTGCCTCCTTCAGGCAGGGTTTATTCAGTGGTTAAAGTATAATTTGAAGAGCCCCAGAACCCTTCTAATCTTTGGGCTTCCTTCATGCATGTGTGGGCCCCAGCCCAGGTAGGTATTTGCAACCACTTCTCAGTACCACATGCATCAGTTATCACTCCATAAAAATATTTATAATTTTATATGGCGTTTATGTCTATAGAAATTATTGTCACAAACTAGCAAACACTGCATAACACAATAAGTATTGTGATTAACAATGGTGGGGTGTAGGACCTGCCAGCAGCCAGGGCAGGGCAGAATATGTGTTCTGCTTGGTTTTTCTATTTTTAAGGGCCCCGGAACTCTGGCCCCTCAAATTTGGGGGCCCCGGAACTGCGTTCCAGTGCGTTCCCCCTTACTGTAACCCCTGGGTTTATTCCTCCCCCCCAGTCTTTGTATCTGCAGGATTCTTCCTGACCAGCGTTTCACTCCTTCTCCAAGATACAGCATGTTATCTCCTCACACACACCCTGGTAGCTCTCCTCAGTCTCACACTCCAGCTACACCCTTTCCTTGGAGAGGCTTGAATAACTCCAGAAGTGCTAATTAACTTGGAGTACCCCTTTCCCAGGGAGAAAGGGACTTGCTGAGCCAGGGCTGCTCTATTGGCAGTAGTCTCTGGAAACCCTTCAGCCTGACCCCATCAAACCTGGTAAACTAGAAAAGTATGGAACTGAAAATCAATTAACCAAAACTGGTGTGCCAGAAAGTAGGCCTAATGGGTGAACAAAATAATGATTGGATGGGCTATTTCACTCCCCATTCCCATTATGGGTCCTTAAAAAAGGAAGAAAAATTGGCTACTAGACTGAGCTTCACCATCATGGCTGCCACAGACACCATCTCCTTGGATCCTGGTTTCATTATCCTAATCCTGAGAGATGTCCTGACCGGACTGAGCCAAAGAAAAAGATCCAGATGACACTGCCACCTGTACTGGTTCCAGGTGAATCCTGTTGCAGGTGGGATGCCCGAGGACGGGCTGGGGCTAGCAACAGTTTGGGGTTCGTTGCCTGGGACCCTCAGACATCAAATGGGATAAAACAAGATCAGATTTAACAATAGTATCAGCACCAGCATCAGCCCATCGCAACTAACTTTTCTTTTCCCAAAAAAAGCTAGTTACCACCATACTTAAACCATCTAAGACTGTCACATAGGAGGTTTTCCCTTCTAAGAACTCTCCAGCAAAAGAGAAAGGGAACAAAGGATGCTGTTAAAACTAAAACCTCTCTCAGTACTTTACATTTCAAATGCTTTAACTGTTATTCCTTCTTTTCTGTATCTTTCATAACAGGTTTTAAAGGATTTGTACATGATTTTTGCCATGGTATTAAGCAGGCTGAGATCTCTTCTTACATGCCAAACCCCAGACTTGTTTATTGATATTTAATGTTGAACAGTTACTGGGTTACACTAACCCTCAGCTCATTTATCTCCTCTAACTTAATACAACTGAAGGCATAGCCTCTCTGCATCCTGTAGAGAGAGCATTCTTCCCCCTTCCACATAACTTTACCAACCTCTAAGCTCTGGCTTTGGGAAATTTAGCAGCAATATATTTCAGAAGATAGGTATTTCTATTCCTCTTTAAAGATTTATTTCAAAATGATTACAAGCATAAAATTATTGACCAATCACTCTGCTATAAACTTCTGGAAGCTCTCTGCAGCCACAGAGGCAGTGAGTTAAGAATTCTTTAACTAGCTTTCATAGGTTTATAAACATTTACCTTTATACAACATTAGCTACTCATTCACTCATTGCTCCACTACCTCCACCAAAATTAGCTTCCAAATGGAAGGAGGAGAATGACAGTCACACTTCTTGTTCTCAGGGTTGCTTTGTTCAAAGGGTGCAGGAAAATTATTTGCCGGATTAGGCCGATGCTCAACATGCTTTTTCCATAATATAAGCCACTTTTGAGGCTCATCACTTCACCTATATAATTAATAAAGGAAATGAGACAACCTGTGTTTGACATTTCTCATTTTGAAATATCTACAGGAGCTGATCAAGAAACACTTGGATTCCAAAGCCATATTTCTACTTCTTGATCTGTCGGGGAAAGCTCACATTTGTAACAATAGACTTGCCTCTCATTCAATCTTCTAGGGTGATTTACAAAGGGACCAAGGCAGTACTGAACATCACAGCACCTAACGCAGGAACACCACTGCATTTCCAAACCCAAGATAAGCGCCCTTTACAATGAATAGGAAGAGAGAACCTTAGAATAGGAATAGGAACCTTAGAATGTAATCTACAACAGCCAGTGCAATAGTTGGGGAACCACCTACACTAGCCGATGGGAGATGCCAATAAGAATGGTGTGTGGCAGGCCTTGACCCTTTGTCAGAAACGGATGCCTAAATCTAGACTACAGGGAAGCACCAGTGACCAGGGAAGGCTATATAGCAGATCACACATATAATATTTCTCAGGCCTATTAGTATACCAAGTTTATAAATGTCCTTTTTCTTGCTGAGAAATAGCCAGGTTTCTTCCCACTCCTTGATTATGAAACCCTAGAAATATTAACAATTCAGACAGCAAAACAATTTTTCTAGCCATTCAATTAAAGCAAAACCAGCAAATTTACGCATCAGTGATTTACATGAACAATGACAACCCTATGATCTTCATCATCAGTGTGAAATATTTTGAAAGTTATTCCAAAGTAACTTCTGAGATGGCAAATCAGGCAGCCATTTTGAGATTCATGTTGGTCAAAAACAGATTTAAGTAACATTATGGGCAATACGAAACTAACAAATTGCATGAACTCAGTAAGTGATTGGACAAGCATATACAAACTAATTAGGCAAAGCAATCATTCCCTAATGGGGCCAACTGCTACATCTAGTTTAAGGTTGTGAAACAAAAGCCATTTCACTCACTTGAGTAAACTAAGTATCAAATTCCTGATGTTTTATTTTCTGCATTCTTATATACTGAGAAGTAAGAGAATCAGATTTCATCAGATTTGGCCAAGAAAATTCTTTTTCCAACTGACACCAAGTGTGAAAAATTTCAGCTTGAAAGGATTAGATTTGTTGAAAATAACTGGCTGAAAAATAGGGTGTTATATAGAAATCTCTTCTCTATATTAACAAGACTGAACTAATAAAATAAATAAGATAGATGAAGAAATCCATTAGGCACTCGTAAACCAACATCCCTTAAATGGTTTACCCTAAATAAACATTTGGCATGGTTGCAACACATTCACACTAGATACTGAACTCATCTGCAACTTGGTTGCCACTGGTTTCTGTTTCTTGCTATTGTTTGCAATGCTCCATTTGAATTGTCAGATTAAACCATAAGAATTAGACTGTAGTTTATTTGGCAGTATTTTCATGAACACAGTACCTGTTCTGCTCTGGGTTTTATAGCTTTTTTGAAAGTGCATAGAAGTTCATAGTCCCTATCAACTCAGTGCCCTGGAGAGCTCTATACACGATAGAAGTGTTCTTTGGTCAAAGCATACTAATTGCATGTCTTACTGATCAAAATATTAGCCAACAGAGGAAGACCAAGGGCAACTGACTGCTGTGGAAGAGAAATCACTGACCTCATGGACAGAAGTAAGAAGCTACACAACAGCTAGCTGAAATAGAGATGAAACAAAGATTTGTGTGCAGCAATAAGGAATGCAGCCAAGCTTCTGATGTTTGAAATACTCCTTTCCATGAAAAGGTATCTTGAAAGTCAGGCTGACCCTAAAACCCACTTTTAAGCCACATCAAAAAGCTCGTATCTCTCTTGATAACAGAACCATAACAAAAACCACACTAATCCAAACTGGAAAAGAAAAGAGGGTTCTTTTATTTATTTATTTTAAATCTTCACAACTAGCAGCCTCATTGGCTATGGGTAAGTGGTTTCCAACCAGATGGCCAACCGGGTATTTAAAGCTGTGTTTTGTTATAAAGAAGGAATTTATTAACATGTGACTGGTCTCCTCGCACTTTGGGCGGAATCACTGTATCTTCAACCACAATACTAGCGCATACAACAACTGACTGCATTAAAACTGCTCTACCTTTTCAGGTTTTTACCCATCAGAGGAGTGAATTTCTGGAAAAGCCTTCCAAAGGGAGCAATGAGGGAAAAAAGCTAGCTGGCTTCAAAACTTAGTTTGATAAATTTATGGAGGGGATGGTATAATGGGACGGCCTTGTTTGGCAATTGACTGATCTCTGGCTACTGGTGGTGGATATACCAATGGCCTAAGATGAGATTTTAGATGGGGTGGATTCTGAGTTATTACAGTGGGTTCTTTCTTGGGTGTCTGGCTGGTGAGTCTTTCCCACATGCTCAGGGTTTAACCAATCACCATATTTGGGGTTGGGAGGGAATTTTCCCCAGGGCAGATGGGACAAGGCTGTGAAGGTTTTTTGCCTTCCTCTGTAGCATGCGGCATGTCTCACTTGTTAGTGGATTCTCTGTATCTTAAAGTCATTAAATCATGATTTGCAAATGTTAACAATTCAGTCATAGGTTAGAGGTTTATGACAGGAGTGAGGTTCTGTGGCCTCTATTGTGCAGGAGATAAGACTAGATGATCATATTGGTCCCTTCTGATCTATGAATCTATATGAGGTCCTCCTCTCAAAGAATTAATAAATGGATGATATGATAAAATACATAATCTTCTATTACCCTTCATGCATTAGTGTTAAAAAGATGTGATACTTATCTTCATGTGTATGTTAGCTTTAAAATTGTCAATTTCTTACATTCTGCCTAATGATTTCAGTACGTTAGAGAATCTGCATTTAAAAGCTAGTAATCCTCTTAGGTTCAGAGTTACATCTTCACTTTTTTTAAGTCCTATGATAGGATAGAGAACGATGGGGTCAAGAGGAGATCATGTGTCAGAAGCCCTGCAGTACCATTTTGGGAAGTTTGTAAGCATCCCCCTCAGAAGCTGAAAACAAACTGTTGATTTACTTCATCCAATGGGTAGACCATCAACTGGCAAAGACTTTCTGGATTCTCAGGTTTCTTCCACCTGCTCTAACTATTAATCTTCAGAACAAGACTTCTATATAATGGAATACAGAAACCAGTTTTGCCCTCCACTAGCTATAACTAGGTTGCACAGGCAATTCAACCACAGAAGCTATTTCAAAAGCCAAAAACTTCCCCGTTCACCAAATTTACCAATCCTAATTGAAGAGTGCTAATTTATATCCTACACAATAACCAGGTAATGAGAAGGAAAGCATGCTGAGCAAATTGGGATATACTTGAAAGCCAGGCAACAGAGCATGATGTAGGAATGCACGGATTTCCATTGTGGTCTTACAAATCCAGCCAGCAACAAACTCTCTCTCTGCCCAGGAGATCATTAAAGCTTTGAGTCTGAATTTAAAAACAGAAATGTGTAAATCGATTCCTGGCAAGACAGGTATGGTGAGTCAGTCAGTCTCCACAAAACTGAAAGCTTTCATTTTCAGTCATATCAGTTTGACGTTCCTGCTCCTGCTGGGGAAGGATATGAGAATTCTATGAGCTATTAGGAATGACTGCCCAACAATAGGGAGGGGGAGTGGGCAAACGTTAGGGAATGGGATTACTCAGGAGACTGGCCATATCCTTTACACTCCATCTCTTCCCCCCATCCTTCTGCCAAGAGACTGAAACAGAGGCAGGGGTGTGAGGAGGAAAGTTCCTCCATTCATGCATTCAGAGTAATTCAAATTTCAAGTGTATTCAATACCTACTAGCCCAAGGCTGACATGCAGGGAGGAGCTTCAGAGAAGATTACTGGGCCACTAAAATCCCAGCACCATTCACACCACCTGTCTTTCTGACCAACAAACTGCACATTGATCTTGCTAGTGGGAACGTCTCCAAGCAGCCTATGTCCCCTTAGAATCCTAGATTTATATTGGTCACTGACTCAGATTCCACCATACATAATCCTTATGGCTAGAAAATGTTTGACAAGTTTTTCAATCTCTAGCCTTTGAGGGCTCTATGCCTTCTTCTACTGAAGGCAACAGGATTTAGTCCATTAACTGCAGTGGGTGCAAGAGCTGATCCAAGTCCGGGGGAGGAAAAAAAATCTAGTTTCCTAAAAGGGAAAGAGAGGAGGACAAAGAAGCAAAAACAAACAAACCAAATAAAACAAAACCCTCCACTTCTGAATCTTTTTTGAATTCCATTATAGAGAGAGAAGGAGGTGTGAGCATGGATAGAAGAACAAGCAGAACTACTTTGATGTAACCAATGAGAATTTTATGAACCACGTTTTCAAATTTAGCTTCAAGCTCTTCAGTTTTGTAAGTACATTTGAAGTCTTTTTGATGTTCAAAACTCTGATCTCAATCAGATGTCTAAGTGGATTAAATTACAGGCGCACTATGACATCTTCAACCACAAAGACTAGTCTTTCAAAAATCTGCCACTATGACTGTGTTTTTAAACACAAAGCTCTGTCCAGGTCACCAATGACAAGTGAAAAAGTCCCCCTAACTCTTAGAGTCTCAAAGTAGAAAATGGATGCAGTTCTTCTAAGTTTGACAGTTCTCCAGTATGAAAACCAAGAAAAAAATTCTGCAATGAATCAAGTTAATTTAATTCTGCTGCTCCAGATGTGGGGAATTTTCTATGGGAGAATAAGAGGGAACAAAAATTAGACAGGAAAATCTGTACATTAACTTAGAATAAAGGATACATCCAAGTACAGTTCCAGCTCAGCAATTTATCTCAACAATTTATCCGTATGAAAGTCAGTTTTCCTGGTACAAACAGCTGGCAGAGAATCTCTACAACAGAACGAGTTACTGAGAACTATACATATTTTTCCTTCCAATTGTCTTTTCTATCCAATGAAGAAGCTAACATGGAAGAAAGCATATAAATCCAAACTAGAGAAAGCACCAACTCCACTTCTGCAGAACAATAACAAGAGGATATAGACTCCTGTTTAAAGAAAAAGGCTGAGTTTTCTACATTCAAAAGTAGAAGTCTAACACCTAGAAGCAAAATTGCAATGTTTAAATTAATTATATAATTTATAAACTAGCATTTTAGAAGATAGTTACTATATTCAGTGATGTAATTGATGTTTAATTCTTTAGGGACTGTATTTAATTTAGCTTTTTAAAAATGTGTTCATTCAGCAACCATGTGCCATGCATTATCATATCTTTACTCACTCTAGAATGATCTTCAACTGAAAAACATTAAGAAAAAACCTCCCACTTAGTCATGTTAGTGCCCATCTAATTCATGTGAACTACAAGACAATTTTGCTGAATTTGCTACATGATGTTTTGCACTTTCACGATCATACTTTCAAATGCAGTGAAAGGAGCCACAAGTTTATTGTGAAGGGCCATTGTAGATAGACAAGTATGGTCTAACTATTTGACAAAAACAACAGCTAAATTCACTGCAGAACAAAAAAAAATATGAAAAATTTAGAAGTAATTGATAATCCAGGGTAGGTGGCAAACAATGATTCTAGGTAAATATCAAGGTAAAACCCAGTGATTAAGAGTCTATATATTATATTCTCAAACACCGTTTGATAGGGTACTTAAAGATAGAGAATTTGCAAGTGAAAAAATCTGCTATCAACGATATCCTATTAGTATAGGCCTATCTTTAATCTACAGGCATGATAAAATGCCCCAACGCACATAAACCCAGCTCAAACAGTGACTAATGACCATTAATCCCCCTATCTCTTCAGTGATCTCCCCTTCCTCCATTTATCATACTGACACTTCACTCTACACACGTGAATAAACTTTAACAGAGAAGGTGAATCAAAAATATTCTCAAAGCAATCTGAGGCTATAAATTAAAGTTGAGAAAGGGGGAGAAGGAGGCAAGCAGGGCGATTTGTTCTCTGTGCTTTCAATTTGCATCCAGCTTGGTGGGAAAGAACACTCAATCAACTAGACATGCAAACTGTTGGGACGGCTCATTATCCGGGCGACCGCGGGAGAAACAGACATGGAATTTAAGGTTTAACCCATTCACCTGCCCAGCTCCCAGAGAGCTGGAGTCAGCTGCGCTACTTTAAAGAAGCCAACCCCCTGGCAGGATCTGAAAACCGGGGCTCCAATCCATACTCCAACATCCACACAGCAGGCTGCTGGGGATTTCCCTATAGCACATGGCATGGGAAGTGGTCCATTTTCCACTTCAGACTGCCTCGTGTCCCCTCTGATAGGTTTCAGGTAGTTGCAATAATGTAAGAATTTCAGTAATCAGCCTAAACTATTTTAGCATGTATAACACGATTCCACTCACTTTCTAAGCAAAGGCTACAGGAGATAAATAGTGGCCATGCAACGTAAAGAGATTTATCCCCCACCCCTCGCCCCCCCTCAACTCATACATACACTGTTCAACCCCAATACACACACAGTATTTACGGTTACTATAAATCGTGTAACGACAGATCCCACTGCCTGTGAGAGGTACTTTGTAACTTGTCTAAAAGTTACCACATAAGGCTTTACCACAAAAGGATCTAACTTTTTGAAGGGAGCTGAGCAGTGGAAAACCTCTAGAAGGCTGAAACGAGAAGTACTTACAGACTGATTTGGAAGCAAATCCATCAGCTTTATTTGCCAAATAGTTGTAGATTTCAATGAAGGGCGACCTGAAATTAGCTTTCTACAGGAATTCCAGAGGAAACAAACTATTAATCGCCCCTTCGGTAGCGAGAACTCTTAAGCTAGTTTATTAATGAAGCAAGAAAAAGCCATGCCCTGTGTAAACTTGCCCTCCCCCGCGTAATACCTATAATTCCCCGTTTGCTATCTATAACTAAATCCAGCCAAGTAGAACAAATAGTTCCTTCCTGCAGTTTCTTCATACTCAGTTTTAATTACAACCCTAGGTTACATCAAACAGCTAATAGACCGTCGGTCCTGCCTGTGGTAAGCGGGGGGGGAGGAAAGTCCACGCTAAAAAAATCCCGGGCTATCCAACCCAAGGCCGTTTGATCAAAAATAAGCCCTCTCCTTCCCTCTCCTCACCTCCCCCTTGTTTCCGTCCCCAGGACTCCTGCTTCAGTCAGAGGCAGTCTACAAAGCAACCCCTTTGAGATACCGAACTCTGGAACAAATTTAGGATGCCCCCCCATACACATTTGCACACATATGATCTAATCGAGATAAAGCATTTAAAACAAAAAAGGAGAGAGACGGGAGAGCCAACGTACAGATTGGAAAAGCATCTTCAGGGAGCGAAACCAGCATAGCGCTGTGCAAAGAGAACTCAAGAGACAGAGAGCGAGCTCAGACATTGAAAGGTTTCCTTTCTTTTTTGGGGGGGTTACCTGAAGAGAGACATATTAATCCAAAGAGGTAAAAGTGAGCAAACTCCGCGATCATTGTCCTCAGGTGGCGCCTGCAAATAGTCTCATGCCAAATGGGAGGGGGGAGGAATGCAACTTAAAAGGCCCCCCTCCCCGACTGTAAATCCACAGAAGCTTAATGGAAGCAAGGTTTCCAAAATCCTTCAGGAGTTAATAGTGGGGACCCCCTGCAGGTGGTGTCAGCAGCACCCCAAGTCTTGTATCTTCTCTCTCCTACCCCGGATTTTCCTAGAAGGGGTTTTGACACTTCCTGGGACCATCAAAAAGGAAGAAGAAAACAAAAGAGCCGCAATTTCCCGCAGCCTGGATTCTCTGTGTCTCCTCGTAAGTTGTTCCTCCAGCCGGAGACACCCAGGGCACTCGCAAAGATCCCAGCTGAGCTCTGGCTGCCCTCCGAGACCATACACGCTGCACTCTGCCAGGCAGGGAGAGGGGGAAAAGTGCTGCCACCTGGGCCGGACAAAGTCACTGGGCATCCGAGGGAAGCGTGGGGGTGACGGCTGCTAGGGCTGGGCTCTCAGCGCCGTGGAGAGGCTGGAGGGAGGAGTGGGGCAGAGCAGGAGGCAGCCCTCGCTCCCATCACTTGGGGGAAAGAGCCAGGACTGGGAGCAGCAGAGCTGAGCAGGAGTCACCCCAGCAGGAACTCCTCGCCCTGCCCTGCATCTCCCCCCTCCGCCCTAGCAGCGAGCATCCAAAAACGCGTCCTTCCCCCAGCCGGAGACAGACACAAAAGGGAGAGAGGAGAGCGCAAAACTTCCCAGGGCCACCACCCACGCACCCACCCCTGTGCAGCCGCAGGAGGAGGAGCAGTTCCTTCGCCTCCCCTCCCTCCCTCCCTCCCTCCCTGCCTGCTGGGGCAGGGGTGCAGGAGGAGCCGCTGGGACTGGCAGTGGTGTACCGGCTGGGGGGGGCGCCAAGCTGGCCCCTTCACAAGGTGCAGGAGGAGGAGAGAAGTAGAGACTCTGAAATGTACACACCCTCCTGCGCCCCTCCCCAAGGCAAGGCGGTTGTGGGGGGGCTGACCCCCATCAGAGCCGGCTGGGTAAATGCTGGGGGGCGGGCCGAGGCTGGGCTGGCTCTAAGTCTTCCCAGAGAAGCAGAGTCACTGCCTCCTGGGTCCTAGTGCTGGAAGGCTCCCATTTCTACCTAGGCTGAGCAGCCCGGAGCACGCAGAAATGAACTCTTCCAGCACTCGGACCCAGAAGACAGCATCTAACTGCAGCGCAGCACTCCAGCATGCAGGAAAGGGAACTAAGAGGGGGCTGATCCAGGGGGCCCCTCTGCGTCCCCCTTAGCCCTGCTTGTTGAAGGGCTGACCCGTCCCCATCCCTCTCTTCCTGGGTGGGGGTGGGATGAGACTGCCTGTCCCAGCCAGGACGGGCTGGAGCAATGGAAAGTGTTGAGGGGAGTGGGGGAAGGGCACTGGGCTAGCCCTTCAAAGGGGGAAGGGAATGCAGGAGGTGCTGAGGGGTGCACCCCCCACCCTGCCTCCCCTGCTCTGTGAAGAGCCAACCTGGCTCCCCTTCACTCAGGTACGGGGTAGCAGCTGGGGGTTTAAGGCTGCCCTGTCCCAGTTGGGGCTAGGCTCTGGGGCTGCTGCACGGGACCCTGGCACCACAGGGTAAGTGCGGGGGGGCAGGGCATTTGTAGCCCCTGCAGTTTCATAGCACCCTGCAGGTACAAACCTCTCCATGCCAGGGCAGCTGGAGAGTGGGGCCAGGACCCCTCTGGGGGGGAGGTGTGAGTTGTGGGGTACAAATGTGTGCTTGTCCTCTAGGTGCGGGATACCCTTGGTATGCCACAGGGGACTGGGCATCTCTCAACAGGGATCTCGGCAATGCCTTAAGTTTCTGGTGTCACACCGGGACAGCTCGTGCACCCCTGGGTTCCCTTCATCCCTCCTCTTGCAGTGGCAGGTTGGCTGTCCCCCTTCTCCAGGACACCTTAAAACAGTGGTTTTCAAACTTTTTTCCTCTGGACCCAGTTGAAAAAAATAATTTAGGCTCACCAACTCAACAATTTTATTGGAGGGGGCTCACTTGGGAGGGGCTTGTTGAGCCCACAGGACTGATTGGGCACAAGAATGGGGGAGAAACCCCAGCTCAGGGGAGAAGCCTGGGCATGGGGCTACAGGCTCAGGGAAAAAAGCCCCATAGCTGTGTGTATGCATGCGTTCGTTCATGGAGAATGGAACATGCTGCATCTCCTCCACCCCTTCCTTAGTGCAAATGGAAAGTCCTGGTTTAGAACTTCAGAAATCCTCCCGAGTCCATTTGCTTCTTTAACCCTTATATATCATTTATACACAAAGAACTTCCCTCTGAAGTAGCTGGGGTTGCTGTACACATGTGGCTAACAAACACCCGCTAAAGCAGGGAAATGGAAAGATAAGCCAGCAAGTCCACTCTCCTGCTATCCTGATTTTAACATAAGCCTCATTGTTTGGTGATTTTCTTAATACACTGATTTGTGGAGTCATGTCACTAAATGGAAACTGATTCTCACTGTAAAAAACATACAGCAGCTTCTGACCCTCATAGTTGCAGAGAAAAGATTTCAAACATAACCCAAGTGCGCTCTAAAATTTAAAAATATTCAGATAAGAGAATGGGTTCTTTTTCCATAAAACATTATTTGGGCAGGGGGATAGTTAATGATTTCTGAACATGTGGGATTGGCAGTACTGTAAAACCAGGTAGATGCTTGGCAGCCTCAGTTCTGTCCCCATCACTAGTCTGCATATCTGCATTACTAGATTATTCTCCCTCAACCCTAGCTGCTGAGGAAGTTTGGAGTAGTGATTACTAGTGTTGGGAGAAGGTAGTTTAGTAAAGGGTAATGTACAGAAGGGCAGTTAAAAGAAATGATGCTATCACTAGTCAGTAGAGTTAAGGAGCTGGTGCATGGTAGGACAGTTATAGTGATGATGTGTGCTTGTAGGTGACTGAGAAAAGACACTACTCTTAAATGGCTTAACATCTCAAGTCCTTTCTTTTGTGGATTTGTGTCAGGTATATTGTGTATGTAGTGTCCCTAAATGCTTCATAACAAAGATTTCCCACCAAACATTTGTAAGAAAAAACAAACAAAAACTACACGAGACTCAAAGGTCATAAAAACTACCCCAGTGTTAAATTTCATACAAATATTGTGCCTGCTTTAAGAAGAAAACAGGAATTCATGCTGAAATATAAATATATTTTAGAGAGCAATCCTAACTCTGAAGGCAGTATCAGGCACCCCATTGTTACTGTGTTTACACATAGTGATCTGAGAATAGCACCTGCTCAACAAAAAAAATTTCTACCTCTACTATCAGTGACTTCAAACCATCTTTCACCTAATGAAGGACAGCTATATTATCACCCCTCTTCTCTAGAATGAAAACACAATGAAATGGAGAAAACTGTGGAAAGGTCATACAGAGTCCTTAAACCTTGTTAAGCAGTCTGAAATCCTAATAAATTAAATGAAGACGACTTGAAATAAATAGTCAAATCCTATAAAATAAACAAGAACAGAGTTCTGAAGGTAATTTTTTTACTACTTTTAAAGTTTGTTAAATAAAATACCTCGAGTGTATATGTATGAGTGACACTTCCTGTGTTGAAATAAGTAGTTTAGTTGATCACATGAATTAGGAATGGCAAAACCACAGCTCCATGAACAGACCACTTTTCAGTGCATAAAAGCATGTATTTCACCTGAAAACAAGGTGATTTACATGCATTTGTAAAATGATATTTTGACATAACCATGTTTTAAATAAAATTGTCTATAGTCTGAATTTTTTTTGGCACAGATCACTTTTTAAGGTGAGGTGGTGTTTAAAGGCTGTATCAATATACATGAATGAATTGACTTTTTAATATGTAGGTACTATGTATGATGTCCGAAGAAGAGAGGTGTATTGTCTTGTCAGTGAAGAAGGGATTTACCTGAATAGCTCACGATGTTATACACTTAAATCCATCCCACATATGGCACTGGAAGATTAGTTCCCCAGATCTATGTATTGAGAAGAACCTAAATATAACAATGTGGAAAACTTTCATACCACATCGAGCCATTAAGTATCCTGGATATTTATTATCTTATTTAGACATCAAATTAAAAGATATAACAAATAGGGCAATGGATTAAAAGTCAAGAGATTTCCTTTCCATTATCATGCACTCATTTAGTATCCTTGGACAAAGTAACTTAACCCCTCTATACCTCAATTTTCCCATCTGTAAAATGTATATAATATTTATTCATTGTTACAGAAATCCTTTGAGAACCATGGATGTTTCTTTATAGAAGGTGCAGTGAAATCTTTCAAAAGTTGTCCATATCGTACTGTTTCAAATACACAAATAACTTACTGCATACTGGTTAGCTGAATAAACAGCTAAACAGTATTGTTCCTGAATAATTACTGGGCCTGGATACATACTGCTTAAATTATCTGTTTTAATTCATTTAAATAGTAATAATACATAACAGCTGCAGAACTGAGTGAATTTCTTCAAATTGTAAGCCTACAGAGATTGATCTGAATATCTTATAAGTAATTTGCATCATCTTTAATTCTGCAGATGTTCTTACAAAAATGTTTAACATTATTTATTCTCCTTGATATTTAGGAAAAGAAACGTATTATGTCTCTAGGAATAGGAATCTGCCATTAGCCTCTTCAGAATTTTGGTAATACTTTTCCAGCATACATCAGAATTTAAGCCTACTTGCTCTGCTCATTCATTCTGTAATAAGGCATGCACAAACAAATGAGCACTAATAATGTAAAATAAGGTACAGGCATTTGATGACTTTTGAAAGTGTGGCAGAAATGTCACAAAGGTATATTAAACTCCAGTTAATAGCTATGGATAAAGAATATACTGTAACTGACTCAAATATAGGTAAAAATATCCTACCTATCTCCACTGATACATAAAAGCACATTTTTAGTTACATTTTAATGCCCTGGGGAAATTCTGTTGCCTTACACAAGCAGGTAAGTTATTTTATATCTTAACAATATGAGAGCACAGACTTTATTATTTCCCACTCAAACTGAAAAGCAGTTCCAACTCTTAGTGTTAATTTTCTATGAGTTTCATGATTAGTTTCAGAGTATACAGGACTGAGCTTTTGATTTGGCCCCTCCTATAGATAAATGAGTGAATCATTCACAATTTTTTAAAAGTGGTCATGGAGTCTTTTAGAGTAGCAATGCCATGGGTTTTGGATGCACAGGAAAACAGATGCAGAACAGAATAGAGTGCATCACTTTACATTCAGAGTTTAATGACAAATACTGACTTATTAATTTTTAAAATAGCTTTTATATCACATTCAATAATTTATGGCATCTTTTATTTTTCACATACACCTTTGTTGTTGCCATTTTTTGCTGTCATACCAACTTTTGCTGAGATTTTATCCCATCTCACAAACTGAGCCTGTTGTTGCTTGTGTCCTAATCTGGCAAAGACTTACCCATGTGAATATTTTTTAAGTGAAAGGGACTACTCACGTGTATAAAGTTACATATGTGAATAGGTGTTTGCAGAAACAGGCCCCTTGATTGGAAGGGAAAGAGAAGGTGCTGCAGAAATGGTATTGGTGATTCAGTAGATGGCACTCTTCCCTCAGAGTGACTCCTAACTTCAAGCATGGTGTGAGAGGAAATTTTTAGAGGGGTTTTATTTCATATTGAACAAAAATACCACATTCCTGACCACATAGTTTGTGATCTCATGGCACGTTTTCAAAAGATAAGGGTATGTGCTCAGTGTCTTGGATGTATTCCATTGTGGAGGAAATTGCATTTTTCCTATCTAAACTCCTTTCTGTTTTAACTGCAGCGCTGTCCCATGGGGGGAGCAGGGCCCAGGGCCAACTGGCCTAGGTGGGGCCCTGCCCCCTCCGTGCTGGAGGGCAGGCGGGCAGCTCCACCCCACCAGGGAGCCAGCCCGGGTGGGGAGGCTGAGGCTGCTGGCAGGGAGCTGGCTCTGGGCCCAGCCCCAAAAGCAGGGGACGCCGGTGGAGGGAGCCGGCCGCAGCCGGGACCCCAGGATGCTGCGGCCGGTGCCCCAGCCGGGGACCTGAGGCCGCCGCTGCAGAGGCGAGCCCTGGTCACCTGCTCCGCTCCAGGGGCGAGGAGGGCTAGCCCAGAGGCCAGGCTTAGTGCTCCTGGCCTGCGGAGCAGGGAAGAGTGTGGCCGTGGTGGGGTCCACGGGGTCCGCGTAACCACGGGGCCCGGGGCAATCGCCCTGTTCGCCCCTCCAGGGATGGCCCTGTTTAACTGAATACGGTATTCTTCCCTTCCTGATCTCAAAATTGTTTGGTAGTGCAGCAGATTCTGTAGTAACTCATACCAAAGAATAACTCCCATCCCTCCAAGGAAGTACCTGTAAGTTAGGTCAAAGTGAAACTGTTTTCCCTTTTATGTCAGATTTATCGTCTGAAAAGCATTCTTAAGCTTTCAATAAGTGCAAATCAATAAACCGCACTTCTCTTCTTGGCCCAATTCAGCTCCCATTGATATCAATAGGAGTTGGATCAGGCTGAAGATGTTATTAATATGGCAAATATTTAGCTAACACAAAAAAGTACAGTTTAGGCAACTCTTTTCACAGTTAAAGTGTAGTTAAAGTTAAATTTAAATAAAAAAGTTAAAGTTAAAATGCAGTTTTGGTAAAGATTTGTATGAAGGCTTTAGATTTGAGCTTGCTCTCACATAATCAAAAATACAGTTTTAGATCACCCTCTCCAACTCAAACCTATATAACAGGCATTACCCATTGTAATTTATTTTACAAGATATGCAACAACGTGCATCCTGGTCCCTAGGTTAGTACAATGAAGATCATAGTTATTAAGAAGCAATATTTAAGTGATTGTTTCTTTTTAAAATACACATTTTAAAATTACAGTAGGCAATTACCATATTAATATTATTGGGAACTTATTAATTTTGTTTTCTATATGAGGGTAACATTGAAAAAAAAAGACAAAGCCCCCCCTCTCCCAATCCTCTGTTCTTCTATCTGACACAGAAGTTTCCAGACTTGTTTTTTTTTTTTTTAATAAAACCACACAGTTGGATTATTTTTATAAGCTGTTTAAAAAGATAACATTGTGAGAGAATTTCATACCTTTAGGAGAAAAAATGCATTAAATATTAATAGCTTTTATTTAAATATCAAATACAATGAAAAAAAATGCAAGGATTCAGTTGTTTTTCCCTCCCACTAGTTCAAGATAATGCCATCATATATTGGTATGGGCCCAGTCCTGCCTGATCCAAATGCAGCACCCCAATTGAAATCAATGGGAATTGTACATGAATGTATGATAACTAAATTATCTAAATAGAAAAATGATACATAAATATTAGAACCACGGGGAATGGTTTCAAATGAGGTTTGAGGCAGGGTTTTTGGTAGCTGAAAGATGGCATTGGACTGGGAAAGTGCAGATATTGAAGAGTTGAAATTTATGTATTTCAATTTAATGAGCTGGGACCATCCCATAAAGCAACAATAATTCTGGGATGGAGTAAAGGCTGACAAGGTTATTGGGCTGCTTTGTGTCTGAGCCAATGCCTGTTTAAACCAATGGCAGACTTTCCGTTGAATTGGATGGGCAGCTGATAAGGCCTTAAATGTATAGAACTCTTGCAGGTGAGGGCCCTACTTCTTTCTGTTGTTTTGTTTGTCTGTTTTTGAATGGATGGTCCTTGAAGCCAATTCTGCTGTCACTTACACCAGTTTTATATTGAGATATAACTGTTATTTATTTGTTTAAACTAGTAGCTAATATACTTTGCATTGTTATAATGCTAGGTATATTTCAAATATGTTATAGCACATCCTGGCTAGAAAAAGTTCTCTGAAAATACATTGCTTCTGTTTCTCCCATATAAAGGCATATTTCTATAGTATTAAGTCTACTCAGCATGCAGGAGACTGTAGCTCAAAGTGCCTTTTTAAAATTATAATTATAGGAAATGATGCTTACAACTTCTGCTCCCTATTTTGACTTTTTTAATGACAAAATCATAATCTGTTTAATATGTAATTTATATACAAAACAACATAACTGTTGCAAAATCAGTGTTTAAGCAACAGCTGAGGTAGAGTGACCTATCTCAGTCTCAGTTTGTATCCGTACCAAGTGAACTGTGCAAAATCCACAATCTCCTTGTTTCCATATATTGTATAGGAAAGAGTATTAGACTGTCACCTAGTGGATTGCTCAGGCTGTCTATAAGAAATAAAAGCAAACAAGAACAAAAATCTGAATGGCATTAAAAGAGCAAACACAATAAAATGAACAGTAGACTTGCTTCCCCCTCCCCTTTAAAAAAAAAATCATTCTAGATATTGTGAAAGACAAAATAAACCATTATTATTTCAGAATATCCGCTTTGGAGACCCCATTAATATATTGGCACTGAGGAAAGGCTGTCAAAATGATGTACCTAAATTTTAAAGGAGAAAATAGGGTATATTCACAGCTCAGATAGCATGAATTTAATATTCCCAAGGACATCAATTTTTTTTTTAATGAATTGCACATAATTTTTATTTTAAAAAAATACTCTGACTCATTATAAAATAAATCCAATAAAATGATGTACTGTTCAGTTAGCTTCTAGGAAAATGTTCTATGGTTGTCAACAGGCCCAAAATCAAGAGTTCTGTAAGTAATAGATTTATTAATTTGTGGGGAGTGCTAGGGAAGATTGTTGTATATGTTTACAATCCATGGATATTTATTCTTAACTTTAGCAATCTGGAAAAAAGAATTACATTAGCTATCCAGCTCATTTTTTTTTTTACTAAATTATTATATATCCTTATTGTAGGCTCCATTTAAGAGCTGAATGCATGCAGTGAATTAAGTCTGTCAAATGCAAAGCAGAAAGCCAAACAACTGAAAATAACCAGCCTGCTCACCCAGAACAATTTACAATTGCATGTTGAGTTAAAATAACCAGTCTACTTGCTTAGTACAATTTACAATTGTGTGTTGAAAGCCTATCTGCTCACATATATGTAACCTCCTTTAAAAATGCTTAGTATAGTCTTAAGGCTGTATTCTGGCCTTGTTTTTGTTAGGGTATGTCTGTATTGCAACCAAATACCTGGGTTGGGCCAGGTCAGCCGATTGGGGCTTGGAGCTAGGACTCTGGGACTCTCTAGCCTGCAGCCTGAGCCTTATGTGCCTGAATCCGCTGACAAAGGCCAGCCACCAATGTTTTACTGCATTAGAGAGATGCCCTTAGAGCAGCGGTTCTCAACCACTGTGTCAGGACACATTACCACACACAGTGAATGGTAAGTGTGTTGCAAAGAGCCAGGGAGATGGCTGGGTTAGGCCTGGGGGAGTCCTGTAGGGTCAAGACATGCTGCCAAGTGCATCATGACCCACAAAAGGTTGAGAACCACTGCCTTAGAGCACAACATGGGGGGGGGGGGAGGAAATGGTGGAACTGCACAGTAGCCATGGAGGCACCTAGCAATACATGAAGTGCACACTGAATACCTGAAATGAGCTGGAGCAGGCTCGGTGAACTACGTGGGCATAGTTGGGGAGATAAATAGCATCCTTTGGCCCCAAGATGGCATGCACATTTGTTACCATCAGCAGCATGTGTTTCCTGTCAGTACAAACAGCAGTGCACAGTGCTTCTGCTGGGAGGAGCAGCAAAAAACACCCAACAATATGTTTTGCTGGCCCTAGATCTGGTATTCTTTATGGGAGGCAGGGTAAGTGGTGGGAAGCATGGCTCTTTTATTAAATAAGCACAGTTCCCTATATGCATAAGAACCACTGCCCACACTGTACTGTGTTGGCTAGGCTTTGTGTATGTTATACATATATACATCACAGACACCCATCTTATGTATCTTTGCAAAAATTACACACAAGGCAGTTTTGTATTACAACTACAAAACACGATGCAAAGTTAACAGATGCCAGAAATCATTATGTACACCAGAAACTCTTAAAATGACCTCATACAAAAAGTTTCCAAGACATTGAAAGTATACATACATCTCAGTAAGAAAAGGTAGTAGTTCTAAGTTCCTTTCCTTCTCTGGAGGAATAGGAAAACAAATCACAGAACCAGCCACAGGAGGACTTGACTAGGAAGTGAAAGAGCAGAGAAAGGGAAAGATCAGAACCAGTTAGTGAATTAAAAAGACCAGAAGCCTTATCAGCTACAGTACTTCAGCCTCTCTTAGATAGTCCAAAATATTATTTCATGGTTTTGCAATTTATATGGCTTCTCAATGTTTCTATTTAATCTTAAGAGTGTTGCTAAAATACATGGCTTCCGTGTTCTGCACATTATAAGTGCAGTGGGCAGGATGAATAAGACAGAACAGGAGCTAAGTTTATCTCACAGATCACCACCACTTATAGTACATCTGCCTGATGTATGTACTAAGGGTCCGTATAAAACATTGTTAATATGAAATTGGTGAGGCGAATCCGTGCTGCTGCTGCTAGGGGACACAGGTAGAAATCCTGTCCTGGGTACCAGTTTAGCAAGGGATTCAGGGCAGCTTCCTTAGGTCTTCTTTAATTTTAAAGCTACTGCTTGCAGTTCATATCAGAGAGCAGCAGAGAGCATGAGTCTGTCTCTTTCCTGTATCTGCTCCTCCACCCAAGGTCAGACTGGCCTGCAGGGTACAGGCAAATCTGGGAGGCCTCTGAGCCTCAGCCAAGTACAGCTTTAAAAACAAAACAAATCTTCGATGTGTTCTAAATGAGAGCCTTGTCTGTGTCTCTCAGCTCTCCCCTTTGGAGACATCTCCACTTAATTTAAAAGCTAGCAGCTGCCTCTCTTTGATGATGCAGGCACCACAGAAGAATGCTTTGGAAAACACTGTGGGTGTGAAAGGGTTATATGAAATACCAACTGCCTCCAGTGGTCCACAACACCACTTCTGTTCCAACAAGATTGGGGATGCTTCTTCTGGTGATTCCCAAATGAGACAGAAGGGCCCTTAGGAGAGGATCATGCATCTCCTATTCTAAGCATCAACAGTGAGGACCCAAGAGTATCTTGCCTGGTTAGCTTATATAGCCAGCATAGCAGAAGGGAGCAGAACTGGAAGCAGGCAAATATCCTATCTTTAGCTCAAGACCACATGCCAAGCTGCATAAACCCCATGGCTGTTCTCTAATAATAAACCAAAACAGAGCCTCTCCCTAAATCTTAATGCTGGAAGGAGACAGCCGCATAACAGCAGCTCAGGTAGGAATATAGGGTGAAACAGTGCCCTACTGAAGTCCATGGGGAAATCTACACTGATTTCAATCAGGCAGGAATCCACCCATGATTTATGACCATTTTAGGTTGTAATTCACAGGTGAAGAAGTGGAGTGGAAGTACCAAGATAGAAAATCATGTCAGGCTAAAAAAAAAAAAAAAGAAAGAAAGAGGGGGAAAAGGAATGGCCAAAAGTCTGGAGATTTTTAGAAAAAAAATGTGTTGAATGCATTTTATTTGCTATCTCTCTTTTAAGCCGTTAGACGTCACATTTTTGAGGTTTTCTTCTCAACCAAAAAGCTAGAATCTTCCTTTTAATAAATAAATAAATTAAATAAATTAAAGTTGAGATTCTTACATAATCAAATGAGTCCAGGAACTGGGGGAGTTAGGTTCACAATAACATTGAAAGCGTTGGCCATACTGAGAATGTCCATGGCTATGAAAATAGAAGGCCTACTCCAGGGACTCCCCCAGCTAAGTAAATGAGACTACTCAAGAATTCTTTCTGACTGATGAGTCTTGCCCACATGCTCAGGGTTTAACTGACTGCCGTATTGGGGTCAGGAAAGAATTTTCCTCTGGAGCAGACTGGCAAAGGCTCTGCTTTTTTTCCACCTTCCTCTGTAGCATGGGGCATGACTCAATTGCTGGTGGATTCTCTGAACCTTAAAGTCTTTAAATCACAATTTGAGGACTTCAGTAACTTAGTCATAGGTTAGAGATTTATTGCAGGAGTGGGTGGGTGAGGTTCTGTGGCCTGCATTGTGCCAGAGGTCAAACTAGATGATCATATTGGTCCCTCTGACCTTAGAATCTATGAATCTATGAGTATTAGTTCAAGGAGACTGGACCCCAAATGCTGTACAGTTCAATATATAACTAAAGTCTATATTACTTTTTTAAACTATAAAATTTTAAATTCTGAACTATTGAAAAATAAATGTGTTTAATCTTGGCCTCACATATTACTGAAAATAAAAACCATCTAAATTGTAGTATCCAGTTTGCTGACAACAGATGGTAGTATGCATCTGCATAACGGAAAGTAGACTTAAATATATAATGTTTTAATTAATCACTACAGCAACATTTATTTTAGGTCTTAAAGATGCACAGGGCATTTTTTTTTAAAGAAATCCTTGATCATGGAGATTAATTTTAATAGAAAATTGTCCTGTTACGTTAAGATCCTATTACTTTAATTAATTTTTGACCTACATAAATTTGCAGTAAACTAATGTTTTAAAATAATTAGCAAACCTATGACGGTTTTAGCTGTCTTTAAATGGGCTCATTAGTATTGCTTTATAGTGAACTATGCTGTAATGCCCCCTACTGGTAGTAAGCTGGTAAAATCTCATTAGCGCTCCTGTTTGCCTATTTTTAGGGGCTGGGGAAAGGAGATAAATATTGAGACATGCAGGAGTAAAAGTACTGCTGACTTTCAGCAATATACTAAATATTGACATTATGCTTGAAATCTGGAACAAAACCAATAGAGTTGTTTCTAAAAATGTGAGGTATCATAAGTGGTATCCATTTCCCATAAACTCTTTAACATCTTCAAAACTGATTAACCAAAGTATTTCAACCTTGTTGTTCCCAGGGATAGATAACTTGAATATTATGAGTATTAAAGTATCCCATCCACCCTGTGTATCAATAAATCAAAGCTTTATAAAATCTTTTCTAGGATGATTATATTTTCCACTATTTCAGTAGAAATTGTGCTGAATACTTTATTGAAATGAAAGGAGTCAGTAATTTGTAGAATTGTTTCTACCCTACCTGTGTACAGAATTTACTTAGACATAAACACAACCATGTCCATCTGAAGCCATTGTTAGTGAAAAATTACTATGTATGTGATAATTCTGGTCAATGATTAGAAACTCATAAAAATAAAAGTGATAAATTAGTTTTACGTTTTAAACAAGCACATGTTGAAGAATCCAGATTAAATCATTTTATGATATGAATACTTTAAAAGATGGTATTTTAAAAACTAACTATCAATCCTTCTTTACTGGATGTTACAGTATATATGTTTTGTTTCTGGAGAAACCAAATTTAATGTTGTCTCAGTTTTGTTTTTAAATCCATGACAATTCCCCTATGAGAATTTAATTCATTGGCAGTTTTAACTTGCTTCCAATACAGTAGCCATTCCTTATGACTGGAACGTCTTCATTCTATGCTAATACAAATAATAACAATAATGATTAAATATCAGAACATATATGAAAATATTATCTGCATTACCATAGCATTTAGGAGTCCTAATCATGTACCATGACCCCATTGTGCTAGCTGCTGTAAAAACACAGAACGAAAAGTCAGTCCCTGCTCCAAAGAACTTATCATCTAAGTAAAAGATCAAAGAAAACAGATGGATACAAAAACACTCATGGAAGTGTGATTCAATAGCTTTCCTCTAAAGTAACCATATAATCTGCAATATGTTTTTGTTAAAGTTTCTTTCTGTCTTCACTATATCAAAGACAAATATGCTTGTATCTTTTTGTCAAGAGCTTTCTTCAAATGAACATTTCTTGTTGCACAACTAATGTTGAATACATTCAAGTCATTCACACTAAGTGATACATTTTTGGTGTCTTCAGAGACTTGGGATGGTGTTTTAAAAAGTGCTTAGCAGAACTGGATGTTTAACTTCCAAGGAAAGTCAAAGGGGATTAAGCACATAACTACATTAGGTGTTCTGTAAAAATGCCACCTGTAAACATTTAATAAGATTCCCTTAAAAAAGACTTTAATTCTAAGGCTAAATATTCCCACCCAAATACAAAGGCAGATTTCCGATGAACAGTAGACATGGCATTCTTGCCACCTAGTTAAAGAAGTATGGGGTTAGATGAATGGACTATAAAGGCAGATAGAAAACTGGCTAGATCATCGGGCTCAATGGGTAGCCATCAATGGTTCGATGTCTAGTTGGTAGTCAATATCAAGCAGAATTCTCCAGAGTATGATCCTGGGGCTGGTTTTGACAAAACCTTAATTAATTATCTGGATTATGGGATGGATTGCACTCTCAGCAAGTTTGCGGATGATGCTAAACTTGGGGGGGGGGAGTGGTAGACATTCTAGAGGGTAGGGATAGGATACAGAGTGACGTAGACATTGGAGGATTGGCCCAAAAGAAATCTGATGAGTTTCAACAAGGACAGAAGAACCCCATACTACAGACTGGGGACCAACAGACTAAGCAGCAGTTTTACAGAAAAAGCATGTGGAGGTTAGTGGAAAAGAAGATGCAGATGAGTCAACAATGTGTGCTCATTGTCAAGTATCTTGGGCTGTATTAATAGGAACATTCCCATCTGATGGAGGGAAGTGATTGTTCCCCTCTGTTCGGCACTGGTGAGGCCACATTTAAAGTACTTTGTCTGGTTTAGGGTTTCCCACTACAAATTGGTGGGAGTCCAGCAGAGGACAATGAAAAAAGATTAGGGGCTGGAGCACATGATTTATGAGGAACGAGCAAGGAAAGTAGGCTTCTTTAGCCTACACAAGAGACAACTAGACATTGATCACTACCCATTGAGCCTGATGATCTAGCCAGCTTTCTGTCTACCTTTATAGTCCATTCATCCAACCCCATACTTTTTAATTTGCTGTCAAGAATATTGTGGGAGACTGTATCAAAAGCTTTACTAATATCACTGCTTTCCTCACATCCATGGAGCCAGTGATTTCATCCTTTCAAAGCAAGCAGGTTGGTTAGGCATGATTTGCCCTTAGTGAATCCCTGCTGACTGTTCCCAATCACCTTTCCTCCAAGTGCTTCAAAATGGATTTCTTGAAGACATGCTTCATAGTTTTTTCCAGGAACTGAGGTGAGGCTGACTAGTCTGTAGTTCCCCAGATCCTCCTCCTTTCCTTTTTTAAAGATGGGAACTTTTTCCAACCATCTGGGACCTCTCCTGATCACCAGAAGTTTTCAAAGATCATGGCTGATGACTCTGCAATCACATCAGCCAGCACCCTCAGCACCCGCAGGTGCCTTGCATCTGGCCTCATGGACTTGTGTATGTCCATCTTTTCTAAATAGTCCTAAACCTACCTTTTCATCACTGAGGCTTGCTCTCCTTCTCCCTATACTTTGTTGTCCAGTGCTATAGTCTGAGAGCTGACCTTCTCTGAAGACAGAGGCAAAAGAAGCATTAAGTATTTCATCATTTTTCACATCATCTATCACTAGGTAAGAGGCCCACACTTACCCTGACTACCTTCTTGTTGCTAACATACCTGTAGAAAACCTTCTTGTTACTCCTCACATCCCTTGCTAGCTATAGCTATAATTGTGCTTTGGCCTTCCTGATTTCACTCCTGCCTGCCCAAGCGGTATTATTATATTCCACCCTAGTCATCTGTCCATGCTTCCACTTCTTGTAAGCTTCCATTCTGTGTTTAAGATCACCAAAGATTTCTCTGGTAAGCCAAGCTTATATTTTCTGATGGTTTCTTGCCACTTCCATGCTGGAGTACAGAGGTGCTTCATTTGGCCAAAAAAGGGCTTCACTTAGCTCAGGGAATCAGAAATATGTATTTCAATATGATAAAATGTTGTGAAAATGCAAACTGTTATATAAATACTACATATTTTTACTGTTTGGACACAGGATGAAATTAAGAGCATTTAGGTGGCAAATATATTTCACCCCTTAAGTGACCAAATGCATTCAGATCCAAATCATGGACATACGTAGATCCAAACATGACTGGAGATGTACACATTAAAAATATTGTGTAGATTTAAGGTAATCCATAGAAAAAATTAATTCCTTCGAACTGCCATGTCCTAAACCAGCAGTACTTTGCGGTGACAATTCTCAGCCAGAGAACACTTGTCTAAGACACGTCTTTCACTTTTCAGACATGTATAAACATACTAAAAAACATCTGCTTTCTTTTCAAACTTTCTACTGATCTGCTACATCTTATTGTCAATGCCATTTAGACTACGACTGAAAGGAAGGGAGAATTTTAAAAGGTATGATTTAAAGGGAAGCAAAATTAAAAGTAAATTAGCAGGGAACTTTACTCTTTTTAAAAACCATGTATTGGTTAGAGTAAGCAATGTTTGATAGAATTATATCATCTTTCGTCTTTGTGTAATCTACTATATAACATTTCTGGAAGACATTGTCTGAGATAATCTACTGCAGAACAATCTCTGAATTGTTTCTTATCCCTAGTCTTTTCCCCTCATATCTAAAATGTACCATAAATAATGTTAATTCCACTATATATTACAGGTACAATCAGGTAACAGAATTAATAAGGAGCCTATTATGCATCTGGCACTTTCAACAAGGCAACTTCAGTTACCACCACCCTTCAGTCTCCCCCTGAATATGAGGGTAGTTATTATTTGACATTGACCACTTTTTGAAAAGGCAGATCTGCACCAGGAGACCCACATTACAGACAGGAGAGGTTTTAGATTGATTTCGAACGTCAGGTGCACAGATTTGTACAGACAGCTGTGGATCTCTGACAGTTTGACAGTTTTTGTCATATTCTTCCATTCTTGCTATGTCTGTCTAGTACAGCCTTTGATGATGCTCCCGTTCTTAATGAACTTAACTGGTCTAAATTGAACTTAAACTATTCAAGAGATAAAGATGGAAATCATTTTTCATTAAGAAGACAAGCTTGGTATTTCTCTTAAGACGTACTACAGCGATCTTCATTAATTCTCATAGTTTAAGACATAACAAAAGAGCAGCAGATTAAAAGGTTAACTAGAAAGGATACAGCTCTTTGAAGCTATTTTAAGAGAGAGGTAAACAGTAACAAATTGGTTCTGCTTCCAGGCTTGTATTAATAATGCTACAATGAAAAATGAAAAAACCTTTATGTTCTGTTCACCCATTTTTCAAAACCTTCACAATTTCAGAATATCTGTAGCATAAATATCACGTGGAGACAAAAGAGCATCAGTTCAACTCCATGAAATCCTGAAGGCGCATGCTTTCATATAATCATTATCAGGGTGTCATAGCTTAGAAGTACTACAGAGAGGCTTTTACACTCTGTATATCTGCCTATGGAAGCAAATCTATCTAGCTGTTAACATAGCTGTAAACACATACAAAAACCCTACAGAAAAGATTTTTTTTACAATATTTTAATTTAATTTAATCTCAGATTTGAAATCAGATATAAACTTTTTAAGCAAATGTTCATAGCTTAAAGCCTACTTAAAATATTTTCTTTGAAGCTGTATCTGTATAATCAACTTAAAACTTGCAAAGAGCATATATTTGTTCTGTAGAGAAATATAAGATAAAATACAAAAACACTCTAATTTTGGATAGAATGGTCCATACCTCTGAGATGGGAAGTAGTTTATACTTCAGTACATCTTTAATTTACTGTATTTAAACTATTACAAAAATAGGCTAAAATTGTGTTCTTATTTAAAAGTTATGAACATTTTCATATCTTTCAACACAGTGATGTCTTCAGTTGATAACAATAAGATTGGAAAACAAATCTTTTAATGAAATATTAACCACAATAGTATTGAATAGAGTCACACATCAGTCAGGCTGCTGATGAAGTGAAGCAAATTCAAGACATCACGTTTCCATGAAAAAAAAATATTTAACTGTTTCTGGTATGCATCTTAATGGAATACAAAGAATAAATCATATAAATTAATGGCAAGATACTAACAACCCAATTTCATGCAGAACTCCAACTTCTGCAAGGAAACGTCAAGCACTTCTAATTTACTGTTCTCATTCACAGAAATTATTTGCAGATCTAAATGAATATTTTCTCTCTTTTTTTTCTTTGGGTCAAATTATCCATCTGTTTATTAAATTAATCCACTGAAAAGCCAGAGAAGTTATTTCAGGGTAAAGCCTTTAACATAGCTAAGGATAACCCAAACAGCATGTTGAGTTGGACCGTTGGAAGTATGAAGTAACATCAGGTAATGTTTGATTCTGCTCAGATTCTACATTCTAAAGACTAAGGTCTAAAAAGAAATGTTTTCTTGGAATGTAGCACATTAACAGTTATTTATATTTCTATATGATTATGTTTGATTTATGCTATTAAGCTTCACTGATAAACTTTATTCATAGAAATCTATATACGAACCTATCTACTGCCAAACTATCAAGCAAAGAATTCCTCCGTTAGTAGTTTTATGAGTTCATGGAAAAACAAACCACAGAAAAAAAATGAATAAAAAAACCCTACATGACTGCAGATATGTGTGAAACTTCAGACTGATTCTGAGACACAGTTAAAAAGATAGCAAATGTCTACAGCACAGATTGGAGCAGTGCTCAAACTAAATTTGTAAAATACAAAGGGAGTGGGTTAGAAGTTAGGCCAAATGGGTTCGTCCAACCTTAATTTCCAGGGCTATCAAGCCCTATAGCTTTATTTTCCAAACCCTTAATTAAAAATAGGAAAAAAATGATTTAGGTGTGAATATTCAAATAATGGCTCCTTTCCATCACTCTGCTCACAAGTAACTTGGAGCAAAAATAATTGCAGGCCCAGTTTATAGCTTAACCAGGGAGTCACAATCAGATAGTCAGGCATTCAAGTGCTATAAAACGCTCCCACATTTATTTCTGCTGCAAATAATTTACAGACGGAAAATCACATGTGAAGTTGAAATAATCATGGCCTTAATCTTGTATTCTTTTAATCTAAACCAGTGGAATGTGTTCCAGGGGCCAAATGGACCTCGAGGGCTTGCAAAGTGGCCCTCAGCTCTCCTCTTGCTGGCTGCAGAATGGAGTCACTGCCTAAGGAGCCATGTGGAGTGCGTTTCTGCAGGGCTACAAGGCCAATGTAGGCTCCTTTCTGCAGCCAAAGGGATAGGAGTTTAGCACTCCTTTGTCTTCCTGGCTGTAGCAGGGAGCACTGCAAAGTGCTCTGCCTAGATCCATAGATACTAGGGTCTTTGCTGGAGTGGGGGCACTGATCTTCTGTTCCCATGGCTGCAGAAGGGAGCCACTGCATTGGGACCCAGATAGAGTGCACAGATCTGCAGGATGCATGCAGTTTCCTTACTGCAGCCAGGGAGATGGGAGATCAGTGAGCAAGGAGGCAAACTGCTTTTTGGCCGGCCCTGTTGGCAGAGGCTGGTGGCCCTTCAGGGCTGTAAAAATGGTATCTGTGGCACTTGAGCTAAAAATGTTGAGAACCACTGATCTAAACCTAATAATCATGGCCTTAATCTTTTATTCATTATTAAACCAAGGAATAATAATCTTGGATTCAGCTAGAAGGTACCTTTGAATGTTTTGGGGTGCACTGTAACATATATTTAAAAGTCACAGTCCAAGAGAAGGTCTTTGTCATTCATATCCTGTGGCTTATATTTTTGCTACATGTATGACTTACGTAAGTGGGTTGCTATCACTGCAGAATGATACAGTGTGCCCCATACAGAAAAGTCTCTAAACTATTCAGTAACAGCCTATTTCAAAGCCAGGAATGAGAGCTTCTCTGGATGTGAATAACAGTTCTTTTCTGCTTGAAAGATTTCTGACCCAAAGTCTGCTACTTGCAATTAGAGGGAGTCAGGAACTGAATTTTATATTCTATGTGAAATTCCATTTTTAAAAAAAAATGCTTAATTTGTAACAAAAAGCCAATTTTTTTTTTTAATCTTTTAAATGAAAAGTCCCTAAAAATAGACTCAGGACTGTTCAAACATTTTAGTGGCATTTCAATTTATTTCTTTGTGACTTTTACATCATTCATATATACAACTAATATTTTCATAATATAAAAGTCAAATGATACTATTGAAGTGAAATATTTCTCTTTTTTTAACCACAGAAAAAGTTCATAGTAATACACATTCCCATGAAACATTTGGTTGACAAAGCTATGTTTTTTATGGAGAATTGTGCCATCAAAATGTTTTTTGATCCATTCACAACATATTTCTTTGACACTACTAAAATATTGCCCCTTGCCCTTCAGCCAAAGCATCAATGAGCAAAAGAAATGGCTGGCTGACTGGGAATATACTGCCAGGAGTAGGACAATTCATCTATCACATCATTTTCACCAAAACCTGCAGGTGGCTTTCAGTCGAGTCTCAGTTTGACATAAGTGGTAAAAGTTTATTTTGCCTTACCTCTGCGTCTTTCTCTGTTCACTAAATCTATTTGAAAGGTCATATAAAGGTTTAACAATAGAAGACTTCTGAACGAACACACAATAGGATCTCGGGAAACCCATTAACTTTTGTATTTCTTGGAGAATTTCTGGTCTTTTAAAATTCACATTCTGAATGGTTGCTAGTTCAATGCTCTTAATTTCATATTAATCTTAGTAGGTATCAGATTTCTCCCTAGAAAAGAGGTTAAACTTAATAAAATGTTTTAATTTCACCACAGAATCTCACAAACATTTTAAAACTTTATATCCTTCACATGCTGATTGCCTTAGTATGTATCAAACCTAAAAATGGAATGCATATATCTTTCAATAAGTGGTGGGAAGCTACTGGTACATTTGTCCCTTCTTGCCGGGACCTGAGTTGACCCGCGGAGAAGGGAGCCCTGTGGTCCCTTCTTGCCAGGACCTGAGTGGTCCCAGCAAGAAAGAAGCTCCCTTCCCCGTGCCCTAAGTCGACTAAGTCAACTTAGGGCATCCACACTGCTTAAGTCAATTTAAAAAGTTGACTTAAGCTTCAAAGTCGACTTTATATGAGGTGTTATAAAGTTGACTTTAAATTTCCTTAAGTCGACTTGAGCAGCTGCTTCAGTTGACTTAAGGAAATGCCAGTGTGGACGCAGAGTAAATTAAGTCGATTTAAGCATGCTGAAGTCAACTTAATTTACTAGTGTAGGCGCACACTTTGGCTGTGTCTACACTGGTAAATTAAGTTGACTTAAGCTTGGCTTAAGTCGACTTAATGTGCCCTGCGTCTACACTACACTTTGCTTAAGTCGACTTAAGCAGCTTGCTTAAGTCGATTTAAGGAAAATAAAGTCGACTTAATGAAAAGTAAGTCGACTTTATTAAACCACATTTCTACTCGACCTAAGGCTTAATTCGACTTTCTAAAGTCGAATTAAGCCAGTGTAGCCCTGGGGTAGCCCTAAGTCGACTTAGGGCTACCCCAGGACTACACCAATGCCCTCCCTGCCGGGGGGGGGGCACAGGGGGAGCCTGGCATGTCCCCCAAAGGGCAGGGCATGTTGGTATGGTGTGACACTGTCTGGATTTAGGGAAGCATTTATGATATTATTTTCTATGGATATCTCATAAATGCTATAATCCACAGGAACTATGTCATGTTTGGTATCAATAGAAAGGTAGTAATTTTCTGGGAATGATTATATAGTTTATGTCTACGAATTCTATTTGGATTAGAAGTTAAGAATTTGA
>ML685767.1:26376960-26434714 GCA_007922175.1 Pelusios castaneus | reverse complement strand
GACACAAGTTAAAGTATGGATATAACATCAAATTCTTAACTTCTAATTGAAATAGAATTCCTAGACATAAACTATATAATCATTCCCAGAAAATTACTACCTTTCTATTGATACCAAACATGACATAGTTCCTATGGATTATAGCATTTATGAGATATGCATAGAAAATAATATCATAAATGCTTCCCTAAATCCAGACAGCATCACACACAGGGCTCTGCCCTGCCAGGGTCCCTGTCCCCCTTTGTCCCATTGTACACAGGGGGTGCCCCCCTGCCACCGTGGACCTGCCCAAGGTCCCTCTAGCCCCACAAATTCGACCTAGAGCATCCAGTGTGGATGCTCTAGGTCGACTTTGTAAGTTCCCCTTTAAGTCGACTTTAATTTTAAGTGTAGACACACTAAGTCGACTTAAAAGTGCAAGTGTAGACATAGCCTTTGTGAGCAGGAAGTCAAAAAGCATGGACCTTAATGTATACAGTACTCTAATAATATACAGTAACAAACCCTGTTTTGATAGTTTAAAAAGAATTTCCAGGTAAGAGCAAGTCACTATATTTCTATTCAGTATAAGACCTGCAGTAAGTATCTACCATTCAGAGACTGCTGCCTTCTCTAACAAACACTATTGGCAACTTTGGCAAGGAAATTCTGGAGGAGACAAATAGTGCCTCAGTTGATGTATCAAGGTATACCATCCAAAGAAAAATAAAACAGAAATATGTGCCTTAAGGGTTTTCCATAAAGTACAATTTCTCCCAGAGTGGGGGAGATCACCTAGGCAAGTAAATACTGCAACAGACAGGTAGATTGGAGTATGTTGGAGGGAACAATAGTTAGAGGTTGGTGAAAGGTAACAAGGATGCACTAATGAGAAGTGAATTAGAACTGGAATTCATATGCAGATTTGACACCATTGTCTTAGGGTTAAATAGGGGTTTTGGGTTCTCCCTCTAATATGCCATTCTTCACTATTTGAATCTAAACATCTGCTTTGATTTGCTTAACAGTCTGACCTGATCCTATGACTTACACTTCCCTGTATTTATTTTCCTCCCATTCTGTAAGTCCTCCATCTTCAATCATCTGCCGAAGTGAGATTTTCTCCCATGAAAGCTCATGCGATAAATGCATTTGTTAGTTTTTTAAAGACTCCTTGTTTGTTTTGCTGAACTAGATTAACACGGCCACTCCTTTGGAACTTATATTGAATGAGACAATCTTAGTAGTATAGCCCTAACATTGAGAAATCTAATACCTTGAGGGACTATAAATAAGACTTCACATCAAGACAGGATGCCATCAAGCTAAATAACTGATCCTCTCAATAGAAGCTCATAACTCTTTTAAGAAATGGGAAGAGTATGCAAAAAATCTTTAGCAACAGTTTGGTCTGAGTTCTCATTCCTGTGTTATGATAGAAATGTTAGTTACTGCTCATCAGAAATCTGCACCACTGGGGATTTGACTGACAAATGCATTAAAGCTGTTAGCAGTCAACATTATTCTTCCCAAATTCAGTAGTTTGGGCCCCATTATGGGAGGTGCGAAGTTCATGAGCAAGTTTGCTCTCATTTATTTTAAAGGGAGTGAATGGTGTTCAGCACCTCACAAGGATTGGGCCTTTAACAAGAGAAGTACCAACATTATCTCCTTTCATTACTGTCATTATGCTTTCTTCTATGATGCCCACATTGTAAAAGAATCTCAATGCCAATCCACTACTTTTCTCCTCAATGAAATTGCTCCTAAAGACTCAATTCCCCATCAGCCAATCCTCCTCATTCTAAAAGGAGGAGTGAAAGATGGGGATAGAAGAGGGAATGCAAAAAAAAAAAAATCATTTGTTCTAAATTACCAGCAGTTCTTGGTCATCCGATGCATCTTTGCCATTTGGACTATAAATTTTTTGGGATTAGGGACTGGCTTAACAAATGACTTGCATTATGCTTCTGACACTAACATGCATGTGTCCTAGCATAGTGACAAACATGTCACATAGTTGTTTTCCGCTGCAGAATGTTAGTTGGATTATATAATACTAATTCTGGTTGAATGTATGACATATAGTAGATATCATGCAATAGAAAAACAAAAACTAGCAAAGAAAATAAAAAAAACTGCTAAAGTATGGCTGCATGCTTGTGACTTCACCCACATGCATACATTATAAAAAGCTAGAAATTATTGAAGAAACCCATTCTCACGTGTTCAATGTTCTTACTGTTTTTTTGTTGTTTGTTCATATGTGGTCTTCAAAACAGTAAAAAGAGTCCGTATTCTTCAGTTTGCAATTTGAAAAGCTGGTGCCAAATAAATAGATATTACACACAAACACAAGACAGTTTCTTTATGCTAAGAGATGCTGATTGTCTCTGAAATTTCAGTGCGCTAGTCAGATTGCATAAAATTTGTGTGAGCAACGGATTCACTGACAATAGTTCCAAGCCCTAGGACAGAAGAGTCCCACATCTTCCTCCTGCAACCTCATTCACATTTCACACTACTCCAAGCTCTGCCCCCACTCCACCCCCCCAGTTCTGCACCCCATGCTGAGTCTTCTTTCTCTCTTCCCCCATGTGATAAGTGACAGTTGAGGGGAACTGAATGGGGTTGGGAGAAAGGTGAGGAGGCTGAGTGGGCGGAGGGAAGGTGCAACCTGGTGAGTGGCGGGGCTGGGTGGGACTTGTGATGGATGTGGGTGGGGCCATGAGCAGAAGAAGCCTGGGCCCTTTTAAATCACTGGGCACCTGAGCATTGTAGTAATCAAATAAATAGTATGGTCCTCATCTAATTACAAATATGTGACATTGGGAACAGAACTCAGTGCCAAAAAAGGCCTCTTTGCTAGTTAAAAGTGCATCTTCACTACACAGTAAATGGAGCTGGCATGTGTAATTGACTATCTCCACTCTCTGTGGCATGCAATCAATTCTTAAGAGAGCTTGACTATATCATACACTAGTGGATTTTCCTAGAAAGAACATGCATACTTTATTGCTAGTGGTTGCAAATGCCAGTCTATTTTCAACTGAACTGAGAAAGATCTGTGAGGGATTTTTGAAACGGAAAGTTGTACATTTTGTTCTTTATCCCAAACATATGCAGTCAGATATTAGTGAGATAATACTTGCAATTTAATTGTAATACCAGTAACTTTAAGATGAAAAGTGCTATGGAATTCCTAAGTATTTTTGGTAGGCAACAGCCAAGCATTTCTACAAGCAAGGCCACAGATTGGTCCATATGCAAACAAGTTCTGGTGTCTTCCATTGAATAGTGGGCAATGTTATATGTACAAGGCAAAGTAAATCTAGTATAAATGTCATATTTTGTTGCAGTCTTGTTGAAAGTTACTTTCTCAGCTATAGGGTGGGTATAGCGAATGCAGCTGTAATGCGAGAGGCTTATATGGATAAGATAATACAGTGTAAGAAGAGCAGTCTGTAATGCAGGTTCTCCACTCAGATTATTTTCTCTAGTTATTGCTTAGGGAAGATGAGATCCCACAACATACATTTTTGCTAAGGTGAATGAGATAAGACTGAGACTGTACTCAGTTAACTAAGGTGCAATACCCAGAAAAATGTTTTGAGCCTCTTTCTGAATGCCACTCCTCCTAGTGCATTACATAAAATATCTAATTTTCACTGTACTTCTCCTATAATTGGTTGTAATCTTATTTAAAATTCTTTTCAATATTGAAAGGATTTTTTTAGTTTTCTTTAAAATGAAACATGACATGCTGAAGAAATGTATGCAAATGAAGTGAGACCCATACGAAGCAATTAGTTTCAAGATCAGAGATGACTTTCCCCCCTTAACTAATGGTAGTTTAAGCTTTTATTCATGAGCCTATAAATAAATATTCCCTTAAAGGAACATGTACAAAAAAAGAGGGACATCAGCAGACAGGGCCAAGACAGTTTTCCCTAACATATTTTCAGATAAATAACACTCTGGAGAGCAAAACACTTTTATCTAGAAATTATAGTTTACTTAAAATGGGTGATAGTTACAAGAACATGCAGCGTTTACAGCAGTGGTCTCCAACCAGTCAATCGGGATCGACTGGTAGATCTCAGAATTTTGAACAGTAGATCTGCAGAGTGCAGCAGTAACAGTCTCCTGGCCTGTGTTAGCCCAGCTGTTCCCATGCATTTTTAAATCCCCTGCCCTGCCTGCAGAGCCTAGGGCGGGAAATGTAAATGTAAAAGGCTCCCTGGCCAGCTTCCAGCAGCCATGGGTCAGTTCTCTCCCTTGGCTCCAAGGGTGAGGGGAGTGGAGCTAGAGCCAGCAGTCTGCTGGCGGTAGGGGGGAAGAAAACAGGAGCCAGGCAATCAGCCGTTGCTGGGAGGGGAGGGAGGGCTGGGATCAGGGTTGCCAACGATAGGACAGTCAGTAAAAAAAGAAGGATTTTTGCTGCAGTCCCTCAAACCTGCAAGGGGGGGAAAAAGTCCTTAGAAATGGTCGCACTAAGTAGGTGAGTGTTATGTATAGCACAGATTTGGGTTTGTGAGAAAGTAGCATTTTTAAAGGGTAGTTCTTGTGGTGCATTTAGATTCTAAAAGCGATCTTGTGTTTAAAAAGGTTGGAGACCACTGGTTTACAGTCTACACATTTGTAAAGGCTGGGGATAGAACGGTTGGATGCCTAGGAATTCTTATAACAGGTTAATCCATTCAAAACATACTAGAATAAGAATTCATTTGTTGATTTTCCTTGTCCAAGATACCACCATCTGCCTTAAAAAGACTGCTTTGCATTAGTCCTCCCCTCAAAGCATACAGCCAATTAGTGATCTCAAATATATTGTACCACTCCCGACCCCAACACCAGCATTTGGGAATTTGTGGCAAACTGGAGGGAACCCAGGAATGGTGACTTTACATTGCATGTTCCTGTCAGGCATCCCACCAGTCAAACTATCAGCAGTATTAACTCCCACTCCATTTGCATCAAGATTCCTAGTGTGAGGGAGCCAATAAGAGAGAAATGCAGCCTTTCTGCAAGGAGAGAGTCCCAATTTCCCATTGTTTCCAAGAATAACATGTTTTAGGACACGCTAAGCACTTTACAAATTATTTTAAAACACTTTAAAATTATTTTAAGCCTCACAACAGCCCTGCTGGGTAGCTAAGTATTATTACCTTATGAAAAAACAGATCTGGAGAAGATAAGTTACCATGTAGGATCACACAAGAAGTCTGTGGCACAACTGGAACGCACACCTACCAGCCAGAGGCAGCCAGTTCTAAGCATCAGACACGTGCCCCTTCAGTAGCAATCATCAGCTTTAGTAACTCCCGAAGCAATCTGTGTCTAGAATGTAATGTACAAAATCATTCCTAAAGTACTAAGATTGTAAGGCTCCCCAGGCTTCCCCTCTCAAATCGCTCCTCTCTTCCCTTCCCCTATAGTAAATATATGAGCCTAACTGGAGATCACAATAGTTCAGAGGAATTTATTTTACATCTGCTTATTTTATTTTAACATGCATATTTTAATGTGTCTGCTTTCCCCAAGCTGCTTCAAACCCAATCCATACAATTTATCACTTTTTTCTGCAGTTTGGATTGGTGCACAAAAGGCACTCAGAAAGAAACATAGGCTATGTCTACACTGGCAAGTTAGTTCAAATTAAGGAGGCTTAATTTGAACTAACTAAAGCCACGGCTACACTAGGCTTTAGTTAGTTTGAATTAAGGGCTTCCTTAATTCGAACTAATAAGTTTGAATAGGGCTTCAGAAGTAAGGATTTAATTCGAACTAACTAGTTCTAATTAGCCAATGTGGCCATGTTAATTCGAACTAATTTCTTAATTCGAACTAACCGGCCATTGAAATGAATGGGGATCGCTAATTCAAATGAATGGCACTTGCTTAGTTCGAATTAAGTTAATTCGAACTAACTAAAATTTGTTCGAATTAGTTAGTTCGAACTAACTAATTCGAACTAATTTTAGCAAGTGTAGACATAGCCATAGAGTCCAGCAGAAGCACTCTTCTACTCCCAGGGTGTCTCTCTCTCACAACTACTCAGTTCCCATTCTAGGCCCTCTCTGGACCCTGATCCAAACAACGTCTAGTGAACTCAATGAGAGTAAGAGAGTTTAAAGCCAGAAAGGTCCACCATATCATCTAGTCTGACCTCCCACCCAGCACTCAAACACTAAACTCAACAATCAAAATTAGACCAAAATATTACAGGACACAGGAGACTAAATCAGTTTGGTCAACAGGCAGAATATAGGTGGGACTGAGATACACCAATGTCTGAGGCCCCAACAATGGCAGAGACTTAATAAGGGAGATATACCCAAATAATCTTAGCAAGTATCCTGCACACAGTGCTGCAGAGGAAAGTGAGCCTCCTCCCCAACCCCACAGGCCACTGCCAATAGGGGTGGGGATTTTTCCCTGACCCCACATATGGGAATCAGTTAAACCCTGAGCATGTCAGCTAGAACGAGTCATCTAAGCATATGAGAGAGAGGATGCTTGGTGACTCCTCAGAGCACTGGCCTGCTGTCAACCAAGGTTCCCATTTTCAGCTGTGGCCATCTCTGCTGCTTCAAAGGAAGACGACCAAAAAAAACCCCATCACAATACATTGTTGGAGGGTGTGGGGGTAGAGAATCCCTTCTTGACCCTTTCAGGTGATTGACTGAAGCCCTGAAACATGAGCATAAGGAACATTAAACATAAATTAGAAAGCACCCCTAGGGCTTCCAATCCCTGCCCCCCACCAATACAAACAAACCTATCATACAATCCCACTCATATATTTGTCCAGCTCTTTCTTAAAACTAATTAAGTTGTTTGCCCCCACTACTTCTGTTGGAAGGCTGTTCCAGAATCTTGACCCTCTAATGGTTGGGAACCTTGTCAGTTTTCCTGTGTGAATTTGTTCATGGCCAACTTGTACCATTTGATCTTGTGCCAACATTATCCTTTAGCTTAAATAGGTCTTCCTTGTCCTTGGTGTTTCCTCTCCCAGCCCTAATATATTTATTGAGAGTAATGATATTCCCTCTCAGCTTTTTTTTTTTTTTTGGGTAGAGGGGCCTACCTCTGACTATCACAACCCCATTTCTGTTACACCTGTCCTAAAAGTCAGTGAGCTCTTCTAATATTCTGATCTACCTCTTTATTAATAACTCCTCCTAACTTTATATCAAAACAAATTTCATTATCACTCTCCTACTTCTTTGTGCCAAAGTCATTAGTAAAAATATGAATAAGATTGGTTCCAAGTATGAACTCCATTAATAACCCCTCTCCAGTCCCATAGTCTCCCCTTTAGCAAGTTCCTTATCCACCTTATCATTCTTGTACTAATTCTCATATTCTCTAATTTAACTAGTAATTTTCCATGTCGTATGGTGTCAAATGCTTTACTGAAATCCAAATATATTAGGTCTACTGGTGTAGAGATCAGGATCAGACACCACATTCATTGCTACCTCTCTCAGATGTAGGTGAGGTAATGAATCAATAACATTTTCCAGCAGGATCATTACTGGCTAACAGGAGAGTTCTCAGGCAAACACCAATGGCCTGTTACAAAATACTTCTGAATCAAGTTGTAAGAGGATCAGCAGGTTAAGTAAAATTGACTACCACCTTCTTACTGGTTTACCAAAGTATGTATTTAGCCAGATGTGTCTGGATGCACAATCTTTTTTTTTTCTTTTACCAGATAATGGCCATGTTTTGCTGCTATACCTAACAAAAGCATTCTAACTAATATTCTACCTTAGGACTTAGAGTTTCTTCTACAGCTTGTGTATATCTATGGTGGTATACTGCTTTTTTTTAAATTACTGATTGAAAATCTCTTGTTTTAGGGGGAGGGGGAAGTTGGTGCTCATTCACAGAACAATAAAGTAGATTCTTAAATGGAGGATTGAACAATCAGCTTTATATTTATCTCATAAATGAAGGGAAGTGTCTGTGAAATCTGTGGACAACCTACATTCTTCAAAACAGATTAGCCCAAATATCGGTTAATGAAAGCTCTTTAAGCCCTCTAAACCTCAAAGGTGAGTGGTGTTTTTTGTATGATATCTTCTGTGATACAGTGCAATGGTTGAAAACTAAAATGACTGATCTGTTAGGAAACAAGTAATACATGTTTGCTTTCTCTGCCTGAATTTGTTTTCTTGTGAAAGATGAGACTCAAGAAAAACTCAGACATAACCCCCCACACTAAAATATTGCCACTGGCGTCTGCATATGGTCTGATATAATAGGCCAATCATTTTGGGGGCATCATGTTCTTTTTAAAAGTTCCCACACTCAAATGGCTGTCAATGGTGGTGCCAGTGAACCGTTACTCAAAGCCCCCCAAACACTTTGTAAAGTAGAAGCTGGGAGGACAATAGTAAATTTCAGTCCTAGAAAGAGATAGTGTACTGAATACACAATACCAAGCTTTGTCTGCTTGGGGCTACTGTTGAAGGAGGAGGCTACTTAATCTCCTCCTTTGCCCAGGGGATTCTAACTGTTTTACTGTGTCCTTTTTGAGAGCCCGTGAACTGTAGAATATAGGCTGGTAACAACTTTCTTTAGAACTTCATCGGCAGAACCAAAAGCTGCCACCATAGAATGCTAGTATAGTGGTGCTAATGAGCACAAAGCAGACCTTTAACTGTTTTTACAGCTACCATGGCTAGGGTTTCATGTCATTCTTTGGTGAAGGAACTAATTCTTTGGCTTGTTTTATAAGAGGCTAGCTTCTGTCACAGTGCAGAGGATGGCCTCTTCACCCATTTTTTGAATAATAATAAAGCCTGATGCATCTTTAATGAACTGTGGGATTTCTGGGTTTTCACCTCTTAATATACAGTGCAGACAGAAACCTGTAAAAATATATTACACTGTGGGTTATAAGGTGAAAGTATGTTAAACTGCTCAGTATATATTTTAATATTTAGGGTAAATTAGAGTGTAATAGAATTATCTCTCTGTGAAACTGATAGAAGTGAGAAGAGAATGTTAATGCTTATTGTGAGAATAAATGAGGGCTGCTGCTTTCTGTATTTCTACTGAAGAATAAATATTTTCAGTGATCTGGCATCTTCTGCGGTATGTGCATCAAAGTCTTCAGTAAACATGAAAAATGCAAAATTGGAAAATGTGGGAACAGATATTAAAAACATGTAATTATACAAATAAGCCTAATATACATACAGAAAATGTGTAGTTTGACTGTGATGTTACAGTTAATAGGAAAATTTAAATAGGACAACAAAACTCTATTCAAGAAACTTTCCTATCTTCAAAGCGTCTGACGAAGTGGGATTTTCTCCCACGAAAGCTCATGCGATAAATAAATCTGTTAGTCTTTAAAAGTGCCACAGGACTCTGTTGTCCTATTCAAGAAAGTTAGGGTCTTCCTGAACAAGATATAACTTAACATGTGAAAGCACATACTATAAGAACTAGACTTTCCATTACCTAACAAAGTGTTTAACTGTATTTAGACTTACTGGTCATTCATTCTGTAGCATAATATGGCCATATTAAGCAAAAATCATACTTTCTACTAAGTCACATGATATTCTTTCTATAGTGATGGGAATAGAAACTGTGCGCTCAATCTCTGTGTGTGTCCATCCTTTCTTTTCTCCTTGTCACTTCTTCCCACACCCCCACTCTTCTTTCCTGTTTTTCCTCATTTCTGCATTAAAAATTAACGCAACTGCAAATGCACTCCCACTGAAGCTGAAATACCAATAAGAGAGCCAGGGCAATAAGACAGGTTGAAGAGCTGCAGTTTGCATGCTTTTTGCTGTAGTAACTTTGGATAAGCAGCAGATTTCTCTCTTCAGATTAGCATGTTTTATTAAATAATAAATGAGTCATAAATAACGGACTATCAAACACTCAAAAGCCCCAGCACAGCCACAAGTTTCAAAGCATACTAGTTTTTTGTTCTCTCTCTGTGAATGTACTCCATGTCTGTCTCATGAGAATTCATATTTACTTATTTAACCAAAACAAAAACAAGCCGATTGGATTACAGCCATGAAAAATATATGTCGTAGTTAATCTGGAAGCATTAACTTAAACCCGCTTATACTTTAGAGCCCTTTCTAGCTAAAATGATCTGTGTGAGCTTAACTTATTCTGCCACATGTTTTACTGTACAACAAATCTGCTTTCATATCAGCTGATGGCTCTTGAGAATAGCCATGCAGGTGAGAATTTATGCTGAGACATTGGATTTACAGCCCAGGGTCATGAGCTAGATTCTTGACCCAGTTTAGTAAAATGCTGATGATTTTTTTAACATATTTTGGGTGCAGAGTGTTTCAGGAAAGGTAATTTACTATTATGACTGAGGTTTCTTCTTCTATGTCTTGTGGCTACCAACTGACCTGGAAAAGTTATGAGCACCTACAGCAAGTTTCTTCTCATTTTTAGTGGGGTAAAGCATGAGTAGTTTCAGTGAAGACAATAGATCTATGCTAATATCAGAAGAGAACCAGAATTATATGTTAACTCACATGGAGTTACAGGACTCGTATGAAGAAGGATAGGATGAGTAGAAAAAGGGAAAGGCTACAGTCAGGATTCTACAAGCTCTGGAGACAACTTGCTTTTTGTTGTCAGAAATAAACTCAGTAGATGCTGAGATCCAGAAGTCAATGGAGCAAACTCAACTCAGTCTTTCTCTACACTTTTTTTTTGCTAGAATCCCTGTATCTCTGTTCAACTAAAATTCCTAGCCTTATAGCTCAGTATTCAGGTATTTTCTGTACCATCAAGTGAACTGATTTGATTTTCCCCAGGAATCAAGGCATCAATTCCATGTAATTCAAGACATGGCCAATTGCTCTCTACTTCCCTTCTCCCCATGCAGCCCTTACATGGGAGCTCAATCCAAACTTTCCTTAGTGTTTTATGGAATGTGAATGAACTGAAAAATGGTCTACTCCACTCAGCATACTCAAAGCACCACCTGAGATCAGCAATAGCATATTTACCTAAAAAGACAATAATGATTTAGAGCCTATTGCTCTGTTGGAGGAAAGGACCAAAAATACACACACACCCCACCCCCCCACACCCTGATAAAACACAATGCTAATTTACAAAATACCCATGTTTACCCAGTGGCCTGAGGTCAGCCTCTAGAATGAAAGGGAAATAACTAGTATGACCCAACAGTGATTTTTCCAGTTCGATAGGAAGTAGCATTGAAGAGCTCCAAATTTGGTCTAGAGATTAGATCTTGTTCCCTAGTTTCTTTGTGATGCTCTCAGGGTGCAAAGCAGACAAAATAAAGCAAGTTAACAGCTAAATATTCACTTGTCAGAAAATCCTAATGTGGCAAAGATATGGTGTAGTTAGTCTTATGCCAGCTGAATTTGAAGCCCTCATATAGCAAGTATATTTATTATGTGTTCAGTGGAGGGGACGCATATGTGGCTGCAGAATATTCTACTCCCTGGCTGCCAGAATGACCCTTTGGAAGCCATGGCGAGTGAGAATAAATTAGAATAGATAATAGACTATTCTAAATGGTAGTTGGGTTTAAATAGCCCCAGGATCATGCAGCCACTTTACCCCCTTTGCCTAGGTCTTCTGCTGAGCATAGCTCAGTTGGACTGAAGGATCAGACACCATGTCTTCTCAGTTAGACAGGTCAGATACAGAGCATAATATTTGGGGTAGTTAAAGCAGAAGAGACGACTCCAAGGGAGGAAAGGGGAATCAATTCTCTTGGTTTGCAGAGGGAAATACATCTACATTTACAATATAATTTATGGCATTAAAAAGGCCCCAGAAACTTGGTCTGGGATCCTCATGAATTGAGCAAGGAAGTGGAGAAATGGAGCTAGAAAGATTCATTGTACGAAATCTCCATCCACATTTGGCTCTCACAAGCTGAAATCTATGCACCAGAACAGAAAGGCTTCTGTGGCTTGGCTGCATGTGATGCCAAAGCCTGCAACCTACTTTGACTTCTGTGGATCACTGTGGATGGAGCAAGCCCCATGGTAGTTATAAATCTCAGAGATCCCTGGACTAGTGTAAACACAGCTACATTCACACATCTGTCTTCTATTAAATGAACAGTGGCTGCCAAGTACGTATCATTTCTACCAATAAATAAATAATATTCTTAGGGCTACTCACAAGCCAACTTGGTTTTATTGACATTGTTAACCCTGCCTCCATAGATAATGCTAGGGATCCAATCTCATGGGCAATGTGATCTTTGTCTGCAAAGCAAGAGCTGTTCAGTAATGCAAAATATATCATTTTGGGAAACTTTATAGCTACAGTAGAACCTCACTGATGCGGACTAGTGAGTGAGAACTCCATTGTGAAATACTCAGTTTTGTGAATTAGGGAGTTAGCTGCAAAGCCTTCCATTCTGTATCTTTGTGGATGAGAAAGAAATCCACCTTCTTCCCCCAACCTTGCCCTTCCTCCCCCCCATAAGCTGTGAAGCAGCAGTGGAACTATTTCACAGACACTAATATCTCCATGAAACAGTAGTAGTCACCTATACCCCCTCTACCCACCTACTTTCATGGGAGAAGTAGCCTTCTGGCAGCATGTCCTCCAGGAGATTTATAAATCATACTATAATGCAGTATATGTCCAAGAGCCCTATGAAGTATTATCAGAGTAAAGAAACTAAGCTACACATCAGCTGAAATGAAAAAAATGCTCACTATCCTGTTGTTCTTAGAGATGTGTTGTGCGTGTCTATTCCATGTATACATGCACAGTCTGCTGCAGGTTTTTCCTTAGTGGTACCCATAGGGTCTGCTCTAGTATCCTTAGAGTCATGCCTTCATGGCACCCTATATAGGACCCAGCCAAACCTCCGCCTCTTCAATTCTTTCTTGCCAAATGGCTCTGATTGATGGGCAGGCAGGCAGGTCTTGAAGTGATCATGAACAACACATCTAAAAGAACAACAGATACAGAAGTTTAGTAATGATTTTTTCTTCTTCGAAATACTTGCTCACAATTGCTTCTCTGTTGCATTCCAAAAGATGAATCTTGACCTAACCTGTATGAGAAGGGGTCAGAGTTCAAAGACCCGCAGACTGAAGCACTGCTCTATCAAAAGCAGCAGCATCTGTGGCATGTTGGGTAATATCATAATGAGTGGGAAAGTGTGATAGGATGACCAGGTGACCGCTTTACAAATGTCCTGGATCAGAAGCTGGCCCAGGAATTCTATAGAGGATTCTTGTGCCCTTGTGGAATGGATTGTTATTGCTGGGGCAGGCTCATTCGCCAATTCGTAACAAGTCTTGGTACATGTAGTGATCCTTGACAAAAATCTTAGAGAAGAAAGAGGCAGCCTCTTCAGTCTATCTGCTAGTACTACAAAGAGCTGGATTGTTTCTCAGAATGGTTTGGTTCTTTCAATGTAAAAGGCCAAGAAGGCATGCCTGACATCCAGCAAATGCATGTGGCTTTGTATAGAAAACTAGGAGGAATATGTTCTGATTTGCATGGGGAACTGGGAAACTATATTTGGAAGGAAAGCTGGTTGAGGCTGAAGTTGAACCTTAACCTTGAAGAAAAATGTATATAGGGCAATTCTGACATGAGCATCTTGAGCTCTGATACCCTCCTGGTAGAAGTTATGGCTGCTAGGAAGGCCACCTTCCAGGATAGGTAGAGAAGCGAGCACATTGCTGGGGGTTCAAATGGTGGTCCAGTCAGCTATAAGAGTACAAGGTTGAGGTCCCACTGGGGAACATGTAGATGAGTACAGTTTGTCCAAATCCTTTAGGAAATGCCCAGCCATCGAGTTAGTGAAGACCCAATGACATTCTATTCTGGGATGGATTGCTGAAATGGCTGCCACGTGAACCTTAATTGATGACCCTGATAGTCCTTGGTGCTTGAAATCTAGCGACTAGTCCAGAATTGTTGGAACTGATGCCAATGTTGGGTTGGATATCCTTCTGGGCAGCTCAGACAGAAAGCCTCTTCCACTTAACTAAGTAAAGTCACCCTAGTGAAGGGTTTCCTACTGCCAAAGAGAACCTCCCTAACCAATTCTGAGCATGCTAGCTCCAGAGAGTTTAGCAATGGAGTTTCCATATCATAAGGTGTAGTGACTCGAGGTTGAGATGTTGGAAGTTGCCGTGCTCCTGAGTAATCAGGTCTGGGACTAGAGGAAGAGTTATTGGAGTATCCACCAAGAGATGGAGGAATGGGGTATACCAATACTGGCAAGGCCAAGTGGGAGCTATCAGAATCATGGCCAACTTTTCCTGTCTGATCTTCAGCAGGAAGCTGTGGATGAGCAGGGTAGGTGGGAAGGTTTAGAATAGTTGGCCTGTCCACTCTATGAGGATGGTGTCCACGATGGATCTGTAATTCTGGAAGGAGCAGAACTGAAAGCACTCTCTGCTTAGTCTTGTGGCAAATAAGTCCGTATAGTGAACAACCCCACCAACAGAACACATCTGGGTGGATCAATCACTCGTGACTGAGGGAAGACTTGCCGAAGTCGTCTGCCAACGTGTTCTGAGCTCTGGGTGGGTAGAATGTTTCCCAGTGAACTGATCAAGTATTGAAGAAATCCCATGGTCTGAGGGCTTCCTAGCAAAGGAGAGAGAAGCAACTTCCATGCTATCTGTTTATGTAAAACATTGCTGTTTTATTTTCTGTTAGGATCAGAACTACCTTGCTCCTTAGGTGACCATGGAAGGCTTGGCAAGTCAGGCACACAGCCCTCAGCTCCCTCATGATGATATGAAGAAGAGCTTTGCCTGGGACCAAAGATTTTGAGTCCTGAGTTACTGTAGGTGAGCTTCCCAACCCATTGCTGAGGTGTCCACCACCAGGCATAGTAAGGTGCATGGTGTAAAAAGGGACTCCTGCACATAGGGTGTGAGGATTGCACCATCAGTTTAGAGTATCTAACACCAAAGGGGGAAGAGAGACTACCTTGTCTATGTTGTTCCAAACTGGACGGTAAATTGAGATTAGTCACATTTGTAATGGCCTGAGGTGAAGCCTTTCATGACCAAAGTGTACATTGCCATGTGCCCCTTAGGCATTTCTGAGTGGTGGCATATGGATAATATTTTAAGTCCTGTGACCCAGGAAGATGGCTACATGGAAGTATTCATCTTTCAAGTTGAGGCTGGCATCCTAATCACCTGGATCCGGAAAGGGAATGATGGAGGCCAAGGAGACCATGCTGAATCTCAGCTTCGTCAAGAATTTGTTAAGGGTTTGCAGATCAAAAATGGGACAAAATCCACCTTTAACTTTCGGAATTAGGAAATAATGGGAGTTCAATCCCTTTCCCCTTAGTTCACAGGGGACCTCTTTCACAACTTGTACTCTTAGAAGAGCTTGCACCTCTTGTGGGGAAGGAGAAGCAAAACTGATAAGTGCTAATTGTCCTGTCTAAGACTATTCTAACTAATACACAGCTATTTACAACTATTTTACAAGTGCTCCTAGGAATATAGTGGCCTGCAGAGGGTCAGCCTGGCCCTATATACGGTGCCATAAAGGCATGACTCCAGGGGCCACTAGAGTTGACCCGACAGGTACCAAAGGGGAGAAACCTTCTGCGGAACTGTGAACACGGCATGCGTACACCTACCTGGAGTCGACATGAGTAAGCACTCGAAGAAGATAATCTTTTTTATGGCAAAGCCTTGATTTTATTTTGTTTAATGAGGAACAAATGATGTCCCCTCACCAGTAGGTGTGGAGGGCCGTCTGGTGGTGGAACTGATGCAGCTGAGAAGTGCGTGGTTGTAGGGTAACCCCTGCAGTGTGGATCTCAGCCCCATGGCTCTTCTCTCTGCACCATCAAACAGGTGGTTGAGTAGGGCAGGTGTGAGGAAACTAGTATCATGGCTGCCTGTGTTACACCTGCTTTGTGGTAAAACAGAGGAGTAAAACTTCAGTCTCTAGTGCTGTCAAATCAATCTCTCTTAGAAGACCTAAGAATTCAGTTTTCTTTTCTAATGCAAAAGAAAGGGTGCATAGTAATAAAATGAAAAATGTCTGTCTTCCTCTCCCCCATCTCTCCAGGAAGTTTGGACATATGATATGGCATTCTAGCACTAAGAATTTCTTACCCCACTCTGTAAATATGATTTTATTTAAATTTCACTAACATATCTTGTATTTTTGTCTGTATTGACCTCCTCACGCAGGACTTACTAAAAAGGCATTTTGCCAAATCTAAAGCTTTCTTCTTAAAATTACTCTGCTCCTCCTGACTGATTCCCTTCAATGCTGTCACAATCCCGTATTTTTTAACAATGATGGGAGAAGGAATAGAGGGAAATCAATGGAAACATGAACGATGGGAACCAGGGAACCAGAAATACACAGTGTTAAAGATATGCATACTTGGACACCCCTCAAGTACGCAAATCTTTACCATATGCAGATGACTAATTTATTGTAGTAAACAATCAGAAGTGATTCTTCTGAATGGATCTGAATGCCAACCATTGCAGATCAATTTAAAAAGGGAACTCCATGTGTAGAAAGTAAGATTTTTGGGAGAAGTGAACGAACAACATGTAAAGTATGGTATCTCTGGCAGAGTAGAAGGCATGTGGGGGCAGCATTAAAAAAATAGGTTATAAGTAGGGAGTGGCAAAGTTCTGCAAGGAGAAATCCTGGATGCAATCTATGTTGAAGAAGGATGCAAAAGGGGCATGGTGACACAGTCAAATGTGAGATATAATATAATGAAGTCATAACTCTGTTGATGGCCAAAGAGAGACATTCTTCTCCTTCATGGATAGTACTCACCAGCTAGCTTGTTTTCTTAGACAGTATCATCATGTTAGGAAGAAGGTAAGTTGCAGAAAATAAGCATATTTTTCAGTTTAAAAGAAATTGGTAAAAACCTATAATGCATGAATAGTAAAGGGTTCAATATACTCCGTATGGTAAATACTCATTAAATACTGATTGAATTTATGGTCCTCAATGTAATCAATTTGCTTATTATTATAGCTTTGTAGAAACAAGGGAGCACAATAGGTAAAGCTGTGCAATAATTCCTCACAACTCTGACTTAATTTCCAAATTCTCCAGTTACTCAAAAATGCTGAACAAATCAAACGTTTGAAGAGAATAAAGTCATCACACCAATGATAGGAAGTCTTCGCCAAAAGACATGCTCTATCAATCTCTTCCATAGCCAGGCAGAATACTTCCAGCTTCCGATACTTATCTGACAGCAATTCCAAAATAGCTGAAAGTCACACAGTGAAGATAAATCACTATAAGAGAAAGGATGAATTTGTTTCCCACACTAGTTTCCCATTGTTTGGGATTGACCCCCACTGGGATGGATCTATGTCAGCGCGCCACTCTGCACTGGAATGGGTGCTTCATCTCATCTGTTTTGTCCATCCTTTTCCTTGATCCCATCTTTATGAAAGAGAGGCCACCTGCCTCCTAAAGGTAGAAGTGTAGACTAACCACACAGGTTTAATGAAAAGGGCACTGTCTTGGAAGTCTGACTGATACATTGCAGGCCCAGTTCCGCCCCTGTCCTGCTGTGTAAACTTGGGCAAATCATTTCATCTCTTGGGACCTCTGTTTCCCCTCCTATTCTTGTCTATTTAGTTCAGGGGCCGGCAACCTTTGCCAAGAGCCCTGTGTGCCACTCAGAATGGGTACAGGTGCCATCTTTGGCATGCGTGCCGGGGGCTGCCGACTCCTGATTGAGTTTTTGAGCTCTTTGAGGCAGAGATTGTCTCTCTCTGTATGTTTGTAAGGTGTCTAACACAATGGGTTTCTGATCTCAGGTAGGGGTGGTAGGCTCTATTTTAATACCAGTAATAATAATTAGTAATTATTAGGTACTGTTATAGGATTACAGGCTGCATCGCAGCTCTTGATTTATGAACTTGGGCAACTCACTTAGGACAAATTTTATTTTGTTTTTTAAATGTAAACACATGGGCCTGGTTTTTCTCTTACAGCAATTTCACATCAGTGTAATCCCACACGTCTCACTGGAGTTGCTCTTGATTTACACGGATGTCAATGAGACAAAAATTAGACCCCTCAAATGTAAAAATCATAAGATTTTTTTTTTGGCTAAAGACCAATGCTGTATTGGTTTTATTTGGTTAAACCTAATAATACCGCCATTAATCATTTTAAGTTTTAACAACATACTCTCAATGAAATAGATGATTACTCTTAATATCTGGCCTGTCTTATATTGTCTTCATATTGTCTTGGTCTTCTTTAATATGATGGCAAGTGTAATTTGAGATCATGTGTGTTTGTGTCCCATTTGCTCGTTAGAGTCACATATATCTGGCTTCTTAGAGAAGGATGCATTGCAAAATGTGTAAATTTGAAGTTTATTTGTGCAAGATCCATACTGGCAGAGAAATTCGGCAGCAGGCAACAGGAGTTACGCAAGCTACACAGAGTTCTGTCAATTTCCTAAGTCCCCTTCAGCGTGGCATCTTCACTGCGCCACGCCAATGGGGAATGCATTCCCATCAGTGCAGCACTGTGTCATCTGAAGGGGTGGTTTTATTAAATAGATTTTTGGATCAACTTTGTGGGTCTTAACTGACTGCTAAGTTGATCCAGAAAGCCGTTGTCAGTGTAGACATGGCCAGAGTATCAATACACATATTTTAGACATTAGATCATGCCGTTTAGGCACAGCCCAAAGTTATGGCTGGTGTAACAGGGTTATCACCCTAAAGTGAGCACTGGAAGCTATTCATCTTCAGGGTGGCAGGACACTGCTCTAAGTCCCCACAAACAAGGAGGGAGGAATACTTGCTATAAAACCCCTTAATTGGATGCATTCCATACCAGGGGCTGGTGTGGAATGTGGAGAGACCAGGGTTCTGTCTCCGCGCTACCCACTTAGAGCACTGTGCAAATGTTGAGGGACACACATCTGTTCAGACCCTTCCTCCATCCCGGTGTGTTGATGTCACCACCAGGGAGAATCTGGCCCATTGTGTATGTCTGTTTTCCCTAAAAAGGGAAAATTCAGACATGTTTGCCATTGCAATCAGTGATGGCTGCATTTAGCAAATGAACAAAATCACGTTTGTGATCATTCATGGATAGGTCATAGAATTTGAAGGTTTTGTGACTATAGTGTTTTTTTAAATGGCACATACTCGGCTTTTCCCTGACAATGAAAGAACTGCTAACATTTGGTTGGATTAATGAAAACAGATGTTCCTACACGGTGTGCACCAAGTATTATGACTACGTCTACATAGATTATGAGGGGAAAGTGATTATGCTACATCATATGCTGTTTTATAGGTCTCCACCAGAGGGAGATAACTAGAAAGCAGAATAAACATTTTTTTCAATCTTAAAAACAAGGTAGGAGAATGATCGCATTTTTGTTTAAGCAGGCCTATTTGGATGACTTTGTGTATAAGAACTCTTAATCAAACAGAAAGCAGTCTATACCTGTTTTACAAATTGCTCACAACATATTTATTATAAATAAACTTCTGTAAATTATTAATTATTATTATTATTACACTAAGGGTTTTTCCATATTTGAACCTGTAAGCAGTTTTCTCATTTGTGGAACTGCTTTGCTCATTAAGACGTCTTGATCTCATAATTCGTTGTTTTGTTTTTTTTTAATATCCTCATTTTGGTTAAAAAATAATAAAACTTCAATGTATTTGCATTAAAAAAGTAAGAAATACAAATACCCCATTTTGATATTTTGCTCATCTTAATATTTTAGTTATGCTGCATCTATTCTAAATCAGGTATCACAAGGAAATATTTAAAAACGTCAAGTCAAGTGCTCTATATCTTATTGGTTTCAGCCTGTCTAGATTACCGCTCCTAGAGGGAGAGGGCAACTAATCACATAAACAGGGAGAAACTATTTTAAACACCAATGGCTTTAGAACATACAATTATTGTGAGAATGCAGAATTACAAGTGCTACTCCTTTCAGTTTGTATATTTAATAAAAAAACAGAGAGACAGTGAAACAAATCAGAGAGCCTGCCATGTCTCACCACTCATTCTTCCCACTAATAAATGTACTTTAGTTATTTACTTAGGGGTGTATTCTTCCATTGATGTGCCTGTATGTCTCCTACTAAGAGGAGAATATATCCTTATATTTTACTGTTGGTCCAAATCTCTGACAATCTCACATTAGTCATCTTTACTTACCCAAGTCGTCTCAGTTAAGTCAGTCTAACTACTCACTTGAGGGAGGAGATCAGTATAATCATTTCTTTCATATTAATGTACCATATATGCAAGAACCTTCATTCTGCATAGTTTTGCCCCTTGAGTAGTCATTTATACCTGTGCAGAGTGAGAATAAATATTACCTAATCAAAATGGCAGGATTTCTACACACCGGGGCAAAATGGGTAAGTGATAACAACAAGGGGAAGGACTACTACGAATATTTAAATATGTTTATATATAAACACGTTCTTTTATCTCATCTGTACACACAAAAATCAGATAGTGTGAGTGTGGTACAAAGGATTCTATTGTCTTGCAATTTGGGATATTCACATTACTCACAAATGCACTAAAGTGGTCATCTCAAAGAAGAGCTGATACAACCTTTATACTACATTAAACCAGCAAGTTTCTGTCTACGCTACATATGTTGTAAAAAAAAAAAAAAACTATTTTAGGAATCTCTGAATGCAAAAAATTACTTTTCCATATTCCCATGCTTATAAATCCAGATGCTTCAGGGGGAAAACCTCTCATTGTCTGGGACAGGATCTTACTCATCTTGTGTCTAAATCAGATAAGTTGTAAGGGGAAATTGCATATTTAGTGAAAGGAATAAGCCTTTCTCAAGCAGGAGGAAATGTTCAAGTCACTTTACAGGCAGCTAAGATTTTAAAATATGTTTAGAAAACGTAAGAGCTGCTATAATAGATCAGATCAGTCAAGTGTAGTATCCTTTCTCAGAGAGTAGCCAATACCATATGCTTCAGAGAAAGACTGATGAAACTTTGCATTAGGAAAAATCTGCCCCCGACACTAAGTCTCCCCAAATCCCTAATAAGTAAGGCTTTGTTTAAGCCGTGAAGCATGTGGCTTAAAGTCTCTCCTGGAATTTGTTGGCATTAACTGTTACAACTCTGGATGTTCTTGCAATCTATATAAATGTCCAATCAGTTTTTAAATGTCAATATTTTGGCCTCCTTGACATCCTTTGTTAATGACTTCCAGAATTTAATGATGTTATATGAAAGTGTTTCCTTGTAACAACTGTAATATAAGAAAACTTGATTGTCCCAGTTTTGTGGCTGTGGTGTCATCTCCACACTGCTGTGCTGTCTTAAGGAATTTCTCTGTATTCTGCTCATTCTGGCTAGGACTGTTTTATCCTGGGTTTTTCTCACTTTGACTCTCCTGCTGTTTAATGTGACCAACTCTCACTTGATTTTGGTGTCTCTTTAATATAAACAAACAGTCCACACCCCTGTTACTGATCTCAGCTACCATATCAGAACTGAGACAAATGTATTTCAAATTCAAATAAAAATTCTAATAGCTAAATGACATAAATAATATTCACCTTCTCTGAGATCTAGAATGGATTAGGCACAATAGAATTAGTCCTCCAGTAACGCTATCAGTTTTGTTCCTGGTCCTTTTTCAGACTATTAGAGAATAGTCAGACTGGGCTGATCTTCACATTGGGCCATTTATATCTATAGCAAGCCTTGGGCAAATTTTGGTCCAAATATCGATAATAAATAAATATTAAGCTAATTGAGGAAAAGTAATGTTTTCTTGTTACAGAACAATGAGATTAGTTTTATCACTCCATGCAATGCATCCTGAATGGCAAGTACATAAGTAGCTACAAGCTTTGTGATATATGTATGTGCATTATAATGTGTGTACTTGTTGATACGCAATGTAATTTCTGAAGCTCCACTTATATGTTCCTTTCCTCCTTCCTTGGTACTTGCATGAAGTCAGTTAGCAGTTTGTCATGCTAAGAGCTGGTCAAAAGTTTTACTGCTGAAAGTTTTCCCACCCAAACTGAAATTTGGGAAAGTATCAATTACAAATGAAAAACAATCAAATTTCCAGCAAGAAATGTCAGAATTATTTTTTTTAACATATTTCAGGTTTCTGGTTTAAAAAAAGAAATGACATTTATTTTGAAAATCAATTCTGAAATTATTATTTTTGTTTTGTTTCAGGCAAAAAAATTGAAAACTTTAGTTTTAACATTTTACAAACTTTTCACAGTTTTATGTTCCTCAAAATTGGGATCTCTTAACCATCTGATCTGATTCGGAATGGAAATTAATTTCAAAATGCCGTTTTCCAAAAAGCTCTTGTCATTTTATAATTTTATATACTGCAATAGCGGTCCAGTTTTGCGTTTTTTTTAAGTTCTGAAAGCCACTGAAAGCCAGTGTGTGGTATTTCAACATAAACCATGTCACAGATGGTAATTACAACCTGGTGAATATGTTCAATGGCAGTTTCAAGAATACAGATCGGATTTTTCCATGCTTTGACTCTGAACACCGAGGAATATTTACTCCTTTAAATTTTGCTGTCACTGGGGGTAGATTGTCATATGGAAAGGCCTGTTATGAGTTCTAGAATAACACTCCATAGCTTTTCTAAAGGCTCAAAGAAGTAAGTTCCTTTAAAAGTGAGAGACTTCAGACAAAATGGTGATGACATATATCGTGAAAAACAAATCTGCCTATCTTGATCTCCTTAAAAATGTCCGTGATTCTAGCTATACCATTCCTTGATTTTCAGCAATATATTCTATAGGATTCAGAGCATTGCCTTCCAAGCTCTGGCCTGACTAGCAACCCAGTATACATGGAGGATAACAGAGAATTTGAATCTTTTGGAACTTAAACTTGTTTCTTGGGTAACTGGCTGTTGAGACTTGCCCACGTGCTCAGAGTTAACTGATCGCCATATTTGGGGTCGGGAAGGAATTTTCCCCCAGGGCTGATTGGCCTGGGCTCTGGGGTTTTTTTGCCTTCCTCTGTAGCACAGGGCATGGTTCACCTAACGGTGAATTCTCTGTATCTTAAAGTCCTTAAATCATGTCCCCACAGCTGGCACTGCAGCACTCCAAAGCTGGTGCTACCACTGCGCTGGCCCATTCCACCCCACCGGCCAGTGCTGCACCGCGCCGCTCCGGGGTGGGGGATGGTGCTGAAGCATGCCAGATCCAGGTCCAGGGCTGTGGCATGCTCTGGGGCAGCATTGCTGCTGCGCTGCCCTCTTCTGCCACCCTCCCGGCCAGTGCTACATTGCTCCGGGACTCCCATTCCGCCACCTCCCTCCAGCTTTCCCTTGCCGGCTGCCCTCACACTCGCCAGCTCCCCTCGTTTTCTCCCCCACTGGTTCTTCCACCCTGCGCCTCCCTGCTCTCCACTCCAGCCCCAGGCTGGCTCTCCCCCACCATCACTGGCCCCCTTCTAAATATTATTGCCTACCCCTGGTTTAGACAGACAGAGTCCAAAATTAATAATTCCCATGAAGAAAGTGACTTGGTTTATTTTATTTTTTTTATCTTTGCTCATAGTGTGCCTGATTTAACTTGAACTAACCTGTAACTCAAAGTAGGAAAAGTTTTCAGTTTTGGCAGACTACAGGGTCTTTACAATGACTTAAGGGACCAGTTACCTTAGAGAGCACATATCTAATCTTGTATTGTAATGTGTATTCACTTGGAAAATTGCAATGGTACATAGATTCACAGATTTTAAGGCCAAATGGAACATCTGCCAGAGCACAGGTCATAGAATTTCATCCATTTTTCTCTGCATTGAGCCCTATAACTTGTATCTGACTAAAGCATATCTCCTAGAAAGGCATCCAGTCATTATTTGAAGATATCAAGGCTATGTCTACACTGGGTAATTTAAGTCGACTTTAACTAAATCGACTTTAAGTCGACTTAGTTGACTTAATGTGTCTCCACTTAAAAATAAAGTCGACTTAAAGGGGAACTTAAAAAGTTGACCTAGAGCATCCACACTGGACTCCTAGGTCAACTTTGTGGGGCTTAGGGGGACCTAGGGCAGGTCCACAGGGGTAGGGGGGCACCCCTTGCCCAATGCCAGGGGGCTCAGCCTTTGCCCCATTGTACCTAAGTACAATGGGGCAAAGGGGGACAGGGACCCTGGCAGGGCATAGGGGCAGGGTGGGCAGACTCTGCCCTGCCCGGGGGGGGGGGGGTGCCAGGCTCCCCCCCCGCCCCCCCCCCCGCGGCAGGAAGGGCATTAGTGTAGCCCTGGGGTAGCCCTAAGTCGACTTAGGGCTACCCCATGGCTACACTGGCTTAAGTCGACTCTAAGGAGTTCGACTTAAGCCTTAGGTCTACTAGAAAAGAGGTTTAATAAAGTTGACTTAATTTTAATTAAGTCGACTTTATTTTGCTTAAGTCGACTTAAGCAACTTGCTTAAGTCGACTTAAGGAAACTGTAGTGTAGACGCAGGGTAAATTAAGTTGACTTAAGCAAGCTTAAGTCAACTTAATTTACCAGTGTAGACGCAGCCCAAGAGATGGAGAATTCATCACTTTTCTTGTTAGCTTCCTGCAAATACTTTATATATGACATGAAATGACAGGGATTAGCAATATAGTATGAGCGTTCTCTTATTTTTGCCACACAGGTACAGTGCCAGGCAGCAGTACTGAGCGCTTCTTACATACTTTGTCATGTGAATAACCTCAACTTGGATGCACAACAAAATTAATTCAGCATCCCATCCTACTTCTTGGCTTCTCTTTAATAGAAACTGTCATTCCTGCCAGATCATTTCATATGAAGTGATTTGATAATATGGACTGATTTCCAAAATGAATTAACCAAGACACAAAACTATTTTCATAATTAAATTGGCATTTGAATCTGACTACACTTCCAGAAGTATGACAGCGTTTTTATCCAATAAGCTCCTTAGCCCTTAATACATTAATAATTTTGCTTATTAAAGATTTAATCTAATTTTAATCTTTCTAACTATACAGAGCATATCAACTGAAGATGAAAACATTCTAAACAGCCAGTAATAAGGTGATGTCTTCTTTGTTCCCACAACAGAGAGAGCTAACACCTGTGTGACTTTTAAACCACAACACAGAGTCAACTTGGCAAGAGATTAAAAAGGATGATATTGTTTTGGATGTCTATCCACTTACGTACTGCCAAAACATTTAGACTATCTTTTAAAAAAATATATCATGTTGATTATCATTTCCAAAGAGGATTGCATGCCATAGGTGAAATGTAGTGCTTCATAGTCTCTGTTTAGAAATTAACTCTTTCAGCTGTTATACTGACATAAATATTACTAGAACACACTGAACAGTTTATGAAGTGGTGAAAAAAAAACACCCTCACACACCCCTGACTAAATAAATGTTATTTAGGAGCCATCGCTTTTGGCATTTGAGTTTCAGTAACTAAAATCTAAATGTGTATTTGATTGAATGTTCTACTCTATGTATAGCATTGATTTACTAGGGCTTATGGGCTTGATCCAAAGACCACTGAAATCAATAGAAAAATTCCTACTGTTGTCAGATGCATTCAAAATTGATACAGTGTACCATGATTAATTCAACATACTTAACCATGCATATCTTTAAGTACTAGTAGTCCAATTACTGTTTCTGTGCTTAAAGTTACATCTGTAGTTTGAATACCTGAACTGGGGCCTACATGGCCAATTGAAAATAATGGTCGAATTCCCAAAAATCCAGCTTGGGCAAGAGCCACATGTATGCACACAATTTAGTATTTTCCAGAAGCATAGGTGTGCACAGTCTCCAACTTGTATATAGTTTGGACATGTCTACAACTTTGAAGGACTCTTTGGACCATAGAATCAAAGTTTAATTTTTCAAATGATTGAACTTTTTGATCTATTATGTTAAAAATTGACAAATTTCAACTAAATGACATTAAAAATATGAAATTTTACAATGAATTTTATATACAGTTGTCACTTGCACATGTGAGTTGAGCATATTGTAAACAGGTATTATCCAGGATTCTTTGCAAGGGTTTGAAAGTTTCAAATGAACAGCATAATAATATATATAACATCTAAAATGTACTAGGTGTTTTATGCAATAAACAAAATTATGGTCCTTCCCATAAGGAATTTATAATCTAATTTTAGACATGAGATGAACAAGTGAGCACAAATAGCAGTAGAGGGGAGGAGAAGAAGAATGAAAAGGGCAACAAGTATTATAAAAACATTGTCATGTACTTACTTTGCCTTAAAATGTTTTGCTTACTGTTTTGAGCAGCCTGTAACGTTTACTGTAATTTGTGAAAATTCACCATATTTTTCAACAGACTGAAATGCGGTAGCATAAGTATCTCCAGAAAATTAATATTCTCAATAAAGGCCCAAATCGGAGGGGTGCTGAAGACATACAAATGAACATGTGGTATGATTCATAAACTCTTTGGGCAGCCATGGGCCCAGTTATGAGTGATTCTGGACTGATTTATAGATTTCCATAACAGTTATCTGAAATGTACATGTGTAAGAGTGAGTATTATCTGGCTTCAATGCAAAACCAGGTGAAATACGATCATTCTGACTTTTTAATCTGAACACAAAATTCAGAGTGGACCAAAGGCATACAGTGTTAAAGGCCATATAAATTTCTACAGACCATAACTATGGAGTTTTCCACAATTCTAACCATTAGAAACTAATCTACATTCTTTCTGGATTATTAATAGTACAAACTTGGTCCTGCACACATGGATATCAATGGGAGTATTGCCCCTGGCATCAAATGGGGCAGGGTCAAGCCTGAGGTCATTGGAACAAGTATAACGGGAAAGTGACTTTTTGTCTCTTCCTTTTCAACTTATTCTTGATGGGAAGTATTTTCCAACAACCTGACATTATCTTTGAAAAGCAATTGGAATGTTGCTTTAGGATCATTTTCTAAAACAAGGGTAGTTTAAGACCCTGTAAAAGAAAAGCAATTATAGAACATATCTATCTCAAGGAAAGTCCTACACAGCCATTCAGCCTCAAAGAAATGTGTTAGGGATTTCATATGGGTTGAATTAAATTCTACAATAACATTTCTCTTTTTTTCTTTCAGTTCAAGTTCTTATGATTTTTGAATCAGTTCTTCTGTAGACCATAGTAATTCACTGTGTGTCATGTATGTAAGCAACTGTATTCACAATAAGAAATGTATTAAATGAATGTTGCCATTTTTTCCTTTGTGAGTTCCCCACAATCAGTTTGTAAAATTGTCAAAGATTATTCACTGACTGTGAAGTTCTGTGAATAATACTTGGTTGATAGCTTGTTTAGTTGCTTATTCAATAGGCAAAATTCAAAGGGTGAAATCCTGGCTCAAATGAAATCAAAGGTAAAACTCTCATTAACTTTAGGATTTTATCCAAATGGAAGCTCCAGACACAGACTGGGAGCACAGTGAATATCCATAAATGAAAATTAAGGGAGAGGTTTTCTGATGGTGTGGGCTGAAAGAAGTCTGAGCTGTGAGCAAGGACACTGTCCCCTGTTATTTGAGTCTTCCTGTGTTCCAGGGAAATGGAATTTGGTAAATTCTTTGGAAATAAACAAAATTACATCAGTCAAATACCTGACTTTCACCAATTTCTTCTCCTAACAGGAACAATCTACAAGACCCTACATTTTGGCTAACTGCTCGCATCAAAAGGAGTAACTATATATGCAAATATTAAGTGAAAATTGTGAACCTACTCTTTATAAGTGACATTGGGCAAAGTTGGAACCGCAAACCCATTCAAATCACAGTGGCTGCGTCTACACTGCTAAATTAAGTCGACTTAAGCTTGCTTAAGTTGACTTAATTTACCCTGCGTCTACACTACACTTTGCTTAAGTCGACTTAAGCAGCTTGCTTAAGTCAACTTAAGGAAAATAAAAGTTGACTTAATTAAAATTAAGTCGACTTCAATAAACCTGCTTTTTACTCGACCTAAGGCTTAATTCGACTTTTTAAAGTCGAATTAAGCCAGTGTAGACGTGGGGTATCCCTAAGTCAACTTAGGGCTACCTCAGGACTACACCAATGCCCTCCCTGCTGGGAGGGGGGGAAACAGGCGGGAGCCTGGTGTGCCCCCCAAAGGGCAGGGCAGAGCCTGTGTGATGCTGTCTGGATTTAGGGAAGCATTTATGATATTATTTTCTATTCATATATCCTAACTGCTCTATAATCCATAGGAGCTATGTCATGTTTGGTATCAATAGAAAGGTAGTAATTTGCTGGGAATGATTACATAGTTTATATCTAGGAATTCTATTTGGTTTAGAAGTTAGTTTAGATAGGAATTTGGTGTTCTAGCTATACTTTAACTTGTGTGATTTTATGGAAATGGCTGAGAGAGGCGGGTGTGTCAAACCACTGTGTCCTTAATGTTTAGGAATTTTCCAGCTACAATGGGCCCAGGGAGTAAACTGATGAGCCATTAAGGACACAATGGGTCCATATCATCTGGCACATTCCTTAACATTAAGGAGACAATGGTTTGACACACCTGCCTCTCTCAGACATTTCCATAAAATCACACAAGTTAAAGTATAGCTAGAACACCAAATTCCTATCTAAACTAACTTCTAATCCAAATAGAATTCCTAGATATAAACTATGTAATCATTCCCAGCAAATTACTACCTTTCTATTGATACCAAACATGACATAGCTCCTATGAATTATAGAGCATTTAGGATATATGAATAGAAAATAATATCATAAATGCTTCCCTAAATCCAGACAGCATCACACCCTGCCCACATGCCCTGCCAGGGTCCTTGTCCCCCTTTGTCCTATTGCACACAAGGGGTGCCCCCCCACCACCGTGGACCTGCCCAAGGTCCCCCTAGCCCCTAGAAGTCAACCTAGAGCGTCCAGTGTGGATGCTCTAGGTCGACTTTGTAAGTTCCCCTTTAAGTCGACTTTAATTTTAAGTGTAGACTCACTAAGTCGACTTAGTTAATGTCGACTTAAAAGTGCAAGTGTAGGCATAGCCAGTGAGTGGTTCAGCTCTGCTATTCTGGTATCAGAGTGAGGATCCAGGTATAAACATCAGATGTGAGAAGGACCTTAAGATTTTACTTTTGGGTCACATAAAAACTGGATGTGGTCCATTTTACTGATTTGGCTTGACAAGTTGTCCTCCTAGAATTTCAGACCATGATCAGCAAAAACACAAAAGAACAGATAATCTCGATAGATTTTGGGAAGAAATCTCCTGATAACAGCTCATGAAATATTTTTTCTGTAGAAGTTATAGAAACACTCTAGCCCTAACTGGCCTTCCAAGCCACGCCTCATTATAAATGATCTACATCCAGTCAATCTCTAGTTTATAGTTAAGGAGATCTCTCCTACCCCCGCAACCATAAAAAAAAAAAAAAAACCTACCCTGAAATTAGTTCCCACAAATCCAAATGGTAAATGATTTTGATTTTCTGTGCTTTATAGAAAAAAGCCAATTCCAAAGATTTTTTTTTCCTGAATTCATGAGTGTTAATTAGTTGAAAATAATATTGGAACTATGTTGGTTTTCAGATTGCTTACATTCAGAACCAAATATTTTAGTTCTCAAGAGCAGGTGCTGCTGTGTGGGATATTTCAATGGCAGGTGGCAGCCTGCTTTCTTCAAACACACATGCATGCGTTTAAAAAAAAGGCATTGAATAAATATTAATTTGGCATAATTATGTGACATACAGCCCTGTGTGTATACAAAGCTTCATCAATTGGCACTTGTAATTTAAGAATCATGTAATGATACTCAATTTTTTAGTCAAATCAATTTTAAACTACATCTTTGAACTAAAAGGCCAGTGCATTAATCCTCTGAGCTATTTATTATTTAAATATTAATCAAGGGGTCAATTAATGTTTTCATTGCTTTGTGAATGAAAGGGAGTACCACTCATAACTCTTGGGAGACTGTACTGTTTCATGAGGGTCTGGACTTCTTTCTTTCCATTCAAACTGTCTTAAACAAAGTTCTTTATTCTGCCACTTTGAGCCTCTAAACAATTTGTATGTCACGTGAACGGAATTAGATATTCTACTGGAATCTGATATCTATATGCTGATCACACAGAAGTTTAAGCTCTACAAAGAATTGTAGAATTCAGACAGCTCTCTCTGACTAAGTATCATAGTGAAAGGGAATGATTAATACTCAGCTGATGTTAACAGCAAGAATGAAAGACTGTTCATGTGGACCTTGAGGCCTCTAATCAGACTTAATAAAATATTCAAAATGGGGGGGAGGAGTGAGTGGGAGGCTTGTATGTCTATTTATCAGAGGCTGACTAACCAATTTACTGAAACGGATTAATTGTAATGAGAATCAAAATATGGCTCTGTCATTTATAAGGTCTGGATAGGAAAGGTTGCACCCCATTGTGTGTAATGTTCTCTAATATATGCATTGTGTAGGAAACAGAATTTGTTTTCTTACACCAGAGGGGTTCAGTCTTAAAGAGCTAATTTTATCATCTAATGAGGCTCCAGACTGCCACAAAATGATCATGGTGCGACATCTTGATATTCTTTGCCTCCTAATTGTGTGTGTTGGTTATGAACAATAAAATTGTCCCAGCCTGAAAACATGCTGGATATCTCAGCTGGTAGCAAACTGCCAGATGGCAGCATGTGGAAGAACTAGTTCAAGATCTTCATGCTAGTATAATCTTGCTCACCGTCTCTTTAGCATCTGCTGCTTTTCATTCCAGGTCCTTTGCACTGTTGCTCAAAAGTGGAGGGCAGGAAAGAGAGGGAGAGAGAAAATAACTCATCCAAGGACAGGCTCGCTTAGTAGTTTGACAAGAAACTATGATTGCCTCAATTTTGGAGTTGTGTTGTTTTGATTTCCTACTACTGCTATCTTTCAGGATAAGGTTGAGTGAATATCTAACTCTTCTTATGATTTATTATTTGAATTATGGTAGTGCCTAGGAGCCACAGTCACGGTTCAGGATCCCATTGTGTTAGCACTGTACAAACACAGAGCATGTGTTCTTAGAGTTATGTCAAAGTTGCTCTGAGTTCCAGTGAATGGGCATTCTTTAGTATGGAATTTTTCAATCTTAATAAATAAATAGTAATTCCAACCCAAGCAATATAGCTTTCATTGTGTAAGCTTAGTGGGTCAGAAGGTTTATTTGACTACTTTAGAAATTACCATGTCATCAATTTTAGAGGTAAGCACTAATGGAAAGAATTTCCCTACTGCATGAATAACAAAAAGTGAGAAACACAAATTATCAGGAAGAGACAGAAACAAGGGATTTTATGCTCTCCGATTATCAGCTTTAACTAGGGCGAGCATTAGGGCAGAGATGGCAAAAGCGTAACCGTCTGTGGGGACTATGAATCCTGGATCTATGTCAATATGGTGGTTCCCAAACTTTTCAGTAACACAGCACACTTCAATCAGACAAATAATTCCATGGCATGCACACTTTTTTCAGCTGAATTGTTTGCTCATAAACATCACATTTACTTACATTTACTATGGTTACGGTCTTACTAGAGAGGTTTGCAACCCAGTGCATACAACAAGGTAAAGAAGGATCAAATGCATTAATGTTTCAAATCCACCAGAAGAAAATACACATCATCCCAATTTTGCCCTTTGGCCACTTGCATTTATGTTCACATTTAAAATTGAAAGACTGATACCTCGCTTTTAATTCAATGATTAATTTTCATGAGTTTTATGAGTTGTAATTTTGATTGGCTAGAATATTGTTTAAGATTAAACAATTGCTTGTTTTACACTGATTTTCACTACCTTTGTACAAAATTTCACAGCACACTTGGATAGTTCTCATGCCACATCAGTGTGCCGCAGCACACTGGTTGAAAACCACTAAGCTAGAAAAAGTGTCTGATGTGCTTTGTGAGGTATTTCCAATCAAGCTGAAGTCTGCCTACACGCCCCCCACCCCTTCCATTCTCTCTCATCCTGCTCATCTGTTTGTAATATTTCTTGATCTCTGATGACCATCCCCTATATGAAGTGGGAAGCAAGGAACAATGTGCATATACGACTGCAAACAGGGAATGAATGACGGCTGTGCATGATGAGGGTTTTGTGTCCCTCACAGAGCAGGGCTGAAGCCCAGTTTTGCTGTTCTGCCTTGGATTATACATGAAGATAGTCAGTTAATGCACCCAAGAAATCTGTGCCCATCACCCACCTGTTTATTGGACATAATTAAATGTCACTTTTCAAGACCTAGTGTTTGGTGATCCCAAGCACCTAGAACAGGATCTGTTCCTCCTGCTCAATGGGTGGTATTGAAGTATCACCCAAAAGACCTAATCAAAATGAGGGTCACATTGAGCTACGTACTGTACAGAGTAAAAAGATAGCTACTCCCCCAAAGATCTTAACATTTTATTTTTTATTATAAATTGTATTTCTCAGTAAGCTGAATGTTCAGCAAAGAGGCAGAATGAAGAGTGGGGATCAGGATGGAGCTATTGTTAAAAAGTAGCCATGATTCATTTTAAAGATTCATGAGGTACCCAGTCTTTACTACTGGCAAAGAGCAGAGACTTTCCTTAGGATGAGATTTCATTTGCAGGATTCAGTAGATTGGCTGACTAAGCCCATTGTTATCGGCACCCATGCTGCAGGGACAAGGGTCTTATCAGTTTGCAAGTAGACACCAATCCATCCTGAAAGAGGGTTCTAGCTGTGGGCAGATCACGTGTGTTGTATCCAGTATGTTTGTTAAGATAATGATTCCCACTTAGGACAACTCTGCCTGCCTTGACTTTCTACACCTTTGGCATTACTAATTGAGCTCTGAACTTCATTAATTTTAAAACCTGCAAATTATTGCATCTTCTTCATCCACATTAATATTTTTTCTACACCCTAAATCTGGGGTGTAACTAACTGAGAATGGTGAGTGTGATGAGAAGAGGACGGCCACTTGTCCTCCATCAGGAGAACTGTTGTGGAATGAAGGGGCGGGAATAGCAAAGCAACAACAACAAACCCCCACTCACCTTCAGTAGGCAAGCCAGGTTTGATAAATATATCAACAAAATGAAGAGATCTGTGCTTTAGTTATAGAGCATTTGTAGACAATTAAATCTCAAGTTCTGTCAGGTTAACTAGCTTTCTACTTCACTGCTGTTGTGTTGTGATAAATTATTTATCATTTACAAATTATTATTCTTTAAAATTAGTTTATTTATTTTAAGAGGATCTTAGATTAAAAAAAAAAAGCAGGTAGTTCTGGAGTCTTGATATTTCCCTTGTCTTTCAGAGAATTCCCTGCTTGGCAGGGTGAATTCCACTGAGTAACACTGAATTTCTGTGAAAAGTTGTGGTCTTCTCACAGGGCAGGAGAATTTTAAGGCTCTAGGGATGTGTCTACACTTGTAAATTGAGTCGACTTAAGCTTGCTTAAGTTGACTTAATTTACTCTGCATCTACACTACACTTTCCTTAAGTAGATTTAAGCAAGCTGCTTAAGTCGACTTAAGGAAAATAAAGTTGACAATGAAAATTAAGTCGACTTTATTAAACCTACTTTTAGTTCAACTTTAGGCTTAAGTCGACTTTTTAAAGTCGACTTAAGCCACTGGAGACCTGGAGTAGCCCTAAGTCGACTTAGGGCTACTCCAGGACTCCCCCACTGCCCTCCCTGCCAGGGGGGTGGCACAGGGGGAGCCTGGCATGTCCCCTCAAAGGGCAGGGCAGAGCCCTGCCCACCCTGCCCCTATTCCTTGCCAGGGTCCCTGTCCCCCTTTGCCCCATTGTACCCAGGTACAATGGGGCAAAGGCTGAGCCCCCTGGCACTGGGCAAGGGGTGCCCACCCTGCCACCGTGGACCTGCCCAAGGTCCCCCTAGCCCCTAGAAGTTGACCTAGGTATCTAATGTGGACGCTCTAGGTCGACTTTGTAAGTTCCCCCCTAAGTCGACTTAAAAGTTAGGTGTAGACATGTTAAGTCGACCTAAATTTACAAATGTAGACATAGCCTAGGAGTGAGTATTGGATAACTTGCTTTTCCTTAAGATGATGACAATTTTAGATGTCTTGTAAATGACAGTGTCATCTGAGATAATCAGCTTGTTTGTTTAGTTCTGTTAATATGTTTGGTGCTGAGCAGTGAATAAAAATAGACATCCCTCGTCCCCAGAAACTTACATTTTTTGCTCTATTGTGTTTATCTGAGCTCCTAAGACTTAACATGCTATTTCACATGTTTGGCAGATACTACATTAATGAATTAAGGTTTGGGTTGTTGTTTTTTTTAAACTCACTTGCTTAAGATACTTGACATGTTTAGGTTAATATATTATCCTGTACACTCTAGGAATTCTCTTATCCACACACTATAACTGTCACAATTCTCTCCAAAACAAAGCAAACACAAAATACACATCTCAGGATCTCTTCACTCCCCTCTCAGAAAAGATTTAATAACAGTCTAAAGTCTCTTATGTTATTAAGGCTTCGTTTTTTTGCACGGAGAATGCTACTGATTATTAGTAGCACCTCTTGAAGCATGATAAGTAATTGAAGCTAGCTATAATTATCAAAATATATGAATTACATTTGTTAATGTATTATCTTTGAATTTTGATTGCATTTATTCACCAATATACAATCATTAATAATTCATAATGGGTCTTCTCTTTTTACTGTGAATTAGGGAGGTCCTGTTTTATTCAAGTGAATGTATCCATGTTATGAATTAAGAAAAAATGGAAGTAGCTATGATAATTAAAAAATAATAAACTTCTCATAAACCAAGACAGTTCATTGCTCACACAGTTGAGTCCTATTTAATTAGAACTCAAAGTACTATGTGCTAGAGGCTGAATAAAAAGCTCTTTTACTGGCTTCCTCACGAGTAAACTGAATATTGATGACTTTTTTAGATTAGGTAAACTAGTGGTTATTGACTATTACTGTATTGACTTCTCGCATAATTTTTTTTTTTCTACAGATAAATTTTCCAGATTTTCAATGTGAAAACATCTGATCACTTTTAAAAGTGATCACTTTTACTGCTTGAACTTAGTTTTTATGCCCTAGAATGGTTCTCAATTTTAGCGAATTAAGGAAGTCCTGATTTACATTACCTTAAAGTAATCACAAGCAGGTCTCATGAACTTAACTAGAATGTATCACACCTGCATAATCAACAAATAAATCACTGAAATGACTTAAGAATACTGTTGCTTTTGATCACGCTAGCCCAAATACAATAACTTCAGTCTATCAAGCAAGGTACAGAACAAAGATATTATTTAGCTTTCCCTAGAATAATTACTAACACCCTATGCAATCTCATGAATTCACTAAGCACAAGTATTTTGTTTCACATCTATGTAGCTAAACAAATTACCTGAAATATGTAAGTTACATACTAACTTATACATAGTATAACAGTGTCATGAAGAGATACCTCATTTTAACCATGCAATCACCATGTATGCAAATACAAATTGGTAGTTACATATGTGACTCATATAGCTAGGCATTCATCTGGTGATGAATGCATTGGAATAGGTTACTTAGGGAGGTGGTAGAATCTCTGTCTTTGAAGATATTTAAGGTCCGGTTAGACGAAACCCTGTCTGGGATGATTTAGTGGGAGTGGTCCTGCTTTTATCAAGGGGTTGGACTAGATGACTTTATGAGGTCCCTTCCAGCCCTATGATTCTATGATCTATCTCATTTTGTACATAAAAGCAGCAAAAATGTATGTATATATTTTGTTCTCAAGTCCCATGACTGGTAAAATGTACACAGTGTATGGAACCTAATCTGGCTCCCATTGAAGTCAATGGAACAGGAGGCAATCCTTTGTGTTTGTTTCACTTGAAAGATTTATTCTTAGTTTTGATCATTTGATCATACTTGTGGTGGTAATAGCAGCAAATCTGTTGATCTTTAAGTTCCAGACAGGAACAAAGGAAAGGTTATTTGAACCACACAGAATATTCTTCTCATAAGCTCATTTATTGACTATGATTTACTATTTTCAGTATAGAAAGTTAAATCTTTCCCACATACTGTAGAGCTGTCCACACCAAGACACCTGTAAATCCGCTCACTCCTATATATGAAAGAAATTATACGTTTGTTTCCACATTGTATTTTGTTTATTTATGTTTATAGCTGATCAATGGAAATGTATTTCTACAACTTGGTCATTTAGAAAATTCTCCATGTTTCAATTCACTCTTCCATTTACTTAGTGAGGTGAATCAATGATGTTAGTATCCAGTGTTATAATAAAGAGCATGTAAGAATATTACTTGGTTCAGAATGAGCTAAACATTTTGTCTTACATGATGCATTTATTATTCTAGATAGATATGTTTCCTTCTGTATTTGTTTTTAAAAAGCACATTTTAGGAGGGCAAAACTTCACTTTATACCTTTGATACAAAAACGTCCTTGCTATGAATCTATAGCTAAGCACATTGCTAACAAGAGTCAGACATTCACACCACAAGACATTTTTTGAGCGCCTCAATTTTTTCCTGTCTGTCAGCACTTTACAGTTTTCATGTGCTGTAGACAAGGAGATCAGAATCCTGGGTAGCTGTATAGTTAATGAGATTTCATGTAGTGAGCTGGAAAGCTGGTTAGTCTCAGTTTAACACAACTATTTTGGCAGCTTACTGGGTGGTATTGATAGAAATGGACCTAGTGACTTTTATATCTATCTATCTATCTATCTATAGATAGATATAGATATATATATAGATACACACACAAATTCAGATTAGGAATACAAGACCTAGGCAGATAACTATAGCAGGGCCTAGAAGTGGACTCAATCCATTAAAAGAGCTTGATTCACCCTGCAATTAAAGATTTGCAGTCTGGGGCACTTCCTCTCTTATTTGTTGGCCTTAGTAATTGAAGAAAAATATATTCTTAGACTCATAGGCTATGTCTACACTTGCTAAAATTAGTTCGAATTAGTTATTTCGAACTAACTAATTTGAACTAATTTTAGTTAGTTCGAATTAGCTTAATTCGAACTAGGAAAACTTAGTTCGAATTAGCGATCCCCATTCATTTCAATGGCCGGTTAATTCAAACTAAGAAATTAGTTCGAATTAACATGGCCACATTGGTTAATTTGAACTAGTTAGTTCGAATTAACCCTTTAGTTCGAATACCCTATTTGAACTTATTAGTTCGAATTAAGGGCTTCCTTAATTCGAACTAACTAAAGCCTAGTGTAGCCATGGCTTTAGTTAGTTCGAATTAAGCCTCCTTAATTCGAACTAACTTGCCAGTGTAGACATAGCCATAGACTCTAAAGTCAAAAGGGACCAATATGATCATCTTGTCTCATCTCGTGTACAATGCAGACCACAAAACCTCACCTAACCCAATAGACTTCTAACCTATGATTGAGTTCTTAAAGCCCTCAGATCACGATTTAAAGGCTTTAATGCATAGGTTGCCAGGTCATCAAATTGATATTAAAAATTCCAAGTTGAAAACATCAATAGACTTTAAACAATAATAAGGCATTCAAAAATGGATCTAGCTGCTACAATGCTAAGCATTGCAACATCCAATCTGTAGACACCTAGAAAAAAAAATCACAGGAACAATAGTGATCCACAAAGTTGGACTTAGGTGTCCAGGCTCTCTGTACAATGCCTAAGGAAAGATACATACCTAAAAATGCAATCTACAGAAACCAGCATGCTAGACGGAGAGCCACAGAAGCTAGACAATGAGAGATACTAATTAGAGTAATGTGTCCTAAAACGCTATCCTCTCATGGAGTTAGGCACCTAAGTATGAACTGCAAGGAAGTGTCTATCTCTGCTAGCAATTCAGAACTGGGAACCCCTCTCTTGGAGTCAGGAGGGTTAGGCACCTAAGTTGTTTCTTGGGAGAATGAGCCAGGCATCTGCCTCAATCCACACAAAACCTGTGTGCATGTGCATTTCCACTTTATAACTTATAGACCAATATCTAAGAGTACTCACTTGACAGGTAGGTGACCTAGATTCAATTTTCCCCTCTCTCTCCCTGAGGGGGAGAAATTATTTGAATGGAGGTCTCAGCTTGCTGGAGAGTGCTCTAGCCATTTTGCTAGGGGATATTCAAATGTGGGGCTCCCTCCATCTCCCCACTATTAAAGCTGTTCCACTTTGGATAAATACTTAAAAGGTCATTGGAACAGGAGGGGAGGAAGAGGGAGAGAAAAAGACTGTGGCCTGATGGTTAGGCCTGGGGGATGACCCTATTCCAATCAGTCTTTAGAGTGAGACAACAGGGCACATGCCCATAGGCTGAAAACAAGGCACCCAGGGAAGTATTCCCTTGAAAATCTGGGTATTGAATTTAGGCATCTACATGGTTTGACAGGAGTTTTGACAATTACAACAGAGCCTAAAACTAGGACATAGATACCAAATCCCCAGATTTAGGTGCCTACCTATCTCTATGAATCTAGGACTTAATGTTTTATTATGAATTTTTCAGGACAGGACCTGGCAAATGTCCTGTGAATGGACCTGATCCAAAGCCCACTTGATGCTAATGGGGAATCTTTTTATTAACGTTAGTGTGGAAAAGGTCTCTTGCTCTATACTGTACACCACATGTTCATGCATTTCAAAAAGAAAGGAAACACTCTAATAGTTTTCTTATTACTAAAAAAACCGGAATCAGATCCTTATGTGACACACTGCACACTCCCCCATCCCAGTGATCATTCTTGTAGTGTACATGTGTATTGTTTAATGCCCAGTATGCTATGCAAGATGTTTCTGGAATGCTCTGGATGTAGTGAACGTTAGTGTTATAAACAAACAGAGTATGTTTGTTGCAATGTCATCTATATATGATATGCTCAAAGATGTGTCTTGTGGTTTAAAATATATCCAAGCAACACTCTCTGAGCAGAGGGACAGTTCACACCACATTAGGGCTTGTATAGAACAACTCAGCTCAACATTCCAGAAACAGAGGACTGGCCTAGATGTCAACAAATCAATTTGCAAAGGACCTTAGTGCATGGATGGAATCATACATGGACATTGTTTGTCACCTGACCCTGAAGGAGGGGGGTGAAGCCCCAGAGGAAAGACAGAACACTTTTTAAAAAAGAGAGCTTTTGCTTTTCTCTCCTACCTCCATCTACAAATACCACCAAGCAACCGAAGTGCTGATTATGGGGGGAGCCTGACTGAGGCCAACCAGTCGGCTTGTGGTGAGGATCATCTGAGTTGGTAAGTTCCAAAGGGGTAGCTGTGTTAGTCTAGTTCAGCAAAACAAATGGAGTCTTGTGGCACTTCTAAAGACTAACAAATTTATTTTTCACATGAGCTTTCATTGGAGAAATCCCACTTTGTCAGATGCTAGATTTCCATTTTCTAGCACCTGACGAAGTGGGATTCCTCCCACCAAAGCTCATGTGAAAAATAAATCTCTTAGTGTTGAGAAGGGCAACAAGACTCCTTGTTTGAGATTGTAAATTGCTATAAGTGTTAAGCTTGGTTTAGAGCGTGATTTGCCTTTTGTTTTCTGTTGATCAAGATCTGACTAGTTTTCCTCTGAGTTCTAAATCACTTAAAATCTTTCTGTAGTTAACAGATCTGTCTGTTTTATCTAAAATAGTGCATTTGATTTCAGGTGTGTTACAGATTCCATTTGAAGCGCCAAAGCTGGTGCACATCAGTTTCAGCGGGCAGCATTGAACACCATAAAATAGAAGTTTCTAGGGTTGCATCTGGGACTGGGGGATGTTGGCTGGGGACATTCTGACACCTGACCTATAGAGTTACTTTCCAGGGGCACTTTCTCACTCAGCTGGGAGCAACTTGCTTGCTGGAGGCAGTGCATGATCTGCCCAGGAGCGGGAGTTCACACAGCAAAGAAGACTAACACAGGCTCCAAGGTTATGTCTACATTTGTAAATTTAGCTCGACTTTAGCTAAGTCAACTTAACTAAGTTGACTTTAAGTCGACTTAGTTAAGTCAACTTAACATGTCTACACCTAAATTTAAAGTCGACTTGGGGGGGGACTTATAAAGTTGACCTAGAGTGTCCACACTGGATGCCTAGGTCGACTTGTAGGGGCTAGGGTGACCTAGGGCAGGTCCATGGGGGCAGGGGGCACCCCTTGCCCAGTGCCAGGGAGCTCAGCCTTTGCCCCATTGTACCTGGGTACAATGGGGCAAAGGGGGACAGGGACTCTGGCAGGGCATAGGGGCAGTGTGGGCAGGGCTCTGCCCTGCCCTGTGGGGGGGCATACTAGGCTCCCCCTGTGCCCCCCCATCAGGGAGGGCAGTGGGGGAGTCCTGGAGTAGCCCTAAGTCGATTTAGGGCTAATCCAGGTCTACACTGGCTTGAGTCGACTTGAAAAAGTCGACTTAAGCCTAAAGTCGAATTAAAAGGTTTAATAAAGTCCACTTAATTTTCATTAAGTCAACTTTATTTTCCTTAAGTCGACTTCAGGAAACTGTAGTGTAGACATAGGGTAAATTAAGTCGGCTTAAGCAAGCTTAAGTCGACTTAATTTACAAGTGTAGATGCACCCCAAGTTTGGGGGATTCCGGTGACACAGCAAATCACCAGTCCAGATTGCAGAGGGCAACATCACACCTTATGATTAAGAGTAACACAAAGTGTCTTTTAACTGTGCTCCTTAAAATGCAACGAAAACATCTACATGGATCACTTAAGAAAATGAATGATACAGAGCAACCATGTATATTTTAGAATATCTTGAATGATTTTTAAATGTCTTTTGGATATATATCAGGAGTTTCATTAACACCTCCTCTGTGAATTAGAATTTTTCATCATATTACACTGAGATGCAGCATATACATTATGGAACAACAAGGTATTTTGCTTGATTTATTAATTAAGAGGCATTTATATGTGCAGACGCAGAAGGCATACATGTTTTAAGTTCCTCTGGAAAGCTGTGACATGTTGTTACAATCTATGGTACAGATCATTTTTTACTATTTTAATGTTATATTTCCAGAGTTCTATTGTATTAACATACTTTTAAGGAAAGTTAATTATTTCAAATCCCTTTTCACTTCTCTCCATATAAAGAAAGGTCTCACTGAAATGACAATAACACCCGGCAGACTGATACAAAGAGTGTCGAGAAGGCTACCTTGTCTCACTCTTTATCAAAACCAGGATTTTCCATAGTAATTTTAGGGCCTTCTAATGAATACAGTTGTTAGCTGCTCATTATGTTTGATGTCTCTTTCTTAATTCATATAAAGATCTGTAAAAGGAAGGTTAAGTGTCAAGAGGAACTTACGAATACAAGAACATTTCAAGCAAGACTCTGTGTTCTTTCGTGGTTAAGAATCTTTCTCAAGTAATCTGTGTAATGAGGGGATATATTTTACATTGTTTTTAATTTCCTTGCATTTGTGGGTTTAACTTATATAAAAGAGATGCATTGTTTGTGAATTTTAAGTAGATATTCTGAAGAAAAATCAAAGAAATATACACACTATAATAAGCTATATCACGATAGCTTTAAACATATTAGTAACCAAGCTACAATAAAATTTACAAAAAATGAAATGTGGTTTCATAGTCATAGCTTATACATTTCAATAATTACTTAAATTATAATTTCAATTTCAATGTTCTCAAAGAATTCATTCTTTTAGGAAAGAAAAGTGCATATTAAACAAACAAATATAAACTTCAGATATCAGCCAAGTACTCATCAATTAATGCTATATTATTTAATGACTCAATCATTTTATTTAATTACTTAGTACTAATATTTTATAGAAGGGTGAAGGAACCTTTATTTTGATTAGTGTCCACATACCGTATTTTTCGGACCATAAGACGCACTTTTTTTCCCCCAAAAGTGGGGGGAAAATGAGGGTGCGTCTTATAGTCCAAATGCTGTCCAGCAAGCAGTGTTCCCTCTAAGGCTGCTGAGAGCTGGGGGGCAGAAGCTCTGGAGGAGCTTCTGCCGCCACCCAAACCCCTGGAGTGTGCTGGGGGGCCGGCTCCGATTCAAGCTGGCCCCCCCGAGCACAGCCCCCGGGCTCAGCTCTCAGCAGGAGCCGCAGCGCTTAAGCACCGCGGCGTCTGCTGAGAGCTGGGGGTTTGGGGGGGGGCAGAAGCTCTGGCGGAGCTTCTGCCACCACCCGAACCCCTGGAGTGTGCTGGGGGGGCCAATTCACCTCTCTTTTCCTACATTCTCTTTTTTCTTCCTTTCTCTTCCCTTCCTTTTCCCTTCTTCGCCTTCCTTTCTCTTTCCTTCGCCTTCCTTTCTCTTTCCTTCCTTTCTCTTTCCTTCCTTTTCTCTTCTTTGCCTTCCTTTCTCTTCCCTTCCTTTTCTCTTCTATTTAGTTTACCGGTACTATTTGGTTCAGAATATTTTTTTCTTGTTTTCCTGCTCTAAAAACTGGGTGTGTCTTATGGTCAGGTGCGTCTTATGGTTCGAAAAATACGGTATATTTGGATTCTTTGGACTATATTAAAAACCATAGGGTCAAAAGAACAACTCTGTTTTAGCAGCAGTCTGTTTTAAACAAATCTGTTAATCTAGTTTCCCTACAAGAATGAAGAAGAAAACTTCTAAAGAAAGTATAATAGCAGAGAACCTACATTAATACATATGTGATAAAGCCCAGAAAGCATTAGCAAAAGATCATATTATCTCCAAAAGAAAACAATGATCTCTGAAGAAATATTTAAATTAGGTCAAATTACCATAATTAATACTCAATATAGGTGAGCTTTGCCACACTTTTGATCAAATTCCAGTGGGTTACAGACCTATTTCTTCCATGCTGACCATATAAAATATGGTCTGATGCATTCTCTAATTAAAGTGGTCTACTAAATAGTTTTGTTAATATGCCTTGGTTTATTAAGTGATCTTCAAAATGCCTGATCAGATTACTTTTTTGAATAAACTGCTTGTAGGTATAGTCTCCTTAATAAGAGAAGTCTTTTGTCAAGAGAACAAAGTTGGGTATTTTTCACATTTGAAATGTTGTCGAGTCACTTCATTGAGAACTAGCACATGCTCACATGTCACTTAACACTAAGAATACATTTTTTTTACATAGGTTGTGAACACGTAGTTCTGTTTGACTAAATACAAGACATTTTTTCTGTAAAAAGGGTTCTGAGCCATTTTAAATTTGCACTATTAAATTGCAGATCCTGACTAATCAGCTGTGGCCTTATCTCGAGCCTCACATGTGGACAGTGGGTTTTTTTGCATTGACTTAAGAGCCAGTAAACGATTTGTGACTCTGGCTCTAGATAGCTACAATGAAGACTGAGGGCAGGTCTACTTTGCCTGCCCTTTTGGGAGGCAGTTGAATGTAGAGACGCGCATTACCCTGCACACACACTGCACTGGTTCAAAAGGAGGGGCCTCCCTTCAAACCAGCATTACCCAGTTGCCAGAATGGTGTTGCAGGATCGACTTTCTGATTGGCTGAGCAGGTCATCATAGCCCTGATCCATCAATCAGGAAGTTCGAACTGAGGGTAGCAAATTTGCCACTGTCAGTGAAGACCTGCCCGTATTCTGGAGCAGATCTACACCTAGTGCAGCATCACATGCTGGTTTTGCTGGGCTAGGTCTTGCTTTTGGAGAGGGCAGGTGGAGTGAGGCTCTCATCATTCCTCACTCCTTCTCCACAGATGTGTGTAAAGGCAATGTAGCAATAGAGCTGCCGTCCCTCACACATCACATAGGTAGCTGACACAGGGAAATAAGGAGATGAATTACACACCGTTATTCTCTCACATGGTAGCATAGGACCTACCACAAACTAGCCTCTTACACATATAAGAGTTGAATCACAAAAGTTCTTGGAAGAAACTAGATTTATTCTTTAAAGCTATTATTCTGTATCATCCTAATTAGGGAATGCATGTCATTATGCTGACTGGACTTCATTTTCTCTAAATGAAAAATATAGAAGACATCTCACTCTCACTTAGAAGCAGAACTGGGTGAATAATTGATTCATAGGTTCACTAGCAGTTCAAAACATTTTAAAAAAATTGGTTCAGGTTGAATTGAATCTAAAACTTGTGAAAATTTTCAATAATGAGAAAAAAAATCTATTTTGGATCAAAGAAAACATGTTTTGTTCAACCTGAAACAGATTTTTAGGCATTTATAAAGGGGCAGGAGGTAGATGTTATTCCTACTCTCCTTCCCTGGCCCAATTACTATTCATAAGATGTTTCATGAAACAGCACTTCTGTGCATTTCGTAAATGTATAACAATACAAAAAACCAAAAACAAAACCTCTGCTCCAAAGAGGGAGATTGCTTCTTTGATAAGTGATAGTGTATTATGGAGCCTGGCAAAGATATAATTGGGTTCCATTGGCTTTCAGTTGAATTCATGCTCCTAAATCCCCTAAGCACTTTGAAAAGCAACCCCATAAATACTACAAACTGGATTAACTTCCTAATGAAATGAGTGGAATTGACTTGCCTGGGCTTTAGATCAGTCTGTATTTGAAGAGATGTATCATAGTTAAAGGGAAGTTAACATAGACAGCGAAATGACAGCTTCTTGCTATATTCAGTTCAAGCTGTGTCTTCACTGACCCAACACTTTTTAGCATTAGTCATCTGTCAAACTCACAGTAGTCTATCAGTATTTGAATACACAGTTCAAGGAGTGCTAGCACTGCCCTTTCAAAGAGCATCAGTTTGAGACAAATGGTTAGCCTAAATGCATTAATTATTCTTATAATCACATTGCTAAAAAAAGCATGTTTTTTCCCCCACAAGGATTTTCCCCTCAATCTTTCTCCCCTTGATGGCAGCGGCAGACATGCCAAAGGGAGCTGCAGCAGGCCTAAAGAGCTCAAATAAAGCGTGTTTGGCAGATTATTTTTAGCCAAAAATTCCTTAATCTTAACACAAGGAATTTTTTTACCTGGCTTGCGATATGGAAGAAGAGTTTGTAAAAAGTGAATTCTAATTCGTGTTTTAAAACTGTAGCTGAACCATACTGAAACTAATTTTGATAAGATATATACTGATTTGCCTGCTCTCATTGGTTTTAACGGAGGTTGTTGGTGTATTAAAAATGAGGATTTGCCAAAATGATCATTTAAACTACCAAATTTGCATACTCTCATGAATTATTTTTTTTTCTGTCCTATGCACACTATCAGTACTAATCTGCAAACTACTCAAACTTTTTTTCTTTCAATTTTACTTTGTAGGTGTAGGTGTGTCAACCTCAACAGTTCAGAGTTTGTATTAAACCTGGATTCGGTCCTTACAAGTGTCCCCATGTTATGAAGAAGTACTACTACTTTCCTTCATAACACTCCCTGCAACTCTCTGCCTCAGGCTTACATACACCACAGGGCCTATCTATAACTCTTCTCTTCTTTATTCACAATATTGAAAATAAGACAATGCAAATGGCTGCCTGAATTTCTATCAGAGTCTTTGTCACTCACTCATGTTTCAGAGTCTTTGTCACTCACTCAGTTATACTGAATGTTCTGAGGGTACTGAGCTGCATTTCCCTACAGAGACCCCTCACAGCATCAGTGATAGGGGAACTGTGTCTTCTCTGCTCTCAGAGACTCCTCGCTGCAGCCCAAGCACACTGGAGTTGCAGAGGGAGGAGGAGGTAACTGCTGGCAAGGACCCAAGGGGAGACAGAATGAGAGAACAGGCTCCCGGAGGGGGAAATAGTAGCTCCCTTTGATCCCTTATCCTTCCATGGATCCATTCACACATTCCATTAGGGGATAAGAGCAGGTCATTCTTCAACCATATTTCAACCTCTGGGTAAGCTGCATATAGAGGAACAAGCAAACTCATCTCATCAATATGTCTCTGTATAGCCAATTAATAAATAAGTATGTCCTAGCACCTATGAATGTGGGACAAAGGCTTTGATTAGAAAGAGGGCTCGATGGAAGCATCCTGATAGCCACTCCTCTATCTTGGGTTGTATTCCTGAGAAAGAGGCAAAAAGGATTGCTCCATTCCACATCAGGGAATAAGGGGCACCAGTAGAATTACTCTTCCTCAAACCTCTTTAATATCCATTGCCTTTTTGGGATGGTCTGCTGTCCATGCCGTTAAAAAAAAATGGGACCAAGAAATGATTTGCTTGTCTTTGTACAAATACTGCTATTGGCACTTAACCCACTACAGCACTCAGGGGCAGATATGCTATGAAAGAGGAAGGTTCTTATGGATATCCCCCAGAAGAAGGACCCAAAAATGTAGTAGCAGGCTATTGAGATCCTTCTTCACTCCCAGATTGACAGAGTAGGAAACAGCAAGTGTGAGAAGTCAGGGATTAATTGGACCTCCCCTGTATTTCTGGGGGAGAAGATTTTTGAACCATAAAAAGTTTGGTTTGAAATTGGTTCTAGAGATGAGCAAAGCTTGTTTTTTTTCTGACCTAGTAAATCTGTCCCAACTTGTAGACCTTTTTTACCCAAGATATGCTGAACGTCTAGAGTCTAGACTGACACTATCTGCTCCTGATAAGCTAGAAAACTAGCTCACTAAGATAAAGTACTGAAGTGAAGTGATCATTATGACTGTGCAGCTGTGAACAATATGTAGAAGTTAATCTTGCTTTTAAAGAAGAAGAATGCACACCTGTATTTTTGCAAATGCTCCTTTATGAGCACAGAAACCTCTCCATTAGAAAAGCAAAACTTTCCTTTCGGCTGATCGCACTTTCTTTTGGTTTGTGCATCCTGAGGACACATAGTTGAGATGGAAATATTTCCATCAAGTGGCTGTTTTGGGTGAAATATTGTGAATGTGAAGAACACAATTAATTTTATGCATCTCATGTTCAGCTCATTTCTCCCCCTGCCCCCCAACCTACAATTACTAAAAAAAAAAATGTAAGAATGATTGCAATGATACTTGTGGCAGCTACATTAATTACACCTTTAAAATATGCTGTTCTGTATTTGGGAATTTGTGTTTTGCTGCTTCTGTGTGTACCATCTGGCCCTTTTTTACTATAATAAGGATGTTAAGTAATTCTTACTAAAGCCAGAAAAATAATTAAAGTAGTAGAACCAATTTTATTATTCATGCATATCTGAACTTCATATCCAAATACAAATGGTAAATTTTGCATAAAAGTGTAGTCATCCCATGAGAGATTTCACATGCTCACCAACTGAGAATTATGTTTATAATGAAGATTTTTTTTTGTATTGTAGACAGCATTCTCATTATTCCCAGGAGTTCCTACAATACTCAGTCAAAGAAGATTTGGCATCTACTTTGTCTATTTAATATATGTACAGTATGGTTGTAGCTGTGTTGGTTTCAGGATATGAGAGACACAAGATAGGTGAGGAGGTAACATTAGATCTTTGTCCAATAAAATATATTACCTCACCCATCTTGCCCCCTTACTTTAATAATAGTCGGTCTAAAATGTATTTCTGTAAATAAACAATTAAGTTACTGAAAAATGTTTTTAAGCCTCCTTCAGGCCCCTTTGATGTTCATGCTACATTCAGAAAAAGGGCACTCCAATGGATAGACAACAAATATCTGAATGTTTCATTCTTGCAGCTACACAAGTGCATCCCTGGATATCTCAGAGATCAGGAATGTACATCACTAGATACACTTTTCTTAATAGATCAAAGTGTTGTTTTTTTAAGGCAACACTTTTTTGCATGGTGTGCAGAAAGTCTGAGAGACTGTAAGAAAGGAAAGGTGTTATGCTATGAAACATCAACTTGTTCTTAGAAATAAATGTTTTCTTTCTTCAGGGCACTCTTACGGGAGGAAGTCAAATATTGATTGCATTGAATAGCATAAATATTGGAGCTCTTCAGTTACCTAAATACAATTTGAGTAATATTCAGTTAAACACTTTCTTTTAGTCACCTCTGCTTAGTCAGTGACTCCAGATCACATTTGCTTTGTTGACAATTTTAAGAAAAGAGAGAAAGAAAAAAAATGTTCTGCCAGCCCGACAAACTTAGCTTGAGATCTAAAAGTCAAATCAGGTTCTTTCTAGTTCATGCATCACTACCAGTAATAGAGAGTCTGTTATTTAACATTGATAACAATTCATATCCAAGCCAGGGGCAAATCCAGTTCACTTCCCCATATATATATTGGCTCTATATGGTTAAAAGGTGTACAAAAGATTAACTTTACTTTACATTGTTAGATACAAGATACAATTTCTAAGCATGACAGATTACTTGAACTATTTATATGGAAACAAAATCTTTGTTTTGTTACCTGCTTGCTCCATAACAGAACTTCTCAGTCAATGACATCAGAAAAACATCCACTATATCAAATATTGGCATGACATAAGATTTTGACTTCGGATGTTGACTAAGGAAATGAACCTAAAAGAAACACATTATGGGCACAGAAATGGCCACTGATTTGACCTTCATGTAGCCTTGCTTCCTCATTGACCTCTGTTTCACTGATTTCTTCTCGGATCTCAATCAGTACTGTATGCACACACTCTTCAGTCCTTTATCCTTCTTATCATTTCCATCAATTTTCCCCAGTTCTCAGCCCCTTGTCTCCACCCTTCCTCCCACAAAGTTCACGCAACCAAATCTCAGTACTGCCTCATATCTTATCCCAATTCCTAGTTCTGGAGGAAATCCAGAGACCATGCTAGCTTTTCACACGATACATTCATCCTCTCTTTTTTTAACATTGTAATCTACCTTCCAAAACAGCTATTCTTTTCTCTTCCTTGCTAAATCCAATGCCATTCTCAAGTCCTCTTCAACTGTTCAACTTCTCTGTCTTTTTCTGGGATCTTGCTCATGTTTTTAAGAAAAGGATTACTCTCTTCCCGTTTTTTAGGGTGCATCTACACTTGTAAATTAAGTCAATGTAAGCTTGCTTAAGTCGACTTAATTTACCCTATGTCTACATGTCTACACTACAGTTTCCTTAAGTCGACTTAGGCAAGCTGCTTAAGTCGACTTAAGGAAAATAAAGTTGACAATGAAAATTAAGTCGACTTTATTAAACCTACTTTTAGGTCGACTTTAGCCTTAAGTCGACTTTTTCAAGTCAACTTAAGCCAGTGTAGACCTGGAGTACCCTAAGTCGACTTGGGGGTTCCCCGGGTCCCCCCCCCCCCCCCCCTGGGGGGGGGGGGGGGCACAGGGGGAGCCTGGCATGCCTCCGCATAGGGCAGGGCAGAGCCCTGCCCACCCTGCCCCTCTGCCCTGCCAGGGTCCCTGTCCCCCTTTGCCCCATTGTACCCAAGTACAATGGGGCAAAGGCTGAACCCCCTGGCACTGGGCAAGGGGTGCCCCCCCACCACCGTGGACCTGCCCAAGGTCCCTCTAGCCCCTACAAGTTGACCTAGGCATCCAGTGTAGACGCTCTAGGTTGACTTTAGACAACAGAGTCCTGTGGCACTTTTAAAGACTAACAGATTTATTTATCGCATGTGCCTTTAAAAGTGCCACAGGACTCTGTTGTCTTTCTACAATAGACTAACACAATAGACTAACCCTTAGGTTGACTTTGTAAGTTCCCCCATAAGTCGACTTTAAATTTAAGTGTGGACATGCTAAGTCGACTTAGCTAAAGTCGATTTAAATTTACAAGTGTAGAAATAGCCTTAGAGGTGCTGCAGAATGTAAGCCCTTTTTCCCCTCACCCTTTAGAGGGGATCAAGGGACCTCTATGGATTAACTACCCCTATCCTGACCTAAAAAAGGCAAAAGTAAAAAGAGAGTATGGTGAAGGACAAGGATTACTCCCAGAGGTTAAATATCTTAAGCAAAATTATAGAATATTAGGGTTGGAAGGGATCCAGAAGGTCATTTAGTCCAACCCCTGCTCAAAGCAGAACCAACTCAAATAAATCATCCCAGACAGGCCTTTGTCACTCTCAGCCTTGAAAACCTCTAAGGATGGAGATTCCACAACCTCATTAGGTATCCCATTCCAGTGCTTCACCACCCACCTAGTGAAAAAAGATTTTCCTAATATTGTGACAGGCTGCATCCTGGATCTGCTTCAGTGTGCTGCTTTGACCCCCTAATAAGTTTGAATAGGGTATTCGAACTAAAGGGTTAATTCAAACTAACTAGTTCGAATTAACCAATGTGGCCATGTTAATTCGAACTAATTTCTTTGTTGAAATGAATGGGGATCGCTAATTCGAACTAAGCAAGTGCTTGCTTAGTTCAAACTAACATTGCAGTGTGGCTATGCTAGTTCGAATTAAGCTAATTTGAACTAACTAAAATTAGTTCAAATTAGTTAGTTCGAACTAACTAATTCGAACTAATTTTAGCAAGTGTAGACATAGCCTTAGAAATTGCTTTGCAGCCATTTATTGGATGGAGAAAATAACCAAGGCTCATACCATTCCTAGTATGATCCCTCCCTGTTTATAAGCTAATAGGCAATAAATGAGTTAGAGAGTGTCATTGTTAATATCCATTTTTGCTGCTTTTGACACCAATTCTTGTTGAAACCTTGTTCTCACATCAATTTAATTTTATATCATTGATGTTCCTTCAGCGTCTTGTTTAGTGGATTTTCCTCAAACCTTTGCTGCTTGCTTTTCAGAGGGAATTCCAGAGAGCTTCATCCTTGTATCCTTTTTTGACTCCCTCTGCCCTCCCCGTGATATGATTCAGAAACATGGTTTTATGCTCATACAGGGAATTACCTCTCCACTGTAGACATTGCCTGTCCAAACCAAAATCCTATCACAGAATATTAGGGTTGGACGGACCTCAGCGGGTCATCTAGTCCAAGCCTGGGCTCAAAGCTAGCCTGTCTCTGATATCTCCTCATGGAGGTCCAGCTATTACCGTGAGCTCAACATCGCCAAGAAGAGTCATACATTTTTCCTGGTCACTGAGGACAATTCCACTATTTTGTCCCTATCACTCAAATCCAAAACCTGGCATCTGCTTTGACTGTCTTTCTAGACCCACACAATCAAGCTATGTCTGAGTCTTGTTACTGTTTCTCGCACCACATCTCTGAGATCTAGCCTCTTTCATATCCACACAGCTAAAATGTTCCTCCTTATCTGTCTGTTGCAGAGTCTCTTCCTGAACCCAAGTGTCATACTTTGCAGGTCAGCATCCTAACCACTGAGCTAAGGATTACTCTGAAGTGGGTTGCTCTTAATCTGTCTTGGTGAAATTATTTCACTTTATATAAATACATTATCTATTGTTGCAAGGACTGCAGCCTGGATGTTCCTCCTCCCAGGAGAGCGTGCCAGACATCAGTCTAAAGTCATTCCTTTTTTTTCTGTTTCTCTCTAAATGTTTAATTATTTATACAAAGTGGAACAGCTGCAACAGGAGACATTGAGCAAAGCACATCACAAAATAGTCAATGGTCCAGTGATTAGGGGACTCACCTACGAATGGGGAGAGCTGGTTTAAATCCCTGTTCCCGAGTAGGCAAAGATTCAGTCTTAGGTCTACCATCTCTCAGTGAGTGCTGTAATCACTGGGTCTTTGAGGGCAGCACCACTTCCTCCTCAGTTTTCTGAACGATGCCTGTAGGTATGTGTACATGGGGATAAAAATCCCAGGGCATGGCTATTGCTGATCTCGGTTGGCTGGCCTGGAGGCTCTTGTGGCTCAAAATTGCAATGTCACTGTCCTGAGTTCTGGGACCTTCCACTTCCATGTAGACGCTTTAGACCCTCTGTGAATCCAATCCTTCATTTCCAATTTTCCTTTGCTTTTATTTTTAAAAAATAGTTACAAATGCCCCAAATCAAAATGAAATGTTTTGTTCAAGACAATTTTTTTCCCAGACTTTTCAATTCATTAAAAATTCTGGGGGAAAAACTGTGGTTTTGGTTTCACTTTAGGCTATTTTTTTAGTTTATTTTTCAGAATTTCCACTGAACTAAAAAATTGGTTATTTACAACTCTATTCAAAACACAACTGTGTCTGAGTCAAGACTGGTCTTTCCTCTGACTCTTATCTATGAGCTAGCTACTACATTCTGCTGGCTGTCTTATGGCACAATGCGTGGCCTAATTAATATTTTGAATATAAGAGCAGATGTTAAGGGATACTTCTTGACCTGACAAAAGATTCTTTCACTGATTTCTCTTCAGCATGCAGACTGAATTCTGTTGTCTTGGTGATGTCTGTCTGGATATTACTTAACCATCTGACTTCAAAAAAATGTCAGAGTTTAAAAGCTCTGACTTTAATTCCTAGCTCATTTAAAATAACAAGAGCAAAAATACTCAGAAATGCTTTAAACACTAATTTTTGCCAAAATGTGTTTTATAAAATATGTCTGGGAGTAGACATTCCTGGATTCCCCTACAAGAGTTTTCTTTCTCCATTTCTAAAAATAATTACTCTGTTTGAACAAGACACTCACTGGTGTAGTTAACTTACCCTGCTGCTATTGAAGTTAATGGCACAACTACAATGAATTTTAATAGGAACATGGCCAAGTAATTTATAACTTACATAATAGATATAAACACCTCTTTAAGTCTAATATGTGAAAACTATATATATTTACTCTGAAATTCTGCATTATGCAAAGAGAAACAGCAGACAAGGAAGATGACTATCTCTGAGAATGCCTTACCCTCAACCTTCCACTGGATCTGCTGCAAACAGCAAAAATGTTTTGCCTGTTTATCCCCAGAGTTGAACGCAGATGGGCATAGATATGAAACACTGTCAGTGGCAGAATCGTTTCTACCAATACCTGACTGTGGCAACCTTAAGGATCTGCTGCAAGATGCATCTGGTCAATTTGACATTTTAGCTGGCTTGCACATTGTGTAAAATAGTGACCCAGTTAATAGTGTAAGTTAGTGGCCCAGTTAATTAGATGAAATTTAATTATCAATGGGGTGGGGAGTGGTGTAGATTTTTGTTCATGCTTTGTGGTTAACAGTATTGATTTTGCTTTGTTTTGTTTGCATAAACACACTATTTGAAGATGAACAAACAATAAAAAATATATAATATAGCAGCTGCTGTTTTAGCCAAATGGGATGGAAGGGATGGACCCTTTAAAACTTGTGTAGAATTTAACAGAACTTTATTTTTTCTGCTGAATTCTGTGGGATGGTCCCAAAAACTCTAAAGAAGAAAAATCTAAATAATCTAAATCTTTTTTTCTATTACATTATAAGGGTTTGAGTGTAATTTTTATAGAACACTGTTAAATTTTTTATCTATCAGATTTTTTCCTAATACATTTAATAGGGCTTTTCCATTAAGAGAGGTGTGCAAATTCAATGGGGTTCAATATGGTATAAGGTTGGATCAGACAGAAACTGCAGTCGGTTATTACAGCACCTTTAAATTTGAAAATATTTTCCCTTCTCCTTGCCAAAAAAAAAAAAAAATCCCCCCCTTGTGTGTTCTTTTGTTGCATGCTCTTCTAGCATGATCATATCTTTCTAGCTCTCTGTAGAATGCCTATGAAATTATGTCTTTGTGGTTAAGACATTGGACTGGGATTCTGGTGATCTGTGTTTCAGTTCTTGGCAGTTTCAGTGTTCCAATGTGACTTTGGAGAAGTCATTTAATCTCTGTGTGTGGCGGTTCCCATCTATGAAGTGGATAAATGATGTATATAATAGCAAATAATGAAGAAAGCAGTAATAATCAGCAATAATTTGCTGTTATTTCATGCCCTTCATTATAGGAGCTCAGTGTTTGATGGCAAAACTGAGGAATAGAGAGGACCATTTTAAAGGCCATATTTTTAAAGGAACATAGGCACCTAACTCCCATTAGTGTCAAGGAGCGTTAGGCACTTAAGTACCTTGAAAAGTCTGTCTCCAAGTGACTAATCCATGACCCAGAGCAATGAAGTGGCAGACCCAGAAACAGAACCTAGGCATTACAATTCCCAGCCCTATGCTCTAGCCCCTAAACAGCATTATTTCCCTGAAGAAACATGCACTTACAATTAGTGTAAAATATTATTTAAGATATCTTAATACATTATGCCTACTACTTTATACTGCTACCCATTATGCTTTGAATTTTCATAGTAGGTTAGTACAAAGTCATTTAGCAAAGTTGTGTCTACTCAGGAAGTGGAAACATGCCTTTAAATACGCATACCACCAGTCAGAAGTGTTGAAAAAATAATATCCTGCCAGGTATAATATAATGGAAATCCAGTAAGGATATTAAAGCCAATGTACATTCTTTTATTTAGTTTCCTTCCTGTACCTTGAGGGAACTGGTGACTAATTATATTGCTTTGCTTCTTTCCCTTTTTCAGAAGGAAATATTTCAGAAACACAATACGTTTTTACAAAGCTAGCTTTACACCTAACATTACCATACACAGGTAATTGCTAAGGCAGGCGATGCAAGCAGTAATAATTGTAAGTGTTGTATAAATAGATTGGAAATTTTATTAATGATAGTAAATTATTCTCTCTTTCCTTACACTTTGCCTTTTGTATGCCTTGCACAGATTAAGTTTTATTCTCAAATATCTGATCACTTTTTTTGTAGTTTCCTAACTATATGCAAGTGTATAAGGTAAAGCACTTCACTATTATTCCATCCCTAAACATAATTAAATATGTAACTTATTCTCATTTCTCCATCTCTCCTTTCCACTCCCCAACCCAAGACTGACTCTCAGCAGAAATGAAAATAGTAAGCACCTGTCTGATTTTCACATTTTTCAGATAATAATTTAGGATTAGATTCTGCCATCCGGACTAAGGCTGAGTAATCCAAGAGCAATCCAAAAGGCCAGTTTAGAGTAACTTTGCATTCACACCACTGTAACTGATCTGAAAAATCTGACTCAACAGGACTACATTGGAGTAAGGCATCATTCAGTGTGAATAAGACTGGCAGAATTTGATCATTCAGTGATTTCTGGTTCATTTCATTCACAGGTGCTGCTTATCTTTTGCCTTTCTGACATGACCCATAGACATTTTTCTTTAAATAATAAAAATGTATGCAAAATACAAGTCAGAGAAACTTCTCTGATTATCAGGGCTATTTTTCCTTTTATGTATATGTTGTTGCTGTTTATAAACAAGTAAACACATGGAAAAAGCTTCAGTCTGCAGAGCAAATTATTTTGGGGTGCAATAGTTTATACAATTTGTAAGAGATTTCCACTACATACCATTTTATTCCCTCACAGTGATACAACAGATTAAAGATGTATTACAAATTTGAACCTGCTGAAAAAAAAGCAGTGAAGAGAGTTGTCTCGTGTATTTAAACAGCACAGTTGCATCCAAACATGATTTGTACAGTAGTATGAATGATGAAGTTCTATGATGATGACAGGTAGATAACAGAGATGGGTAAAGAATTGCATACAGGTGGCAATGGAAGATGCAGGTGGGAAACCGTAAGCAATATGGAACTATTATTATTTTTTGAAAGATACACTCTACCTGTGTAGCCCAGTGAATTGTCATCGTTATCAGAGGTGGGAAGTGGCGTCCCGTTGTCGTTCCCCCTCTCTAGGTCATCAGAGTCTGTCGGAAACAATACCAGAGCTGCTGATGGGTTCACAGTAGTAACAGTAGTTGCCATTTCCATCAAAACATGTCCGGACACAAATAAATCCACATATGACAGAAAGACACATAATGACAGCACACAGCATACTTTATCCTTCCACAGCCTGTCTTGTGTTAACCACTGTAACATCTTCAGTAATATTGGCTTTAGTTACCAAACTCCCTTTCTATTAATCCGTTCACTGCACCCTTTGCTCTTACTTTACAGCTTGTGAAAAGCTCTGTCCACACTCTGAGAAACAGCCTGCACAGACTGTGGTGAGCATATGGGGAAGACTAGGCTGGGTAGTTGAATGCTAGCATTGCTAATTTTCTACCTTATTGTTAATCAAAGCTATTGACTGTGATCACTCCCCATCATCGCTTCATCTCCTGGAAATTACAGACTCAGGGGACATTACCTCTTTGTGGGGAGGGGGAAAAGTGTCTTGTCAATTGGGGGGAAGGCTGATATAAGTACCTCTGGAGGAGGGGGACAGGGGCCAGATCTCATCTGTGAAAAGGCAACAATTTATCATCATAAGAAAGAGATACATTTCCTTGACTGAAAGGCACCTGCAAAGAAACACTCAATTTCAATGACACGTTAAAAAAAAAAAATCCCAACCCAGAGAAATCTCATTTTAACACTTGGTAAGATAAATCACTGGTCTAAAATTTCACAACACAGGGTGAAATAATAAGTTAAAATGGAAGGTAACAAAAAAGAATCACATAAGCTCTGAAAACAAAACCACACAGCACAGAGGTTTGGCAGTGCACAAAGCAATTCTTTACTTTATCAATATCATTATATCACATCATTATGTACCCCTCTATGAGACAATGTTAAACTGCATTCAGGTTTATTTCTAGCCAAATAGCAAATTGAAAAACATTGGGAATGGCTACAAATAAGGACATATAGACGATAAGTACTTGTTGACGGGTATCTGATAATTTACTAAATGTTTTAAAGATCTTAAACAAGAAAGAAAGACATTTCTTATCATAAACACACTTCTTGGACTATTACATTTAGCAGATACTATGTTTTTTTAATAATGCCCATCTAATACAATTGAAATAGTTAACAAAAATTATCTTTCTATCTGAAAATTTTGCCGATGTTACAAGAAACTATGATTGCTCTACCACAAATACGTTAGTAAAATAGTTTTTCTATTTTTGCAGTATGTTTACTTTGTTCATTTGATATCACTTCTTAGAAATCCATGTCTCTGGTTATGTAATGAAATTTGAAATTAAATTCAGAACAAACTAATTAAGGGTACTCCATCAGATTTTGTTAAATTAATCAACTGAAAATATTGCCAGTGTTTCTTTATATAGCTGTAGTGGAAATAAATAAATAATAAAGATGTGTTCTAAGGTCAGATGCAAAAGGCAAAATATGTTCATTTACTGGTTCATTCATCTTTGCTGGCTCACTAATGGCCAATGTCAAGTGCATACTAAAAATCTGCTCAGAAAGTAGTGGTTCACGGACTGCATCAAAATTCTGCTCCTTCAGATTGTTCACTTATTTGCATTCAGGGGTTGATCAGGCCACAGTTTTACATTTTAGCAGTCAAGGACAGTAAGATGAGACTTTCTGGTAAACTAAGCGTCAGAGATTCCATGCATACTGCTCTTACTCAGGCAAATATCTGTACCCAGCTAAACAAAAACAAACACACACTGTGATTTGAAACAACCAACCAGCTGATATATTTTAGTAATTGGTTCTTGGAGATTTATCCAACATGGTTTGCTTAGGATTTAGAATATTAAAAAAGTGGGTGATAGACTGCTAGTTACCATTAGGTACCATTCAGCCACACATTAAGTATGTTTTGATTTAACACATCCCTTTGTGGGAAAACAATATAGTTAAACCACTTTTTTTTTTCCATTCTAGAATGACAGACTGTGTCACAGTATTAAAAATGGGTAGTAATAAACATCACACACAAATACTTAAGCTAGCATTTTAAAACTAAGGTGAGTTCAGCTAAAGTAAAAGCAACCTGACATTGGCTATGTCTACACTTGCACTTTTAAGTCGACTTCAACTCAGGCCTTGTACACACGATCAGATTATCGCGCATTAAAGCTCATTACCGCGCGATAGCAACAACGGCGTACACACGTGCAACAGGGCTCTTGCGCGTTAAGTGCCTTGTTGTCGCGCAATCC
>ML685767.1:26235125-26355584 GCA_007922175.1 Pelusios castaneus | reverse complement strand
TCTTTCTTTCTTTCTTTCTTTCTTTCTTTCTTTCTTTCTTTCTTTCTACTATGCAGGCTAGAACAGAAAGATGGGCACTATGGACAGATGCTGAGTTGGTTGGTAAATTTAGTCATTCATCTTGAAATGACATGCATTGTGATACACAACATTCCTCTTCCAGTGCTAGAAAAGCAGTGACTGAAATGTCATTGCCTTCTGCCATTTTCTTCTACAGTACTTTGCTAACAACATCTATACTAATTAAAATGTGAACAAGAGGTGATAACTGAACTGAGATTGCAAAGCTGTTTTTCATAAAAATATTCATGCCTGGAATGCACCCAAATACTTAATTTTAGAATATGCCTAATTACATGTGAATAATATTCAGCTTAATCTGAATGAAAAGCCAACTTGAATTTGGAACAATAAATAAAATGCTTAAGGTATTATAATAAAATATTTAAGGTATTATAGGTAATATACTTAAAGTATATTGTATCAGAATATTAGTCATCAAAGCTACAACAAAAGTTAGACAACCCTGTAACATCACAAAATGCATCAAGTGATATCATGGCCCCACTTAAGTCAATGGCAAAACTTCCTTTGACTTCAGTGGAGCTAGAATTTACCCAGAATATGAAATATTACATTTTTTCCTATTTATATCAGGACTATAAATTAAAGTAATGAAATAATATCTCCTATCAAATGGCAAATGTTACATTTATCTCTGTCAGATTAGCATGAAATATTTTAGCAACATGTAAACCGAACTATTAAATAAAGAACGTTTAATGTTATAACGCCTACTCCTGTAGTACATCAGATCAAAACCCTCCTTGCCCAACAATACAGGAAGAGATCTTACATAAGAACAGCCACATTGGGTCAGACTACTGGTCCATCTTGCCCAGTATTCTGTCTTCGGACAGTGGCTAATGCCAGATGCTTCAGAGGAAATGAACAGAACAGATAATCATCAAGTGATCCATTCCGTCGCCCATTCCCAGGTTTTGGCAAACAGCAATTTTTTTTTAAAAAGGACACAAAGGGTAGTTAGATGCTGAACTCCCATGAGAATTCAATGGGATTTGGGTGCCTAACTTCCATTTTTGTGCCTTTGCATATCTCCCTTAGTGATTGCCCCAGTGCTATGGACCGTGGTTACATACAACTTCATTTTGACAGTGGGGTAGAAACTGTATACTCTTGATCCAGAAACCCTCTCCTGCTTGAAAGAATCTCTGTTAGCAATATAGTGTTTGTGATTTAGCATAGAGCAGGTCTGATTGCCCTCATCAAAGATATTGGTCCCCCACACACTGGACAGTTTCATGCTGACAAAGACAGAACCATTCTATCATGTGAATGGATTTACATTTGTAGATAAAGGTATTATTCTCACAGAAAAGCCATTGTGAATGATGGCTACTCTGTGTAAAGAGAGCTATATTATAAGTCCTCCCACCTCAGCCCCCTATAGGGGCCACTCTCGGAAATGCCCATGCTGTACATACCAAAAGACATGAGCATTGAAGAGGTAGGAAATGACTGGCATGGGGATGAGAGAGAGGTGTAAGATGGGTGACAGTGTAAGGGCTTTGCAGTTTCCATGAGAAGGAACAAGGAGAAAAGAATCTGTCAGGAACTGGCACTAAGGAAGAGTGAAAAATCAGCAGCTGAGCAATAAAGCAAGCAGCTGGGAGGGAATGAGTGTGCCTCTTCTTTACTAGCTGGCCCCTTATTTGAACAACTACTCCTTATGGCATCAGAATGTTGGCTTAATACCTGATCCCAGCCTCATTGTTCAAGTAAACAAATACATCTTCAGCAGATCACTGAAGTACAGTACATTTAGACCAGGGGTGTCCAACCTTTTTCCATGAGGGGCCACATTTCAAATCTTTCCTCACTCGGGGGGGCAGGGAGCAAATTTTGGCTAGATAAGGCAGGGGCAGTAAGGGAGAGGACGGGGAATGTAGGAAGCACAGGGGTAGAAAGGCAGAGTGTGCGGAACAAGGGCAGGGTAGTGAAGGTGTGGGGTGGTGGGGGAGCCTGATAGGACGGGGTGGGGTGGCAGGGAGCAATGCCACTGGCTGGTGGGACCTGGTTCCTTTCCCCCCAACATCACCGGCTCCCAATCCCCCTGGCCCTGCACTGGGTCAGCTCCCCAACACCTTCCCCCCTTGCTGGCTTCCCTGCCCTGAACTTGGCCTCACGCTGCCCCCCCCCCTGCCTTCCTCAGCCCCCATCATCCTCCTTCCCTTCCTTGGCCCCACACCTCCACCCAGCCCCACATCAACCCCCAGTCCCAAGTCATCCCCGAGCCTTTTCCCAGCTCCGCACTGAACTTCTGGTCCTGATCCCATTCCCAGGCCACACCCAGGGTCCTGTGCTGCCCCCCCATCATCCTGCACTGCCTCAGCAGCACCTTCCCCGCCTGACTGCCAGCTCTCCAAACCCCATGGCCCTTTCCCCAATGCTCTGCCCTCCCCACGGCCCCTTCCCCGCCTGACTGCCAGCTCCCCAAACACCCGCAGCCCTTTCCCCAATCCTGTGCCCTCTACCCTCGCCGCGGCCCCTTCCCCACCTGACTGCCAGTTCCCCAAACCCCCGAGGCCCCTTCCCCGATCCTCTGCCCCCCCTGCGGCCCCTTCCCTGATTCTCTGCCTCCCCGCGACCCCTTCCCTGATTCTCTGCCTCCCCGCGACCCCTTCCCTGATCCTCTGGATATACAAGTGGCCTAAGAAGGGAGGGTACATGGGGTGGGTTCTGAGTTATTACAGAGAATTTTTTCTTGAGTAATTGGCTGTTGAGACTTGCCCACATGCTCAGGGTTTAACTGATTGCCATATTTGGGGGCAGATTGGATTGGGCTCTGGGGCTATGTCTACACTGGCAAGTTAGTTTGAATTAAGGAAGCTTAATTCGAACTAATTTAAGCCATGGCTACACTAGCTTAGTTCGAGCTAACTGGCCCATTGAACTCAATGCAATTTGCTAATTTGAACTAAGCAAGTGCTTCCTTAATTCTTCTGTGCAATATGTGAGGGGACTATGCCATGTCCCATGACTGCTCCTCAATGTTTACTTTCCAATCCACCTTCAGACTACTCCCAGAGGCCTACATAGTCCCAGCTTTGTAGTTATCACACTGAGATAAGTAGACATAACAGACTGTTGACTCTTTCCTCTTTTATAGATTTGGGTGCGTTTATGCATTTTTTTTTTTTTGCATTCTTTCCCTTCCATCCTCTCCTCCTCCCATTCCTCCGTGCCCCCCCCCCCCAACTCCGATAGTGGAGAGAGAAGCATGTGGTCCTTTAAGATGACAAGACTCATCTTTCCAAGATTAAAAAAAAATATTTGCAAATTAAATGAGAATTTCAAATTCATTCACAGGACACAGTCAAGTGCCTAACAGGAAAAGTAACTTAATACATTCATGCAGCATAAGCAAACACTGCACACTAAAGGCCAAAGCATTCTCCCAACAAACACCAAAACCGATGCCTCATTAACAGCAAGTATGTCACATATAAACTGTATCAGTAAATCACAGCTATGAATAAGTTCACTGTAAGCCACAAGTACATGTCAATTCAAAAGCAGTGAAATGTTGAATATGCTAGAGTTCCCTCCTGTGAATCAAGTGATTCTCACCTATAGTGCAAAATTTTGTATCCACAGAAAGGCGTCACATTCTTAGTGTAGGAAGCAGAGGAGATTACCACTGAAAAGCTCTTTGTTTTCTGTTTTTAAGACATACAGATTGTCTGCACATGCAGTGCTACAGGGTTTTTTATATGCTATAGTAAAATATATGCTACAAATGAGGATTTTTAAGGAGCAACCTTGCAACAGGTGTTCATACTTCATTTGTTTACCTAACAATTGCTGGGTGGTAAAAGTCTGATTCACTGATACAATAAATGATTGGACATATAAAATTTGTCTGTAAAATTCTATATGAGACTCAAGTCCTCTCTCTCTATAATAAGTCAAAACGCCCACATTGTCCATATTCAGAATTCCATCGGTAAAGCTGCAAATCCTTCAGGGAAACGAGAGGAAGAGTCATTAATAAAGAATTAGCAATAATCATCTAGGCCACAATAAAACCTATACATATGTCTCAACCAACCCACAAACCTTAACTTGTAACGATTCATACAGTGGTTGTAAGTTAATGTAATACTTCACAACAGTTCTACAGCATCTTTCATTTGAAGATCTCATTTCTCAGTGTGATTAATGTGAACCTCAAAAGAAAGTACAGGGTCAAAAATTACACCTAGTTTATGAACTCAAACAGCTGGAAGAATAAAGCCACAATGAAATGAAAAAGCCAAGGAGAACAACAATCAATAACTGTTCTAACTTGTCAGAATTCAAGCTCTGCAAAATTAATATCAGATAGGCAATCATGCAACACAGCAAGATGCATTCAGGGTTTACAGGGACCTACAGACATCTCTGGGTATTGTCAATTTGTAATATTGTGTAACCTGAGCATGGGAATTATTAGCTAGAGGCAGTAATTTCAAAAGTAAATCGATTCCTCAGTAGATCTATGTGTACCCCAGAAATAATTTGAGCACCAATCAAAGACAAGGCCCAAAACAATAAAGTGTGAACATTTGAAAAATGATATGGTTTAAACCACACAAGGATACTGACAAAACAATATAACTATATATTGAATATACACAACAACCATCCAAAATTGATGGCTAACAGTATCAAGCATGTTAGGCATGGTCAAGAGCAATATCCAAATCAAAGCCTGGACTACAAACTTGCAGAGAACAACAGGCACCCACAAAATGGTCATAAGGATATCGGAGCCTCTCAGATGTAGTGTCAGACAAAATTGTTTCAGATTTTGTATTTAAACATCTTTATTTTTCATGCTGCTGGATATAGGGAAGGTGAACAATGAATGGAAAAAGGTAGATGTGCTGGGTTTTTTTGTTTTTTTTTAAAGAGGTGTAGCATTGGAGAGGTTATTAATTAGGGACCTGAAAATCAGACTTGTAATCCAAAAAGAATATTGAAATAATTTATTATAAATGAAAGAGTGCATCATTTAATTGAAAATGGAAGCACAGACACTCCTCAGTACAGGTAATAATACATGTTACCAAAGGGAGCTGATCAATTTCTGTGGAGAGACTATCAAAATACAGTGATGGTGGCAGATATGATGTTCTTTGAATTCATCCATAACTTTGGATAGGAAATTAAAAGGGACAGAGCTTGAACAAAATCAGAGGAATTACTTTAGCAAGACTCTTTTTTTTTTCAGTTGTTTTCACTTTTGTTAATTGTGTGACTGTATCAATCATGGTTAAAATCTGCCACCTTGAAACAAGGAATAAGAAATAATTCTAATCTCAACGATACTAGAAGTCATATCCATACATATTACAGGTACAGTACTAACCTGACCTAATAAGGGTATTTAGGCCCTATTATAGTATAAATAATAAAACTATAGAAACATTTCCATTGATTTAGCAACAATCAGACTAAAGATTAGTTTACAAATCTCAGTTTTGAATCCCAAACACCTATAGGAACCTAAATCTGACTTTGCATGCTCAAATGAATACATAGGTAATAATTAACTTTTTAGGATATCAAACTTTTCATTTGGGACTCTGCAATCAGATTTGGGTATCTAATTTGGAAAATTTGGTTCCCTGTGGTTCTCCACTTGGCTTAAAAACTAAATAAATATATAAGTGAAAAAGATACCACAGAGAACAAAGCCAGTGATAAAAGAACCAGATCTATTCACTGTTGCTATTCATTGGCACCATTAAAAAGAGCAATGCTTGGCATTCTTAGATTTTTATTGGTAAATTTCAAATACAGAAAAAGATATTTCCATTGATAATAATCCAAATGTATAGCTAGGCAAAGTAAGAAAAATGACACTTGAGAACTTGTGTGAATTTGATTAAAGGTATTTACTTGGTATATTTTGACATCACATGACATGGTATGATTTTTGATAATTCTGTTTAATAGTTATTAAACTTTAGCTTTTTAAATTGTAACATCTACTGTCAATAATTATTGTCTGATTCCCCAATAATTTCCAGCAACTGTGAATTGATAAACATCAAAACAAATGTTTAAAACTCATAGTTTTGCATAATTGTGAAAATGTATGTTAAAAAGAAAAAATCCTTAAAAATAAACATTGATATTATCTGTTGAAATTATAACATTGATATATGTAGAAATTATATAAAATAAAAATCATATTAAAATGCCCCCACACTTTAAGTCATGTACCATCACTACGCCTAAAATTAAAAGACCACAAATAATATCTAAAGCTACCAGGGCTGTTGATTTTGGATAGTATTATATTAGAATATTAATTCATTCTGACCTTCACTAGATCATCTCTGCACCTAGAAGACTTTTTCCAGCTGGTGGACAGAAAGCTCAAAGCTGCTCCAAGCTTATTCTAGTCTACAAATATTCCCTTCCATGAATTTATGGAACAAAAGGCTGAAGAATAGTGGAGAAAGGAAGCATAAAACAAAACAAGAAAATGATCCACAGAGGGACAGGAGTGTCTAGAGTGTTAAAGATAGGTAGAGCCCTGCCGATCTGTGGGTATCCGCTTCAGATCGAGGTATCTGCATCCGTGGGTGCGGATATCCACAGTCCCATTGTTGCAGATTGGCCATGGACGCAGATTCTATTTTTATGATCAATCCCTGAAGCTGCTGCTATAATCTGCATCAGCAGCACATAGGGGAACAAGGAAGCACTCCAGCCAATCCCTGCTGAGCTCTGATTGTGGTCTGTTAGCCAATCAGAGTCTCAGTCACAATAGGATCAGTCAGTTAGCATGCTGGCCTTTGATTGGCTCATTCCCCATGCCTTCCCCTCCCACTTCTTCCTTTTCTTGTCTGCGGTTCACGTGCCATGCTGTCAATCAGAGATTTCATTGGTGGCCAAGGAAATTTGATTGACAGCACAGCACGCAAACTGCAAACAAGAAAAGGAAAAAATGAGTGGGACCCATGTGGGGAATGATCCATTTAAAGGCTAAAATGCTGACTTTGAGCCCAAGATCGATTGGGGATGAGATTACGGACACACATAAAGAAATGGCATGCGGATCGCAGATCAGATAGAGACTGACATTGGGCGGATGCGGATCGGTTCCAGATCCACATTTTTATATCCACACAGGGCTCTAAAGATAGGTGGTGATATACTCATTTAGTAAACGTAGCTGCAGAAACAAACCAGAAAACCTCTGTACTTTCATAAAATTCCTGAACATATAACAAAATTGACAAATATTTGGAACACTTAGGAACAGTACAAATAAATTCAGATAGACGTTGATCAGACTTTCAGATATGGGATTGGGCAGCAGTCATTCATAACTGGTTAGAAATGAAAACATCAAATAGTTGGCATTATTTTGTCACCGGGACTTCAGGGGTCGGCAAAAGAACAATTACCCAAAGAGAGAGAAGAAGACTGAAAGCTTTAAAATCATTGAAGCAGGGCCCACTTCACTAAAACAATACTCCTGTTTCATACTGCTGTAACTCCACTTAAGACAACAGAGGTACTCTGCCATAAAAATGGAGAAACAGTGTGGTGAGACAGTCCTTCAGCGTACAGGAGACATACACAATTATTTTCCTCACTTGCTTGATGTAAGAGTTAAGGCTACATCAGGCAGCCAAGGTGTTTGAATGTGGTGCACAAAAGCTACTAAAATGTTGCGAGGTGGATTTCAGAGTCATTCTGCTGGGCTATGTCTACACTGGCAAGTTAGTTCGAATTAAGGAGGCTTAATTCGAACTAACTAAAGCCATGGCTACACTAATAAGTTCGAATAGGGTATTCGAACTAAAGGGTTAATTCGAACTAACTAGTTCGAATTAGCCAATGTGGCCATGTTAATTCGAACTAATTTCTTAGTTCAAACTAACCAGCCATTGAAATAAATGGGGATCGCTAATTCGAACTAAGCAAGTGCCGTGAATGGCACTTGCTTAGTTCGAACTAAGTTTTCCTAGTTCAAATTAAGCTAATTCGAACTAACTAAAATTAGTTCGAATTAGTTAGTTCAAACTAATTCGAACTAATTTTAGCAAGTGTAGACATAGCCCTCATGTCTTTTTGATAGTCCTGACATCCTTTCTGTAACTGCAGACATTGAGCTGGGGGATAGGGGGACAAAGCAACAAACTTGCCCAAACAAAATGCCCAAGTGGTAATCTGGGAGACAAGATGGATGAGGTATTCAGGGCCGTATTATCCAATAGGCATAGTAGGCACTGTTCCTAGGGCCTATGAAAACTAAAGGGCCTATGAAAAATTTTTTGACCATGGATTTTTAAGATTTGTATGATAAAAACTGTAACAAAGATCTCTTCTTGAATAAATATAGCAAGGATAGGCATAGTATATTCCTGAAGAGGGAAAGTCATGTCAATGTCAATCTTTTTTTGTTGTTGTTGTTCATAAAGTGAAAGAAATTAACACCGGAGATAAACTTTTGATCACCCAACTACCCCTAAAAATCTATACACCCATAAAAATGCATCCACCAAAGAGCCTACAAAACAGAAGTGCCTAGGGCCTTCAAAGACCTTAATCCAGCCCTGGAAGTATTAACTTCTGTTGGTGAGAGAGAGAAAAGGTTTCAAGCCACCCACAGCTGTTCTTCAGATCTGGGAAACTGTCTGAGTTTAGATTTAAAAAAAAAAAAAAAAAAAGAATTATTAAGCAGAAACAGAGAGTCCACATGATTTCGAACTTTTTAAGTAGATGAAGTTTTTCCATTCAGTGCAGTATAAAAGGAAATTTGGGTGAATTTTATCTGATACACCATTTATGATACCTAGATGGTGATTCAGTTAATGGCTGTATTGATTCTCTTTTGTGTTCATTTTTACATGCATCATTCAACCAAGGTGAAAGTGGACACAGAATCTGTTTTCATTTATAGATATGCCTGCACAATGTTTATGTTCTGTTATCATAGTATATTAATTTCAGAGGAAAACATTTCATAGATTTCACAAAAGGGTTGCAATTAAAAAGTTAACAATCATGAATGATTAACACACAGTGGTATCAGGGACACTGCAGTTACAAGGACGATTAGAGTTGTGCCAGATCTATAGTCAGGTTAGATTAGCACAATGGTAATTGGAATCAATGATTCTGTCAAGGTTCCATGGAGTAACTATTGGTAATTGTTGAATTTTTAACCTTTGATTATCCAGAAAATATGAACAGATCAAACCATCGTCATTCTGGCCCAACAGAATACTTTGACCCATTTTCTTCAGTGGCCACTTCTGGGAAAAAAGAAGGTAATTCAACTTCCACACACATTTAATTTGGAATATTCACTTGAACCTAAGGAAGTTAGGTTCCTAATTCTCTAAAGTCCTGTGAAAACCCTAAAACTAATCCTTGGTCTTTCCATTATAACAGCCAACAAATATATGTAATTTCCTCAGTTCTATGAGAAGAAAGATCACTCTACATATTGCATGATTGGACCTTTATTGAATCAGTTTGTGGTGAAAGTTGGAGAGTAGAATAAAATGGAACTAAAATGCAACTGAGAACTTGGCTTAACTATCCACTATGTTAAAAATGCACTAGGGAACCTTTAGTGGGCACCAGCAGAAAATGTACAGATCAATTAATGAGCAACATGTTAGTGTTCTTTAGAAATCACCCACAGTGCTAAACCTTCAAAGTCTGAGCAGATATCATAGCTCCTATGGCAATGAGAACCATAAGATTTAACTGAATACCCCATAGATTTATTCTCACAACACTACAGTGAAGTAGGGAAGTGCTATTATCTGGTAGGGAAATCATTTGTGACTCTCTGTGAAAAGTTCGGTTTAAGAGACTTGTCTGGCATCACAGAGGGATGGTTCTTGGGGTACCCAGGACCATGAGTCACCTTGTCACCCCTGGCATCCAGCAAGAGGGTAACTTGTCTGTACTTATCTGGATGTCAGCACCCTGACACCTCCAGCCTATAAACCACCAAAAGTATCAACTCTAGGCTATGCCAGCTTTTGCTTAGCTGGTTAATCCCAGCTGAGATCTGAGCCCCTTCAAAGTGTTTCACTATTGTGTCTACACTCTTATCCACTGAACACTTACAGAAATATCAGACCTGCTATTCCTAAGAGGACAGTGTACATATCAGCTTGTTTGATTCATCTCAGGATTGGCTTCTTATACTATGCCACAGCAAATATATATTTATAGTGAAAACTATCATAAGAGTTTCAAAGACCAAGATTTATAAGATTGCGAGTAAGGATAATAGAAACAGAAAGGTACATGTAAATGAAATCATCACATAATTCCTAGAGACTAAATTTAACTTAACAGACTAATCTTCTGTCAAAATAAGTTTCGCATCCCTCTCCTGCCAAACTATCCATTGCAGTGTCTCTAGCAAACATTTCAATTCATTTTACCTACTGTATGGGAGAAAATCTGTTTTCTTCATTGATTGGTGACAGACTTTAACAACTTTATCATATATACTTTTTAATAAGTTAGCACGTGGAGTCAAGACAACTGACAGAAAAAATGAATTCAAGGAGTTATGGCCCTTGGAGTTGGGAGATCCAGGTTCAATTTCTTATTCTGTCACAGACCTTTTGTGTGACTTTGGGCAAGTCTCTGAGTCTCTGTTTCCCATCCTATAGATGGGATAATAGCACTTCCCTACTTCACTGGAGTGTTGTGAGAATAAATCTATGGGGTATTGAGTTAAATCTTATGGCTCTCATTGCCATAGGAACTATGATACTTACTCAAACTTTGAAGGTCTAACAACTGGACCAATGCTAATATTATCAGACAAATGTTCCACTTAGGAGAAAACCCCGTATTTGCTCCATAATTATACCTTTAGAGACATGAATTACTGTACATTGTAGGAGTGTTGGACTTAGGTCAAATTCACCACAATTCATGAAAGTCAGCACTTCAGGACAGTTCTACCTGCTTACACAAGCAACAAATTTGACTAACAAATAATTTGCCTTGAGTTACATTACATGTTGTAAAACAAATGCATAGTGTGTTGCTTTGTAATCAAGTATGAAGAAAAATGTTAACAACAATATGGAAGTGCTGAAAGGGTTTCACTGGTGGATGTCTTCACAAGACAAGGTGCTGTTTAATTTTTAATCAATTTTCTTAGTAAGATATTCCTAAAGTGTAAATAACTGAGAATACTGATAAACAGCTTGAACTGAATTTTCTAAACAGAATACTTCTTAAATTCCTAAAAATAAAATATTTTATTAATAATTATCTGGCTCTCTCACAGCTGTTTCTGTATGTGGGATATAATATTTTGATACCCAAAGAGCAGTAACTCAGTGGGATTTCCTATTCACACAAATTTGAACAACGCATTTTGTAACACTTTACAATGAGATTCTGGGTTCCTGCAAACCTTAAACTTCCAGTAAACCCAGAGATCTCCTCTCCCCCCAGGAATAAAACTCACTTGTTTAAGTTAACCAAAACCCATTCAAGTTGACGGAATTCTAATTAGAAGCAACAACATCTACTTTGGATTGTTGGCTGAATGCTATGCCAGAATCTCTACCACAACACTGAGGTTAACCCAATAATCCACTGTAGAGACAGTAACTTTTAGTTTCACATTATACCATGTGACCATCTACCACTGCCAAGTGGAACTCCAGGATTAACTGAGGTTGAAGGACAGACAGCTGATTTCTGGTTGAGAAAAATGTTGCAGAATATTTTAAAGTGGTTGGTGTTTAAGGACAATACAGATGTAGGATGAGATTTCTAACATACAGAGTTATGTGGTCTAAATATTATCGGCATGAATTTGGGATAGCTGCACTACTCACAAGTGGTCAAGTTATGCAGATCATGGCAAATGAATGCCAATAAACCTTTATATTACAGCACGTGAACATTCGGTACATGTCCCTCATTTACACCAAAATTGTTTCAGAAATCTTTTAGAGATTGTTTGTAAAATGTGTATTTTTTCCCTTTTGCTTTTTCTATAAAGCCAGGTCCATAATCCAACAGTATACAGGGAAGAGAAAAATCATGATAAAATCTCCAATGATGATCTGAAATAGCTTTTCCATACACAAAATTACAACATTATTAAGGTCTAATGTCTTGGGACCTTTCATGGCTAGAGGCAAATGCTCTCCCAATGCAAAGCTGGGAACGTATCCTTTCTCATGGTTTAAACCTTCTATTTCTAACCTTCATGGTTTGTTAGATAGCTGACCTTCAACCTCTCACTGATCCTGGACAGACTATTAGCAGTAACACCATGGGAGTTGCCTTAATGGGAAGGCTGAAGGGGAGGCAATCCCAGGTGCATTATAAATGCAATTTATCACATTGTCCTGAAATTGATCAATGAGCTATCACTACATGCCTAGAATGTATATATGAAATACACACACGTGGTGGAGATAGCCCTGTGACAAGTCACATTTATCATGCATCTGTGAACTCCTCATGGACACCCTGCTTATTACTGTCTTGATTTAGATGCTTAACTTCAAGCAACTGCTTAATGCCCTGATTCAGCATAATACTTAAACTCATGCCTAATTGTCACTAATCCCAATGAAGTCAATGGGACTACTAATCCAACTCTTCTGGGCCTATTGCTAAGATTTCCAGGAAGAGGCCATAACTTCATTTATGTTTTGTACAAAACCTGCCATATTTGAGCATTTGTCAGAACAATAATAAATAACATTCCAAACTTTTGAGCCAGTTCAAACAGCTCCCGCAAAGGAAAGAAAAAGCAACCTGTCAAAAATATTTCCTTCTCTCTCAGTGGGAGTTCATTTCCATTAGTTGCATCTCCTATTCCCCATGAAGATTCCCTGTTGCTCAATGAAATAGTTCACTGTGACTCTCTCTCTAAATAGTTGCTTCATTTTGAGAACCAAAAAGAGGTAGTCTGTGGTGACAAATTAATTCTATACTGGTGTCTGAATTACACAGGGGGTTTTTGTGGCTGCAGAGACAGAGTGCTACAAACTCTTGGTGGGTGTAATATTTGTGAATTACCATTACAACCACTATGTTTTCCATTTAAAAACAACAAAACAAAAACATATGACACAAAGATGAAAAAAGAGAATAAGGAAATAGGAACAGAAGGACTGGAGAGAATGCCAGAATTAAAAATTTCAGATGAGACAGAGCAGCACTCTTTACCGAATTGTGTTTATGGTCCAAAAAGTTTTACAAAGCATACGTGCACATTAACAAACAGAAAATAATTTGCCATAAGGTATTCCTTTACAAGGCATTAGGTAGTTGTCAAGATTTACTGAGAATCCTAATGAAGAATGTTTCATTCCCACCACTAAAATGTAGGTTTTGGACCTGATCCTAGCAAAATGTCAGTGGGACCTCCTGGTATTTCAAGTTAAGCATGTAAAATCAGTCTCTCAGAATTCTATATGACAAGTATTACTGAAATAGAACTTAGTGATTTCAGGCTTCTTTGTGTCTGAGAAAATCAAGAACCATCATGTTTAAAACAGAACATTTAAAAGTCTGTTTAATTTCTAATAATTAAGATCTTCCAGTTATCAATCCAAAATATAAAGCATGAACTGCGAGTGAGGCAGGAGGTTTACAGAGAGACTTGTGAAGAGAGTGGAAAAGGAGGGAAAGAGCAAAAAGCAAACTTTTTTGTTGAGGAAATGTTCTCTTAATGCTCACAAATAGAATTATTTTTCAGTAAAGCTTTCAAAAGGATTTTCTGCATATGGATTTAGCATGCAAATTTGACTGCTGAATAGTCCACGGATTAAGAGTTTATAGACACGATAAAATTCTCCCCTGAGCTGTAAAGTTTTAATGATTATCAAGTCAAAGTTGTGCTCTTTATTTATATTTTAAGCCCCTAATAAAATTTATGGGTTGTTTAATACAGCTTTTAAAGCCTGTAGGTACTTTGGATGCATATTTTGACTGCAAGATGTAGAACATCCTTTGGTAATCTCACCACTTTAATAGCTATGTTGAGTGGGTGAGGGGAACTTTGCACAAACCATCTGAACTGATTGTTGCTATCTTTAATTAAAATAAGCAAAAAACAAATGACAGGTATATACTAACAAAGGACTTAACACTTAGGGACTGTTTAAAAACTACAAAACCCAAAGTTTTAGGGCTCTAAATTTGCTCATTTTCTCCAGTGCATCTCAGTATGATAGGCAATGTTTTGCAATATCCTGGACAAACCATAGTGAATTAATTTAAGTATTTCAGGACTGCACTGTAATGTTCATGCATTATTGTGGGACATATGGAACTTCTCTAGGACAGAGGAAGACAAGAGTAATGCACTCCCTGGGAAGTACTGTGAGCTTCAAAGACTATGTTGAACAAGTATCGAGACAGGAATGAGCTTTTCGGGACAATATGTGTAAACTTGAATTCTTAGGCAGCTCTTGGGAGGAGAATGCAAACTTCCTCGTACGGACTCGGCCCTTGAAGCTTCACCCAGACCTTTTGTCTGCTGATTGTCTGTTACATGAGGACAATTCAAAAACAAACTGCATGACGAAGTACCTCAGCTACTCATGATGGTGTTAATTCTGAGCTAACGTTGTTATGAACTTGACCATAAAAAAAATCCCTTGGTGATGTTTGAGGAACTGTTCACTGACCAGATCCTCACTGAAGTTGGAGTAGGGGTGATTTCTAGTATTTGTTAGCATGTGTACAGTTTCTTTTGTTGTTTTAATATGGTTTCTCTCAACACCTTTTCCTTAAGATTTGCTGTGTTTGCTAAGAAAGAGATGCATTGTAACTTAACTGTTGGCAGTAAAGGAACCATGAAAATGGGAAATAACACAGTCAAGAGGGGGAGAGATGCAAGACAGCATGTGACTGAGGAGCCTGGACAATAGAGTGGGTGCCTTTGATGGGCACCAAAGTAGGGCACAGGTGCAGCCTGTGACAGTCATCAATAGGATTTAAATATGTGCTTAAAGTTAAAGACATGTTTAAATGCTTTTCTCAGTAAATACGGCCTATTTAGTCAGGGCCTACAAAAATATTAGCCTTAAGTCTGATCATTTCAGCATGATTTGTATGTCCTTGCATTCATGTGTATATGTCTCTGCTAATAGATACATGTTGGGAAACTCCTAATATTATATAGCAGAGTACATTGTACACTTGGGCAAACGAGTGAAAACACCTATTACATGTAATGTGTCTCCTATGAAATGAAGTGCCAACTTCTATAATCATTTGCTATTCCCTCTTTAGAAAAATATGATTTCTTTTAAACCTCCTCATTACAATAACAAATAAGAAGTCATTTTGGGTAATAAGGAAGGAAACTGGCATGGAACCACAATAAAGAAAAGCCAGCTGAGGAGCCTGCGACTCAACAATACTGTGTATAATTGGTGTTTAATTATGCAGAATTAACAAATGGCAGAAGCACTGATTGTATTACTGGACTGAGGCTCTTTGCCAAGTCAACAAGCTGGTTTAAGTGGAGGAAGCAATCTATTTCAGTTATCTGATGCCTTTGAGTGAGATCCGGACTGCTATGCACTCCATGCGTATTTCCAAAAACATTTAGCAGAAGAAAGAAAATCTGTTGATTTGCTAAAGCAAGCTAAATTGCTGTCTGTGATACTGGCAAATCCACAGTAAAACTATAAAAACATTTTATTCATTTTATGCCAAAGGTTTAGTAATACAACAGAAACCCAAAATACTCATTAGTCTGAATTTGTGGATTTGGTCTGTTACCCAGTAGAGCAGCTCAAATGTTTATTTTAATACATTACCTCTAATACTGCATGTGCATTAAGAGTGCGTATGTGTGTGTGCCCTCGAAGATTTGCTTTTCCAAATACGTCAGCCCATAATACGTTCTAACGTAATTCTTTCATTTGCATTTTGGGCATGATCAAAATCCCATTGAGGTCAATGGAAAGTTTCCCATTGATTTTGGTGGGCATTCAATCACACCCTTATTGCTTTGCTACATTAAAACATCCATCAAAGTGAGCAGGATGGTAAGATGGTGTACTACTTCCCAATTGAGTCTCTCCTCTCCCCTCCAAAAAACTCACCAGGACAAAGTGATACAAGGCACAGATCCTCAGCTGGTGTAAATTGTCACAGCTCTATTGAAATGAATGGAACTATGACAATTTATGCTAGTTGCCTATGAGTATATGTAATAAACTGTGTAGGTTTTCTCTCTGTGTCATGAAGCCCTAGAGGATAAAAGCATCTCAGAGAGTACAGCAATTATGCTATAGAACTCCATTGATTCACATAGCAATACAGAGTATTAGCCATTTTTGCACACCTTCCCAACCCCCCAGTTTCCTATGTTTCCTCTGCCCCAGGAAGGGATCTAGCTCTCAAGTTTTCAAACATATTGTATTTCCGGAAAACTTTCAAACCTGGAGCACTAACAATAGATCCTTGTACGTGATTTTATTAATATTGCTGAATTTCTCAATTAGGTTTTCACTGTGTATGTTGCAAATCTGTTTGCATTAAACTACAACTAATCAAAATTAAGAATACCATTAATACTCAGTTTCATATAGAAAACCATCTACCATATTATCAATGAGGGAGTGAAAAAGAAAATATTTTATAGCTTCAGTTCTATTTAAATAAGCTTCCATTCCACAATTCGATACTTATTTGAAATTTTTGAGGTTGTGTTTATCCCTACTGCCTTCTTTGACACTCATCCTTCTTCTGCACTTCTACAAGCCATACCCTTTTTGCACCCTGGTTTTCAAAACCCTCTTTCAGTCAAACATGTTCTTTGGATTAGGAGCTGTGGAAAGAGAGGAATCTGACTCTGAATTAGAGATGATTTAATATTCATTCTAATAAGAATAATTTCCAGCTCTTCTATAGTGCTTTTCCATCAGTAGATCTCAATGCACTTTACAAAGGAGGGCAGTATCATTACACTTAGGGAAACTGAGACACAGAATTATAAGCAAATTTGCACAGGTTGCATACTCCATTTTAAACAAAAGCACTGGGTTCTAATCTTTGGAAGAAGGCAGCAGAAATGTGCGGATCCTTATGAGTCCTACATAATTAACTAGTGTCTCTTGCTGTCTACCCTTTCTCTCTCCTCCCAAATTCTTCTATATTTAGGGCCACTCTGGAATTTCCCTGGTAGTTCAGTAGCAGTAGGAGATTTGCAAATGGAGGAGAGCCTTTTGGACAGGAATCAGGAATGCGTGTTGTTCATTTCATAGTTCTTTGTTAGCTATGCACATGACATAATCCACTAGGACAACAGGGGTGGCTTGACGAGGCTTAGCTGGATAAAGTTGAGGATCGAGATTGAGAAAAAGAGCAGGAAATCTCCATTTACTCAACTTCTTTTGTAAATTGATACAAGTCCCAAATGGGTCTTATTTTAACTAAATATAGTTTGAGCTGGTGGTGCAGAGATTTAGATTAGTTTTAGAACATGGTGTGGAGTTCAGGTTTGTGGTCAAACCAGAATTTAGTCTTATGTGGGGGAGAGCTAATGAGTTGTGGTATGTGGTTTTTTGTTTTTGTTTTTTATTTATTTATTTTTTTAAAGAAAACTTGTGAGATCAGATGTTCTTGCATGGTTATGACAGGTTTTGGAGCTCCCCCAAACCAGAAAGTGGATTCAAATCTGACCTCTCTCACCAGACCTCTCAACACTGTGGGATGCAATGCATGACAAAGACCCCAAATGACAGACAACTGAGAGGTCTGTCCCCTACAAAATCCTCCTCAAAATGTTAAAGGCTACAGAATCCTGATTCTAGTGTTAGCCTGTCTTTAATGGAAGGAAATTGTACTTTGCCTAACCTTATGTATCACACTTTATTTATTTCATCATTCACATTCAGGATCAAAGCGTCTGATGAAGTGGGATTTTCTCCCACGAAAGCTCATGCGATAAATAAATCTGTTAGTCTTTAAAAGTGCCACAGGACTCTGTTGTTTTTCTGCAATAGACTAACATAGCTACCCCTTTGGGCAGTGTGTTATGTTTGCAAAATAAAAGAAAACATACTCTGTGAGGTACTTCTCTGTGTGCGTGTCTGTATAGCAGTCTGTGAAGTTGAGATTTTTCCAGTGCAAACAAAAGTCTGGGCATTCTCTTATATTCTAGATTTTACGGGCCCAGTAAAACTTGACCTACTGATAATTGTCACTTGTATGACTTAAACTTTACTTTAGATGAATTAGATTAACAGACCTCATGTTGTAGGTTCCAGTACTTCCATAACAGCTATTAAATTACACACAAAGAATGTATGTTTTAGAGTCTTGCTTCCTTAAATCAAATTCTAGTCCTGTCACCTTCCTTTCATTTACAAGATTGCAAGGCTCTCATTCCTTTTGTAATAAAGCTGAACTTCTGCTAAATTCCATTCCAAGTACCTAACACATTTATGATTTCTGTGCGTATGATCAAGTATCAATAAATCTTCGGTCAAGACTGGATGAGAACACTTCACAATGGGTATCCTGTTAAAGAAATAAAGATGACTTGGCGAGAAGTGAAGGAAAGTGGGGTATATTTATCTTTGAAAAGGTCACAACAAGCAATGCTACACGGAAAGTCCAAAGCACAAATTAGCCTCTCAGAACCTTGTGCAAAGGAAGGTGCTGGACGGAATGTGTCATTTGGAAGAAGCTGGTTTCATTTCTTATCATCACAGCCAACACTATGAAAACCAGTATGGTCTTGTGGTTAAGGCCGAAGATTAGGATTTAGGAAACGTGGGTTTGGTTTTTGTGCTCCGAAAAGTGTTGATATGCTCCCTTGACCTTGGAGCAGAGGGAAAGCAGAGACCAAATTATGACTCTGTAAGCACAAGGCAGACTGTAAAACTGCAACCACCCCAGAGCATATTTTTCCTTCAAATATCTGAACAGCCAAAACCTCAAAATAATAATGGTACTAAAAATCACTGGCAACCGTGGGAGTGCTCACATAGAGAGGCTGTTGGCATTTTTATCACCATGATATCTAACGTTGCTCTTAGACAACATGTTGCATAGGACAATGTGGTGGTAAAAATGCTGATGGACAGTCTATATGAGCATTCCCATCGTTCTAATCACTCATGGAACTGCACCAGTGATAGCTCAATGATGGGAAATATTAAGAAACAAGCAAACAGGACATTACAATCTAATTCCCGTGTCTGTTCAAATCATTACTTATTTCAGCAATGTCTGCCTATCTTTCTGATTGTATTTTAATTGGTGGGAGTGTTCTCTGCCTAGGGCGATGCAGTGTTGCAGATATATGCTCACAACTCCAATTAAAGTCAATGGCAGCAGGAATAGGAATTAGGGCAGTACATGGCTTTTAATGATGGACACATTATCTTAGAAGAGTGTAACGGCTCATCCACAATTGGATTGCTTTAAACTTATATAATTAAAGTCATTCAGTACAAGTATCTAGGAGTACAATAATTGGAGATCCCTTGTATTCATAACATGTTAACTGGGGAGGAAGGGAGAGAGAAATCACAGCACAATTCCAATCTGGAGAAAGGGATGCAACCGCACAAATGGCCACTCTATCAAATAACCTTCAACTAGATGTAGCACACAAAGGCTGAACCGAATACTGGAAAGATGCAGTGAAACAGTGGATCCCCCAGCAGTCTATGCCAGAGGGAGTCCAGTGGAGCCCCAGAAGGAATTTAATGCCGTTTTCTCTGACTCGTATCTTTCGGACAGGCAGGAAATGATACATTTAGAGCAAAGGCTGCAGTTTGCAGGTGCACCTCTGTGCACCTGTGGGAGTGAATCTGACCAACAATGAATAAAAATGACTTATGAAAAGCAATGAAAGGAAGCCTGACAAGTCAGTAGGCACTGCTTTAAATGTTATAGTATGCAGTATATTATTTCTATTACAGTAGTGCCTTCAGGCCTGAGCTGGGATTCGTGCCCCATTGTATTAGGCACTGTATGTACACAGAGTGGGTACGTCTACACTGGCAACTTAGGTCGACTTTAAGGACACTTAAGTCGACTTACACAAAGCTGCGTCCACATTGGGCTTTTATTAAGTCAACTTAAACATTTCCTTAAGTCGACTTAATAACAGCTTAAGTCGACTTAATACCACCACCTCTGATGGTCGACTTAAGCCTTAAGTTGACTTCTTAAGTCCATTTAAAGCCAGTGTGGACGGGGAATAGCGCTAAGTCGACTTTATTAAATCAACTTAAAGCCAGTGTGGATGACTATATCTACTGTTAAGTCAACTTAACAAGGTCGACTTAAGTCGACTTAAAGTCAACCTTGTTAAGTCGACTTAACAAAATTGACTTAACTTTACATAGCCAGTGAGAGAGAGTCCCTAAATCCCAGAGAGCTTACCATCTAACTCAGTAGTTCTCAAACTTTTTTTGACCCTTTTACATAGCAAGTCTCTGAGTGCAAACACCTGCATCCCATGGGTGCCCCCCATTTCTCTAACCCCCATGGGTGCCCTCCTTTTGTCCTTGGCCCCGTGGGCTCCCATTCCCCCTTCATGCCTGGCCCTTTTGACCTTCCCACTTCACCTTCTCCCCAACCCCTGCACTGTGTTCCCTTCTCTCCTAATCCCTGCACAACCTCCTGTGCCCACCTGGGAAAACTGACTTGCATGCACAGAGTGGCTCCTCCACACGTCCCTAGTGGGCTGTGGAGAGGAGCAACATGGAAGTTCTCAGCACCCAGGTCACCTTCCTCATCTGAGCTGTGTAAAGGAAGGGCAAAGAGCAGTAGTTCCTGATGCTCATGTCACAACACAGCCCAAGTGCAGAAAATTACTTCCATACAGGTAGCAGCCACCCTGATGTTGCATCTCACTTCCCCCCCCCCCCAGCTTCCTGGGAGGTGAGGAGGAATATTAGGGGGTCGGGTGGATGAGCAGTATCTGCTCACCTCCATTCTCCCCCAAGTTTCTCTCCCAGGAGGCTCCTAGCCACTTGCCTAGTTGGGGTCATGGCTCGCAGCTCACAACACCCACGTAACCACATCATGGATCCCCTCACCCAGTTTGAGAACCAATGGTCAAGAGACAAGCCAGACAAAGGATGGGAGGGGAAACAGACAAAGAGATCAAGTGATTTGCCTTAGATTGCACAGCCCATTAATGGGAGAGACAGAATTAGAAACCAAGCTTCCTGATTTCTAGGCTTGTGCTCCATCCAGTAGACTCCACTGTCATTACCATCTAGCAATTGAGAACAGGATATCTTTAAGAGCTAGTCTAGTATCCCCATAAAAGCTGAAACAGTTCAAGGTCTTTTCTCCTTTTCCTTTGAAAAAATAAAATTCATTCATATTTGCATATTCTCTCCCAAATCAAGAATTTGTATTTCAGACTATTTTATTTCTCATTTGATTAACATATTCATTCTACAAAAAAGGCACATGATGAAAGCTACATTCTCTGAATGAGAAAGGGGAAAGAATTCTTAGTGCCACAGATGGCTGTCAGGATGAAATGAAGCTTGTGTGTGCTGAGGGAATCAGAGACAAGTGTGAAATCTGAACAGAAAGGAACACAGCAGAAGGCAAAATTTCAAAAGGCATTTGGCATCAACTGGCATTGGGAGGGTTAATTTACTGCCATGAACTGCTAGGCCTTTCATTCTCTGCAGAGACACAATAGACAGATCCCAAAAGTGCCCATCATAATCACAGATGCTGAGGATTAATGCTAACATGAAAGCTTCATGAATATTAAAAATATCAGAACTGCTAATGATGTAGCAGAGTTTGGAATAACATCCAATCTGAAAATCTAAGAGTAAGGCATGCAGCCATAGTAAGACACTGTCTTTTTAAAACTGATTAAACCTACTCAATTTGTAACAGAAAGAGGCTTATGCATATTAGGAGCTGAATTGACTGCCAAACTTTACAAATTGCACAGACTAATTACCATAATTAAGCCCTGGATTGAAGAAGAAAATTCCATTTATCTCAGAATGACTCAGTGGAACTTCAACAAAGAAGGCAAAGAACATCAGATGTTTTTTTTCCTCCTAAAGTGGTGATTCAAAAGCAGTGGTGGAAAAAAAAAAAATCTAAGAATGACAATATAAGAATAGTATTGTTTGAAAATCATGAAAAAGAAAATCATTCAGGGCCTGATCTTGGAATGTAATGAGCACCCTCAATTCCCACTTGTTATCAAGCTAAAATATAAATATTCTTCCCCTTCAAAAACATACTAAATAAGGGAAAAATCAAGATTGCGTGCACAGTTGCTTTTATCTTATCACTTGAATCCACACCAAATTCCTTTCAATTTGCCTAATCATACCCAGGAAGCACTGATGAGAAAGAAGTTGATCAATGCACCCTTCCTGCTGCTAGAAGTGTCTGATACTCAGGAATGAACAGTTATCTTAAAAGATGAGATAACAGCTACTAGATTTTAGCGTACAGATTAAATATTACTGTGCGACATCAAACTTGATTCAAAGCCTATTCCATTCAATTGCAAGCCTTCCACTGACCTCGCTAGGATCTGGATTAGACTCTTACCTGCAGTAAGAGCAAAATACTTTTATTATAAGCATTAGTTCGGATACTAAGGTCGACTGTACTTTCTTTCCTATCCTCATTTATGGTAAACAGATTAACACAATGTGAAGGGCCACAAATCAGTGACATATGAGCACATATAAAGCAGGATGCATGCAATACAGTAAAAATGGGCATGTTTGATTTTTAAAGTGCTTGCAGGTTTTTTTAGATATATACTATATAACTCGATCCATGAGATTGCTTTCTTTTCATGAATGCTTCCATCAGGAACATGATTCTTTCTCCTTCCTCTCACTGATTTTATTTCATTCTGACTTGCAATTATACATTTATCTATTTCTTACCCATAAGATGATGCTTGTCTCAATAGATCTTCAAGTTTCATTCAGATACTGTGTATTTCACAAGATGACATTCAGCAGTATATACAGATCTGCAATAAAGTTATGTACACCACATTTTCTTTTTATTTAGTAAAAAAAAAAAGTTTTATTTCCCCACATTCTTACAAGATTGACTTGAATTTTGGCCACTGTTAAATGAAGCATATTGATTTGGTTATAATATACCCAGTTAATAAAGTGTATGACAATAATTAGTTTCCTTATTAAAAAAAAGAAATGAAAATTTGGAAGCCAAGGTAACTGTTAGGAAAAGAAAGAGGTGGAGAGACATCAATTAAAAATGTTCACGTTACAAGGTATTTTATTCAGTTATAATATTATGAAGGCCATGGGCAATCCAGTCAATACATGCGGAAATGGGACTCTACAAGGGACATGAGGCATGATTTCAGCAACGCAGAAGACCAGAGGTAAGACATTGGTGGTCTGCAGCAGATGCAAAGGGAGGATGGTAGGTACCAACAGTGATATCCATATAAATAACTATCAACACTGATTGAGACAGGCTTCTTAAGAAACCTTAGGAATTCTCCTCAAGCAAAATCTCTGCTAAAAATTAGTCGCTAAAGTACATAGTCCGTCCCAAAATCAAAAGAATCACTAGTTAAATCCTTATCCAGTCCTCGTAACCTACACCATTATTTCATCTTGTACTGTTATTTGCTGCTGTTACATGCTGCTTAAAGGGAGGATGGACTGAATCATCTTGCATCCAAATGTTAAAATCTCAAAATCCTTTTTGAATGAACCTATTTCTCTCTTTTCTCCACCATTCTACAGACAACTGAGAATTCTGTGACCAAACATATGTTTCACAGCCAAATCTGTGCCAGTAGCAGCGCAGAAAACTTGAAGCACTGTCTTTTTTGTTGTTGTTGTTGCTCACATCTGTCATGTCAGTTGTATTCACAGTGGATTAAAGAGCAAGTGACAGCTAAAGGCAAGGAAGTGTTCTTTCAATACTCCACCAGTAAGACACTGATTGACTGAGCTCACAATAGCTATTCACAGTTCAACACCTTCAGTGAAAAATGCCAACACTTAAGATACACATGCTTCACCTGATCCTTTGTTTGATGGATCATTCCTCATTCCTCAAGTATTCGTGTTAGAATTAACTTGGTATACATACCATACAGTTTAATATTACTGTCTCATGTCAGAACATTTCAAGTGACTTTGTGGGGAAATGTCTTTTTACACAAGGTCTAAAAATATTTACTGCATAATGGTATGAATAGTCTAATAAATTTACTCAGGATCTGATTTGATAACAGGATAAAACTTATTAGTTTACAGAAAATACAATCATGTACCAAATTTAATGATGAACTGTACAGATACCCAAGATTGTTAGTAATGAATAGAGGGTTTTTTAAGACAAGTTGTCATTTTCACAAGTATCCCAGTGATTTAGGATTAGATATTAATATACAGGTAACTGCTGTAGTGAAACTCCACTTACTATATGCTATAGTCAAAGTGCCAAATTTCTTAAATGCATTTTCATAGATTTCCATTTTGTTTGTAGTTCAACTTCATTCCATTATGATCAGGCCTGATTGTGCTAATAAGACCTGTGATCCAGCCCATCAGTATCAAATGGCAGAGGACAAACCATACCACAATTCTTATCAGGCCTGATGTACCCATTCCCCCAACTCACTGATGTAATAATCTGTATGTAAAAGGTGTCACGTAAGATGTCATATACAAACTGGCACTGTAATATGCTGGTCATTAATATTATTATGTTAGATATGCATGTATGGTGCATAATGAATTATAGATATGTGTTATAAATACACCGTACTCCTAAAATGCATTTGGCAGACAGTGCCTAAGCCTAGCCTATACTAGACAAAGGGATATTGTTTAGCAGGCTCGACTATGTTTCCAGTGCAAATTAAGCAAGGTGCAATCAAAGATATAGAAATATGGAAGGTAAACAAAGCTATCAGGCAAGCAGGTGGGGGAAGATGAGCATTTAACAATCAGGGGATGGAGACTCCCAGGAAGTCTTTTTGCCTCTTGAAACAAGGTCAGTGAACTTTGGGAAGATATACTCAAAGACAAAAAATCATTTTGATATCCCTCACTGACAACAGCGCCCTTCAAGCTTATGAAAACTGGATCCCCTGACTGGAGGACTAGGTATGCTGATAATGAGGCAAAGATGGTAACTTGCTTTAGAATTCAATTTTAGTCTCTAGAAAGTTTGTTTTGCTTTATCTGTAACCTTTCCTATCTCTTTCACTCTTTGTAATCACTTAAACCTATGGTCTTTGTTAATAAACTTATTTTTGTCTTATTACAAAACCCTCTCCTGCTGTCTATTAAAGTGAAGAGTGGGTCTTTAGCCAGCCTAACAGGCTGAGGTGTACTCTGCCTCTTTTGGGGCAGCTAACTTGATAACTTATGTAAGGGTACAGTGAGAGAGGAAATGGTTTGGGAGAAAGCTGGGACTGGGCTTTTGGTGTCACTTGTAAGGATTACAAGCCAAATTGAGGCCATTGTGCTCTGAGGATGTTGCTGGCGTCAAGGCTCTGAGCTCAGCATAGAAGCATCCAGGATTACCGGGCAGGTGATAACACAACCCCATACAGGTCTGGGTGAAATCCCAAAGCATCACAATATGCTAAGAATGCACTAATTATTACCTAGCAGATAGGTGCATTCCAAAAGGATTACCTCCATCTCCTTCCTTCCTTCTGCTCTACATGAGAAATAGGCACTACCTTATGGGGAAAGTTTAAAGATGGATTTCCTGCTCTTGGCTTTGTTACTACGGTTCCTCTGCTGCAACAGAAGTATGAGCTTCCACAACATATGTAACCACTTCAAGACTCCCCATCAACTGCAGGAGGTAGAAGTCCTGTTGTTATAACTCTTGGGCTATGTCTACACTGGCAAGTTAGTTCGAATTAAGGAGGCTTAATTCAAACTAATTAAAGCCATGGCTACACTAGGCTTTAGTTAGTTTGAATTAAGAGTTTCCTTAATTCGAACTAATAAGTTTGAATAGGGCTTCAGAAGTAAGGCTTTAATTCGAACTAACTAGTTCGAATTAGCCAATGTGGCCATGTTAATTCGAACTAATTTCTTAGTTGAAATGAATGGGGATCATTAATTGGAACTAACTTTTTCTAGTTCAAATTAAGCTAATTTGAACTAACTAAAATTAGTTCGAATTAGTTAGCTCGAACTAACTAATTCAACTAATTTAGCAAGTGTAGACATAGCCTTGGGGAAGAAAGGAAGAGACTCTTTTGCCAGTTTGGCTCTCTCTTGTTTCAGGGTTGATTTTCCTCAGTACCATTAATGAAGTCGGAATGTCTATTTTCCCATGAAAATGGACTCATTTTCCATGCAGTTGCATTTGAGGACAAATGATTGAAATATGGTGGGTAGAATAGTTACTTGCCTCGTAACTCTTGTACTCTGAGATGTGTTGCTCATTCAGAGTTAGGTGTGTGCATGCTGCATACACTGGTGCCGGATTTTTTTTCCCTAGAGCTGTAGGGTTGACTCTAGTACCTCTGCAGTGGTGCACGTATGTGCTGGTATATAGGGCGCTGCCAGCCCGCCTCCCTCTCAGTTCCTTCTTGCCAAACTCCAACAGCATAGGATTCTTGCATGAAGCACAGGGTTTAAAACTTGGGGATTAGGGGGCATGCCTCGAACCTACCTACCTACCTACCTACCTACCTAACTACCTACCTACCAGATAATAAACTCAAACAACAACTATATACACTAGAAATAAAAAATATAATAAATCACTAGGAATACAAGGACTTGCAGGAGCAAGAGAGTGTTCTAGCACCATTATGGGTGGTAAGAAGGAACTGAGAGGGAAGGGGGCTGGTAGCACCCTATGTACAAGCACATATGCATGCTGCTGCAGAAGGCTCTAGAGCCAGCCCTACAGATACCGCTAGGGGAAAAATTTCCAGCACTGGTACATGTGGCGCACACACGCACCTAATTCTGAATGGACACGAGCAAGCACTTGAAATAAAAATTTTGGACACTTTTTAGGAGACCATGCCAAAATTAAAAACAGTTGGCACAAAATTCACCTTGAGATTTTAGTCCGAATAAGACACAGGCAAGAATTACGGGCCACTGGTAATGCTAGCGTTTGAGAGAGGAAATTGGAAAATACCTCCAGATCGCCATAGTTTCCATATGGAAACATTTGTTTGTGCTTTGCAAAGTGTGCAACTCTACATGCAGAATCTATATTCTTTCTCAGCCTATAAACGTGCATTAGCTAGTGGCTAAATAAAATAGTTCAGAGAATTGGACATAAAATGTGTTACCTTTCACCTGGAGTTTACTGGTTTAAATTCAGTCAGATTTAGAGTGACAGAATGTCAATAAGAGCCAGTGGCTGTTGGGTAACCAGAGTAGGTCTAAGTACAGTTCCTCTAACAGTACAATTCCTAATGGAAAACCAAATGGCAGTCTAATCAGACAGGCCAGAATAAGCATGAGACTGAATTACTCCCTTACTGACATAGAGGATTCCTGCAGAGTATTATAGGGAGGGCGCATGCTGGGCAATATGTAAGGAAACATACATCACCATTGTCCCTGTTGTATTTCTCTGTGGACACACAAGAGCCTTCAGTCTCTGACTGCTAATGTGGAATTACAATTTACTAAAATCATTGTCCATTTGCTCCATATGCTTAAGTTCATTCAAATGAGTGCATTTTAAAATTCTTTCTGTGGCTACTCCTACTACTCGAGAAAAAGTTACCGCTATTATAACTGGAGTAGCTGTGGATCCTGTATACAGTCATGGGGCAACTTAGGGAGAAGGAGTGGGAAGAGAAACACATCTTCATGAATCAGGAAAGAAAAAGAGCTGCTGGAAGGATTGAATTGAAGCATATGCAAACTAGGCATATGGCTAGGGCCCAAATGTGTGTGAATAGCTTGCAATACACTTGCTGGAGCTAGGCTAGCCAAGCTGTGGGTACGTCGGGATCAGCTGCCCCTTCATCACGAGTGAACACCCATGAGTCTTCCCCATAATGGTGACAGCTCTCTAAGCAGCACAGAATGAGAAGCCAATCCCAGCAGATTCAGAGCATGACCTGCCCGGCCACAAGGAGTTTACTGCATGTGCCTAGATTGCCTGTGCATTAATTAAGATCTGACGGGAGCTTCCTTCTCCTTTCCTGACTCAAGAAGTTGTATTAACCCTTCTGTGGGCTTTTAACCATATATTTATGGACCCTTGCCTTCCTGTGAAAAACAACATAAATTTCCACTCTCATCATTTGTTAGTCTTTAAAAGTGCCACAGGACTCCTTGTTTGTTTTGCTGAACTAGACTAATACGGCTACCCAGGGGCATCGCTGCCCCCAAAATAAGTTTGGGGCCCTGCCTCTGGGCCCTGATTGGGCTCCTGCCACTGCCAGCCTGCGGCCCAGCCCTGGAGGGGGATGTTTCGGGCAATTCAGGCCCTTGGCGGCCAGGACCCAGGTCCCTGGCATGGTGGGGGGCCACATCAGTGGGGGCTGCATCAGGCCGCCGGTGTCAGCTGAACCCCAGATCCTCAGCTCTGGCGGGGGCCTCATTGGGCAGTCCCGGGTCCTTGGCCCTGGCTGGGGCCACATAGGGCCGCCAGTGTGGCCAGGCACTGAATCTTCGGCCATGGCAAAGGCTGCATCAGGCTGCTGGCTGCAGCTCAGCCTCAGATCCTCAGCCTTGGTGGGGGCCATGGGTGGTGGCCAGGCTCCGGGTTCTCTCTAATGACAGTAGATGTTTGGGTTGCTTATGCAGATTAGTAATAGGCAAGGTTACTCCTGAAACACCATTATCATAACTGAACAATCTAATTTAAAATTAAATTAATTTAAATACTTCTCTGGAATGGGGACAGAGTAGACAGTGTTGGAGAAGAGGGTGCAAAACACCTGCTCATCTGTGAGCCAGTAATAAAGCATGGAGCCCATTCTCTGACATGCTGTCATACCAAGAATTGATGCTGGAACACAGTTTTGGCCTAAGTGGATCTTCCCACTAAGTCCATCAGTTCCAAATTTCTGCCCATACTAGGTGTTCAGAGGAAGGTGAAAATCTCCATAATGCATTTAGTTTATTGGGCAATGCTGGACACAGAGTGAACCATAATTAGTTACTTTAACTTGTAGAGATCTGTTCATGCCCTGAAGCATGGGATTAATTTACTATTATAAAGGTAGCTGACAGGTCAGCACAACCCCTTACCCACCACTTTCAATTCTCATGAGGTCCCTCTAACATCTGTCACTACCTACATCCAACATTAGCAACAGCAATATCCCCAATTAATGCACTTGGTGTGAAAAAAACATTGGCACCTGTACAGTTCATTTAGGATGTGGAGGAGCAGGCAGCACAAATCTATGGGAATTGGAATCTAGACACTTTTCAACATTTACAGGAAAGGAAATAACCCCCAAAGCACGTCCAATGGGATGGGGGTGAAATTGCTCTCCTAAGTTTTATCCAAACCAAGCTGCAGCCCCATCTATTTTGTTATTCCCATCTCCAACTTCATATGCAACAGCACTAAAATCTAAATGTGGGGAAGTCAGAGTACGCATCTGTGTTCAGCATATACTGCCACAGGCATTAGAGTGGCAAACATGTAAATGAACCAATTAATCAGGAGATAATTATGTTTGGGGTACTCTTCCTGTGTTAGGAGTGCTTTGGGACCAAGATTAGGTATTATACAGAGGAGCAGCTCATAGAGGAAAATATTACAGTGCCCTGTGAGACAGTTTAAAGTCCTTTACAAGCATCTTTTAACATTGCTTGTAACCTCCAGATTATCATTTCATTCATGAAAAGAGGTTGGTTTGCCATTAACTTGACAGTGAGCATCCACTCTATACAATATTAATACACAAGATAAAACATTCATGCCATTTTCAGAGTGAACTAATTCCTCGGTATCAGATATGATTTTATTGACCAGTTACTCCACAAAGTACTTTTGCAGATCAGCCAACCCTAATACCTTTTACAAGTGGCCACCTCACGGGATTTTGGCTGCTGAAAAACATGAGCCCCAAGCAACATGTTACAAAAAAGTAGTAAGATTTAAGGAAATCCCAAGATGGATTGCGCATGTTTATTAAGTAACAGGGATTTCTTACTTGTTTTTAAGATGAATGTAGGAGAAATAAAAAAGGTACCACCAGCCTTTTCCAAGGGTCAGATTCTAGCAGGCATTGTGCATACCAGTAAACCTACATGCAGCATCAGAAGTCCAAGGCAGGAGTCGGCTGCCTGCTGCAACACCTCTGCAGCTCAGAAGAGGCTGTTCAGTGGATTTCTGTGTCAATGACCATGAAAAGCCCTTTTGTACTGGAACCAAAGGTCCATAAGTGTGGCTCATGGACCAATCTGACTTTTCAATGGCTCTTATGTACAACCTCCACAGTGGTCTAATTATCCTCGCTACTTCCAGGAATAATTAGCTTGGGATTGTGTGTTAGGCTGTTGCTGGACAGAATCCCCGTGCATATTAATGTTGCTTTTGCAGGGTATCTGCCTTTGTGCCATATCCAGACTGTGCACCCACATTTTTACATTCACTTTGGTGCTGTGTATATTTATATGTGTATGTATGATATTTCATTTCATATTGGAATATTTTTATTCCCATTCCTCTCTACAAGATTATATTTATTTCCTGCTGGAAAAAATATAGTAACATCTCTTATGATATGCAAGGACATAAGGACCCAACTGTTTAGTGTCCCTAGTAATACTGAAGCTTTGTGGAGTCAGCATTGTATTATCTGTATTAGTTAAGGTTACTGTCCGTGCTGAGATAATTTAGTAACTTTTAACTGACAGGGCAGAACGCCAGAGTGGGAAGCAGATTTTCATACAGATGTCAAATATAATAGGCTGTGTATAGGGGAAAGTTACATGGAGATAAGGATCTCACAATATTTCAGGTTCACGTTTCTACGGAGAGCACTAATGGACAGGATCCATTGCTATACTAAACATATTTATACATACATAGGTTTCTCAGGTGGCCAGATTTCACCTTTTGGGGAGTTGAGGAGCTCTGGATAGCAAATGGTTAACTCAAACTCAGGTGCAGCAATTTGCTCAAAGGCAGAGGTTAATTACCGGTTATGCTCTATTTCTTCCTTGATTCTCAGGGTTCAGCAGTTGCTGGAATATTTGCACCCAATTATTAAATGTTGCTCAGAAATTTGCCTTGCTATGAAGTGTTTGTGTGTGGAATGGGCATTTATAGAATGCTTTCTTCGCATTGCGGATCTTTGCCAGTTACATTTGTAGAGCTGGTACTCATTACGTCTCCTTTCCCTGCAATAGGCACGTATACAATGAATGCACCATGTATTAAGGAAGATGCTTTGAGTACTGCAATTTACTCTCCAGATAGTAGACACCTTTCATGTGCAGATTTCCTAAAACCTGCTTGAGAACAATTAAATCCAACATTTCTCCCACTGTTTGACATTGTAGTTAGAGCAACTGATGAACTGATTGGGCAAAAGTGTGTGGCTATATCACTAATGTTTCCAGTGATTTTCCACTGGGAAAAACTCGAGCCAGATTGGAGGGTAGGCTGTATAAGGACTCAATATGAAGCCCATCTTCTTTAAAAAAGGGAGCCAAAAAGTGTGGGCCAGAGTTCCTTTCCTACTGAGAAACAGTAGCTACTCACTCAGATGTAGGTCTCAGAGTCATCATTAGGCCCCATCTTGGACAGAATACTTAGCACCTGGAGTGGTGTCACTAATTTAACAACTCTCTGGAACTGCTACTCTTGTTAATATCGGACTGCATCTCGATGTGGCCTTCTCCATTCAGAAATTCTTCAGTCATTTGCTGTCAGTCACCTGAGCTTCCAAGCATTACTTCATTACAAACAATGTGTTGAGTAAGATTTGGTTCAATATCCACATTACTAATTAGGGTCACCCAAAAATATGGATTCTCTTGGTTGGGGAAGTGAAACTACCATGCTTTGTCTTGCTTAAAAATCTCTTCACAAGTCTCCGCTATCTCTATCTACGAATCAGGCACCCTTCTTGTCAACACATGGAGTAATAAAAGGGGAAAGTAAGACAAACAACTTTTCCATGCTGGAAATGCTGTAATGTGAGCTGGGAAATTCTGAGATCACTAAACAAACTCCTGAAATTCAATGCAACTCCAAATTATTTTTGACAGCAGGAAACTGTTGAACCAGACTGTTCCCAAAATCCACTTCTACATATACAGCTGACTCGTCGCTTTGCCTCCCACCCATGAGACAGCTGTTTTGAAATCCCAGAATGCAGAGTAAGTTGTAAAGTGTTCAGTATGGCTGTGCCAGAAAAGGAGACTGCAGAATGGAGATAATAAAGCGGCTAGGAAACACAAATTACATCAGATACACCAGCAAAGCACAATGGACACAGGGCAAAAATGTTATAAGGGCTGTGTTTTCCTTATTCTTTGACTGAGTTCCTTGCATCAAAAAAATATTCCCTGAATCCCTCTCACCCTATGTTCTGGGGTTTAACCAGATTTTATGTAAATTAGATTTAAAAATGACTGCAAGCATGGGATAAATGATTTTACATATTAAGATTGGTTCACAAATAAACTTTGCCAAGAGGATAGTTAAATCCAGCAGCACTGTCCTGTGGGGGGAGCGGGACCCGGGGCCAAGTGGCCAAAGCGGGGCCCCGCCTGGGGGGGGGGGAGTTGGAGCCTGCCCCTGCCCCTGCCCTGGCGGGAGCCGGCTCCAGCCGGGAGGTTGGGGCCACCTGTGGGGGGGGGGAGGGAGCCAGAGCCAGAGCCAGCTGTGGGGGAGGGAGCTGGCCTTGTGGGGTAGGCCAGCCCAGAAGCTGGGCCCCATGTGCTCTGCCCTTGGGCCTGCCTGCTCTGCCCTGGGGGTGGGGAGGGCCAGCCCAAGGGCTGGGCATAGCCCTCCCGCCCCGCCGCCTTCGGCTGGGTGCCAAAGGCAGCGGGGCAACTGTGGAAGGAGGGGCTGCGGCGCGTGCGCAGGCCCCACACTGCCCTGCTGAGAGCGGGACAGCGCGGGGCCCACGTACCCAAGGGGCCCGGGGCGATCGCTCCATTCACCCCCCCAAGGGTGGCCCTGAAATCCAGTGTAGTGTATATTCACTACACCGGAACTACAATTTTTTTTTGCATTATATTATTCATATATATCTCCATGTATTTGTTGCGATATCTGAGAATTTCATAACATTCAGAAGCTTAAAGAAAGGATGACGAAGTTATATTTCTAGGTGGATGAATCCAGGAACTTCAATTTTAGAACTGTCAAAAGGGCACTACAAATAAATTAGCTAAAATTTGTCTGCCAAAATTTGCAGAAGAATTGACATTTACCTTTCGATATATAAAAAAATCAATTACATTTGCAAGTCATTCCACTAAATATATACCACTTTATTTCTCTTTATTATCTTATATCTGTAGCTTGATTTTTAAATAGGATGTATGACTATTGGACATACATTTTTAACTCAAATCTATTCAGATTATTTGTTGTTATTATAATTCACCTAACCTTCATTTTTTCAGCAACTGAAAAGAAGAATATTGGCTTGATGTCATTAATGAACAACCATAAAGACAAAAAGGGCATATATTTCTGACCATCTTTAATAGTCTATTTCAAAACTTCTCATTTGTAAATTATTAAAGTTATTTTGTCAGCACTGTAATAAAACAATGAAGTCAGCATTAAGGTGTCCCCCCCCCAAACCCGTTGCTACTCAATCTATCTTCAACAAACACTATAAACTAATCCCAATGTTTTATAATAGTATTTGACCTTAAATTAAAGAAAATTATTAATGAACAACTTTGGCTGGTTACTCTTAGTCAGGGGTTCCCAACCCCTCGCCCGCGGGCCAAAAGTGTTGAAGTGATCAATTAAGACAGGCTTCACCATTACACTTGTAACTGCTAATAAAAAAAATAAAAATCAGTGTAGATATTATAAGCCCATTATAGGTAAGGACACTTAGTGTTTCTCTTCAAGATAGGTAGTTTCCAGTAACAGTTAAAATAAGCATTAAGCCCTTGCTCAAACAAACAAAATAAACTAACAAAAATGTGTATTTTAATAACCTCACAAGTTACTTTAAAGAAGATCCCTGAAAAGGTAGGGAAGGGTCAACTTGATCTATAACAGTCTGAGTTCAGACATGGGTATGGAACTGAAACAGATTCAGTATCGGTGGTTGATCACCTTACAGCAGGGGACAAGGGGAGACTGTCAGGGATATTTATGTATCAGCTACTTTTGAAGCTACCTACCTAAAAAGCATTGACTTGCAATTATATTTCAGTGGTATAGAATAGATAATTCTTCTCAGAGGTCCCTGAGCATTGTTTGGGACCCTTATGCACAATTGTGCCAGGACCTTGGAAGAAGTGTGTGGGTGTGGTTCTACAGCAGCCCTTGGTGGGCAAAACATGTAATTGCAACACCTCCCTGGCAGAATCTATTATTCTGTGGGGAGGCAGGGAATCTGTGCAAGTCATGAATTCTTCACTTATGTTCTTCCATTCTGGTGCTGGTGCTTGTGCATCCTCTTGAAAGGTACTTATATAAATTACTGTTAGAGTCCCACAGGGTCCTGCCTCTCACTCTTCTTTTACAGTGTGCAAAAGAATTAGGGATATTTGTAAAACAGTCTATTCTTTGTTCTTACAAACAATAGTCATCTTCACCCCCCTCCCCCTTACAGTGAACTCAGACTCTACAGTCCCATTACATGCCCACTATCAGATAAGGATAGCAACTGGATGAAGGGAACTGGTTGTGACTCTTCCTAGATGAGACACAAATAATGCTTGTCAGTACAGAGAAGTGTTCAGAAGGGTGACTATTCTCTGGAATCAAGGCGTGTAGCAGAGTCAGTCTCCAGATAACCTAAGGAACATAGCTGGCTTGTAGTGGGCCGCCTGACTGATTGTAGCTCCTGATTGGTGGAACGAGTCAGCAGACTAGCTCCTAAGCTCAGCAGCAGTTTTGCAGCTGCTCAAGACATTTGTCTATGGCTTTGGTAGCTCCTGCTTGTTCTAAGACTTGCCTCTACTTTTGTTCCAGCCTTGCCTCTCACCAGATAACCCAGCTCTGATCCTTGCCTCTGATTCCTGACTTTGATTCTGATTCTCAGGTCTGGGGCTCTGACGTTGACTCTGTCCCTATGCTCTGACCGCTGACTCCTGGCACCTGCTGAAACCAGTGGGCACAACCACCCAGGTACCAGTCTCTGACGGGTATATTCAGTATCTGTATAATCTATTGTTGTATGTGTCTCACTTTGGCCAAATGATACACAATCTTGATATCCTATTGGGTCCATCATTACTTTGCATAAGCTGATGACACTGGTGAACTGCAATACCTTCTAGCACTGAATGATCAGGAGACTGTGGATATTTCTCTCTAATATGAATTTCACATTTGTCATCTGTAGTTTTGTTCTCTCTTGTGTTTGGAATTTGCTCCTATTGGAAAGTATAGGGCCATGTCTACACTTGCGGAGGAAAAGTCTCTACCGTCAGGACAATTTTCGTAGATTGACTGAGCAATCAGTTAAGACATGCTCAGTCAATCTGGAAATCAACTTAATAAAACCACCTCCTCAAGTGTCATAGGGCTCTGTCAATGAGAATGCGTTTCCTGTTGGCGCAGCACAGTGAAGATGCCATGTTGAGGGGACGTTAGGAGGTCAACGGGAGTTACGCAAACTACGCTGCATAGCTTGCGTAACTCCTGTCAGCTGCCATTGGCAACATATATTTTGCTGGTAATATAGACCAACCCTGAGTCTTTCTTGGGATCTTGATGGCAAGCTGCAAAGCAGATTTATTCCATTTTGCACTGGATGAACTATTCTTGTTTTGTGTTTTACTATGATTCACTTAAGCCACAGCAATCATGATAGAATTTAGCAAATTAAATATGGTGGAATAAATACACCTGTACATTTTGAAGAACAGTTTCAAGTTAGTAGGCAAAGATTTTTGTCAGGGGAGAGCTTTCTTATGAAAGTATATTCTAAATGTTTCCATATTAGAAGGATGATTGAGGGTATGCTGCAAACATATAGTCCTCAAAGCTACTTTAGATTATTTAAAAACTGTCAGTCTAAAATGAATTATGTATTTCACTTATACATATATTTCATCCTATACAGTGGTGCCATACTATGCAGAACTGACCACTACCACCCAGGAGGTCTACTTCTCCTACACATTTAATTCAAAGCATTTGCAAAACTGAAGCTCAAAGAGCACAGTACTTACCACAAATCCAGCTTAATTTACTTTTATTTTATACTTTATTGCTGGATCATCTGTAGTGCAACCAGAAAAGAGATATGAGCAGCATACAATGCAGAGTAGAGCAGTTTAGCATCAGAAATGGAGCATGATAAAACTACATTATGATTTACATCTGGACAAACTGTATATACAAGAAAGCATTGTGGAATTTAAACTGGAACATTTTGATGTCATCCTTCTGACCAAGTCTATAAATATTTCCAAGACCCGCAAATGGGTGTGACTACAGCTACTCCTGATCTGGGTTCAATCAAAATCCTAAAAAAAAAAACCCCACACATTAAATTTCAGCATCATGCTGTCTTATGCAGTATATCACTTCCTGTTGATTTACAAAACGTTCCTGCTCTTCTTGTTTGAAAGTAGGTTGTAATATTTAGGATATTTAGACCAGTATGGTAAACTCTAGAAAAGCTATTGTTCTAGCAGCAGACATTAGCTACTACAACATTTCCAGGATAAGCTAAGTTCATCTTGCAACCTTCTCCTCTAAGAGTAGAGTTCTAGAAAGATGAAGAGGGTCTGACTCAGAGGTGGGGGAAGTCTGAGCAGCTGGAATCACTAGAAAGCATGTTTATTGGGATAACTTGAATATAGAGGCCACTGAATATAGAAACAAATTTAGAAGATCAGATTCAGCTTGCTGCATAGAACCAGAACCTCTGCTGAGGAAAGAATTAAACAGATTCCTTTGACATTCTGGTTTTTACAACAATAGAACCTCAGCATTACAAACGCCAAAATTACAAACTGAGCTATCAACCATACAACTCATTTGGAACCATCAAAGAGCAGCGGAGACCAAAAAAAGAGCCAAATACAGTACAGTGTTAAATATAAAACTATAAAAATAAAGGAAAAGCTTTAAAAAAAATTGACTAGGTAAGGAAACTTTCTGTGCTTGTTTCATTTAAATTAAGGCGCTTAAAAGCAGTGTTTTTCTTCTGCACATTAAAGTTTCACGACTGAATGAAGTCAATGTTCAGCTGTAAGCCTTTGAAAGAACCACCATAATGTTTTGTTCAGAATTACAAACATTTCAGAGTCATGAGCCATCTCCATTCCCGAGATGTTCCTAATTCTGAGGTTCTACTGTTTTGGCCTCTGGCTTCTTCCCAGCAACAGCTCTTCCGTTATCCATTTATGGCCTGTTTCTTACTGTCTTGCAATTTATGCAGTCATTCACAGCTATGCCAAGGGAGTATGTTATGTCAGTGTTTACACTTCCTTTTTCCTCTGGCTTGCACAGCAATCTGAAACTAGTGGTTCAGGGGTGAGAGGGACAAGTTTAATTATCCATTATCCAGGCCCGTCTGGCAGTGCAATCAATTAGCATTTGACCAGCCCAGATATTACATTGAAATATTCCTACTTCTATTTTTCCTATATCTGTGTAGTCTAATCCAAAATGAAATGATTTGTCTGGAGACAAAAAAGGGCCTATTTTCACAAAATCAAAAAGCAAACATTGCTGACTGTCAAAGCTTTGGAAATACCAACTTAAACTATCCCTGTGTAATGCAGATATCTCACCTCCAAACCAGGTCATATTTGTTTTGCAATTTGAGTGAGTCAGACACATAAATATTTTAGATTTAATTCAACTGCTTCTCATGTAGTCGATGAGTCACTGTTACTCTGATATCTGAGAAGTCTCACTAGGGGAGATCCTGGAAATGTGTTATGGCTCCCAAGTGAGTAGCAGCCGGAGAGTCTGAACTTCTTTTTTAAAGGTATTATCTTATTTTGCTTCCATGGACTCAAAATATATGTAATACCCTTGGATAAATATGCTTTCTGGACAACAAACAATCTGGCAGCCAGAAAAAATGTTTGCTTTGTAAATAGCTGCATTTTCATGTGAAGAATTCTACTTTAGCAATAGATTCCATCCTGAAAAACAGTTTAGGTTGTTAAAGAAACAGAATCCGCAACACTTTACCTTCTCTCTAAAACTCTTAAAATGATCTGCTAGAAAGGTCTAGTGTATCAAGTTCAGAGAACAGGCTTCAGAATAAATGGATGATTCAATAAAATATCAGAGCCTTTGACTGAGCTGATCAAGGAAGAATGTTATGGGGCTGATTCCTGTTCTAATTCAGACTTTTGAAGGATACAGCATATAAAGTTTCAAAACCCCACTAATTTAGAAAAAAACAATATACATGTCATAGGCCGTAATCAGAGGTGGTGCAAGTTACAATTTGAGATGGGTAGAGGGCTGTGGCCGTTGAGGAAAAGCAGCTAATGTGCAGATGTAAAAATGCTCCCCTTCGGCACACACTGTTTCTTACACTGTCTGTTGCCTACAATACCCCTTAGCATATGGGTACGCTCGCCTACCAGTTTGTATCATCTCTGCACTTGTCTCAAAGTGTAAAACACATGGAGCCAGCTTGGGAAGAAACAGCTGAATGCTAAATTCAGTCCTGATGTGAGCAGGTGGAACTGCTCTGACCTCAGATCTCAGTCAGTCCTATGGGCTCAAGGTTAACATGTTGCATTCATGGGAAAAAAGAAACAAAACAAAAACCCCGAGAGTTTAAATTGCCATATCGCAGCACTAAGGGACCACAACAACAAAAACCTTCACAGCCTTGTGAGCTAACCAGTCCCCAGGGAACTCCTCACCTTGGCTTTGCAGCAGGCCAACCAATTCACAGATGAATGGTAAGCCCCCTCGAGATGTCCTGACACAAACCAAAATCCCAAAGCCATAAGATATGAGTTATGGAGCTTCTGGAAATGAGCTCTCTCTTCCCTGCACTCAACAACTCCCAACTCTCAGAGGCTATGTCTACACTTGTTAATTTAGGTCGATTTAGCTAAGTCGACTTAACAAAGTTGACTTTAAGTCGGCTTTGTTAAGTTGATTTAGTATGTCCACACTTAAATTTTAAGTCGACTTAGGGGGGACCCTGCCAAATCGACCTAGAGCATCCACACTGGACGCCTAGGTCGACGTGTAGGAGCTAGGTGGACCTGGGACAGGTCCATGGTGGCAGGGGGCACGCCCCATTGTACCTGAGTACAATGGGGCAAAGGGGGACAGGGACCCTGGCAGGTCATAGGGGCAGGGTGGGCAGGGGTCTGCTCTGCCCTTTGGAGGGTACGCCAGGCTGTGGCTGTGCCAGCCACCCTGACAGGGAGGGCAGTGGGGAAGCCATGGAGCACCCTAAGTTGACTTAGAGTCGACTTAGGGCTTCTCCACGTCTACACTGGCTAAGTCGACTTTCTAAAGTCGACTTAGCCAGCAAAGTCGACTTTAAACTAGGTTTTATAAAGTCGACTTAATTTTTCCTTAAGTTGAGTTAAGCAGCTGCTTAAGTCGACTTCAGGAAAGTGTAGTGTAGACGCAGAGTAAATTAAGTCGACTTAAGCAAGCTTAAGTCGACTTAATTTACAAGTGTAGATGCACCCAGAAAGAATATCTTCACACCTCTTAGGAACAATATGAGTTGGTTCATCTTTACTGTGTAGCTGGCAATAGGCAACAATTGGATGAGACTTACTGGGCAAAGGATTATTAACTCTTCCTAAAATTTACCATCTAACCTTTATTGTTACCCCATTCAACTGTACATTACACACGCACACAGTGTGTAAAACTGTTTAGTTTTATTCTCAGCGAGTGCTATTTTTCTTAAAAAAAAAAAAAGTGCCAGGCAGGAGCAGTGGGGGAAGAAGGGGTGTCAAGGGAAAGGAGTGGGCACAAGTATTTTCAAGGGCTAGAAGCTCAGCACAGACTAAACAAAATATCTTTTACAGAAAAAAAGCTTCTGCAGCTTATTCCATATGTATGTAGGTGTGTGCAAACAATCGCACACACACACATGTGCACAAATGCATGCACACACACACAAACACATATGCATTGCATCAAACTACTCTGAGAATATTAACATTTCTTAAATAAGCTCTCAAGTCAAGAATTGCTACAGTTAATCTTGCACACACAAACTTAACGCTTCCCATGCACATAAGCACTGTGATGATATCTCTAATTACATGTTCATATTCCATTTCTCAAAGCAGCATACACTTTTTTCTGCTGGCCTAAATACAAATATACAGTTATCGTCATTGCTGCATATTTACACTATTTCCACTGTCCTAATAGTATGGCAGTCTGACCTAGGGGTGAATTCCTTCCCAACGCTCCATATTGTGATCCATTAGACCCTGAGCTAGTTGATAAGGGTCACGAGCAAGATACCGGGGAAAGAATTCTCTGTAGCAACTCAAAGCCCCCCCCACCTAGTGCCCCATCTCTGGCTGTTGGAGGTATGTTGACTGTGTATTTATCTGACAAAACCCAAAATTTTGAAAGGAGATTATAATGCTAGATGCCCAGCTTTCTACATATTTAGTGTGAAATCCTGACACACATTGAAATTGATGGGGCCACAATTTCACCGTCTGATTTAAGATGTGCTGACATACACCACCAAAACAGTGTCTGTTGTGGTCCTCTAGGGCTGATAAAGACATAGGGTTAACACTATAAGTTGGTGCCTAAAGCCTCAGTCTCCGGAGTCACTTAAATAATATGGAATCTCAGCTTTGATTTAAAAATAAATATTTCTGGCCCACATGAACACAAAGAAAAATGTAAAAACACAACGAAAGTATAACTGATCCCTGCCTGAGTCTTCAGACCACCTGAAAGAATAGATCCAAGATGTGTAAATTCCCCATTCACCTTAACTATGAAAACTGTTGTCACCGTAAGCAAGGGCAAGGATCTGGGATCCCACATACAGTGTGCCTGAAGCTCTGGATTGCATTAATTCAACTCTGCTGGCACCTTCTTTATTTTGTTTTTGCACAGCTAGGCTACAGTGTTGAGGTGATGATATACGGGAAAATGGCTCGCTGAGGCTAAGTGCGGTCTTTCAGATGCCCAACTCCACATTCACAGAAAACCAGACCAAGAGAACAGCACAGCTTGAGTTTAAATGTTAGTGCTGTTTTTCAATGTGCTCACCATACAGGATACTCTGTATTTTTAATTTCAGTACTCAAGATTATAAAAGTACATCCAGCTGCAGGGTGCTACACCCAGTAATGCATCTTTTCCTTCCTTCCTCCCTACCATTCCTTTTCACGTTTAGTCAAGACATCTTCAGTAGGTCCCTCAGACACTGTAAACCCAATGATTTGCATATGTACAAGTACATTCCACAGGCAACTGCGTGGACATAGAACTATTTCTTGCCCGGAATTTAGAAGCTAACTGTGGATGCTGCACAGCTATGTTTTATCACCGGTGTCAAATTTACTAAAAAATTTTCACAGAATTCTTTTAACATTAGATGCAATTTTGAGTCCTGGAAAGCATCAGAGGAATACAGGGGCCCTGGTCTGAGGGATTTGTCTCCCAAAGCTGGAGCTGTTATGGATGATGGAATGTGCTTTTCAAACAATTCAAATTAAATTAAGATGATCTCATTGAAACAGAAAGTTATTTTCCTTCCATGTCATGTAAATAAGATAAAATTGGGTTTCAAGGGAAGTCGGTCGGTTTTGACTACTTTATTTCACTAATCTAATTTACAGAACTTCACAGAGTCCAGCAAAATTGACTAAGGATTCAATTCAATGAAATCATATCACCATTTGTAGCTGCTGCCATCCTGTCTGGGGGTGTCACCCAGAAACATAGCATTTGAAATACAAATATAATATACATATTTAGAATTCAGCACAAAACTGAGACATCTATAAATGTGCTTATTAATCTTAGAGAATTGTAACCTTTCCAGTGGTACCTGACATAGCATATCTTGTAAGATTCTTTGCAATTTACAATATCGATATCAATATTATAATCACTTTTATTCCAGACATCGTCTCACTGTCTGTTTCTAAGCTTAAGACACAATCTCACGAGACTTTCATTTATACCCACAGGGAGCTCCAAAAACTGGCTTGCCATCTTGTTCTTGATGGCAATACCAACTCTAGGAATATGGCTCTCTTCAGAAGACTTTCCTTTCCTTTCCCCATCTTCTTTCACTGGCCTTCATCTCCCTCATTTATCCTGCAGGTTCTCTAGCTATTATAGCAGAAAATATTATTAAATAGAATGCAACTCTTTACAAATATAGTAAGAACTGGGATTTTATCCATAATATTTTGACAAAATTTATAGCTCAGTAAGCAATGCGTTCTTCCTAATGAGAGTCAAAATCTGGCAGTTGCATAAGGGACTGAAGAACACACGGAGCTGATGCACCGACAGTATTTACTTGAAGGACTATACTTTGTGTGTTTCTATGAAATAGAGAAAATCTCCCCATGCAAATTATCTCAGCAACATTCTTCATGCCAGACAAGCTAGGGAAAGAGACTGTGCAGAGATCTCAAAAGGGGGATGGGACTTAATTAGGTGCTCCAAAAGGTTTTAGGAGATGCTTATTGGTCATGCTCAGAAGTATTCTTAAAACACTTTATTATTTACCTCCCTCTTTCTTCTCACTCTCCCCACCCTGGCCATGCATCAGAAAGTGGTGAGCCATTTCCTCAAATTTTATACAATAACTTTGCCAAGATTTAAAAAAATGGCTACCTAAAGTAGAGCTAGGTCCACAGTCAAACATCTAGCTAAGCAGACTGACTTAGAAAACTGTTAAGCACCCAAAATCTCTGCTGTCTTCAGTTGGAAAAGCTGAGTACTAAGCACTCAGACAATTTAGCCACTTTTAAAAATTCCTCAGTATGAAAGTAGGGACCCTGCCTTAAATATCCATTTTTTGAAAATCTTGATCTTCACCTAAGACCAAGTAGGGGGGAAGCAAGTCCCATAGGATAATGGGAGATTTATTTTAAAGTTGTGAATGAAGATAGAGTTACAGCAGAAACTGTTTTCCGAACTTAATTATAGGTACCAAGCAAATGCTATAGTAAATCATGTACAGTAACAGAAAAATGAAATGTGTTTAAGGCTCACATTTTAATTCATCTGGCAACACACCGTAATATATTGAACCATACAACATTAATTTCCAATTAGGCTTGAGTTACAGGAAATCAATATTTTAGATATGTTACAGTGCAACCCCAAAGTCTGAGAGGATAAAGAAATTCTAGCATGCTCAGGCATGGTTCTGATTCTTGTTCCTTGGGGAAGGCATAAACCGATTATTTTATGGTAAATCATTGAAGTCTTTAAAAAGCCTTGCTGGGGAACTGCTACTGACATCTGTAGTGAAACTGTATAGGCATAACTAAAATGGTGCACAAGATATTCTTTCCATATAAACTGAGACCTGCCGGTATAATTCCTGTGAACCACCACCTGCTCCTGTAGTCTTTTTGTTCTGTTAACTTAATGAATGTTATCTTGTAAACTTTAAACTTTTAAACGTGTAAACTTTTGAACATGAAATTCACTCACTATGCTATATATTTTCAGATATCTGTATAGCCCTTCTCAGAGTATAATACATGCATGTCCCTATCTTTCAAAAAGAATGTATAAATGTTAGGTTGTTCTCTTGTTTTGGGTGCCATCCTGCTGGCAATGATTGTAAGTTAGAATTTAGGAAGTTTCCTAAAGGCTGGCTTTGGTTTTGAATTTTACATATTAAAAAGTGAAGAGAGGGAGATGGCTGCTGTTTGAAAAATGTATTTCAGAATTATCTTCACTTAGGTAAAACAAAGGTGTCAAGTAGTTCAAACCAAATGTAAAGAATAGTTTTGCTTGGAGTGAATCATTCCAATACAATTTCATATTTATCTGGGATGGCACTGCAAATATCAGACACAACAATTTCCTAAAAATTATTTCTTTTGGCCATCCCACTATCCTCTCGTGACACAGCATTTCCTACTTGATGTTTCCCAAACAGCTGAAAGAGCGCAAACACAATGGCTCATAATTCTGTCTTTGGTTAAATCTGTGAAACCCAAACGACTTCAGTGGAAGGCAAAATTCAACCCATTGATGATAGCGTTTCTATCAGGCAAAAAGATATCAAAAAAAAAAAAATCTAAAATAGTAAAGATAACTAGTTTTAAGTGGCCATATCTTAATTGAACAAAAATATGCATGATGCAAGTAGCCAATACCATTCCTGTGTGCCCTTCACACAGTCTTTTAACTCCTAAAAGGGAATATCCCATAATCCCATATTCATTAAAATATTCAGAGTTTAAGGCTTCTGCCTCACCCTGCAGTGGTACCTGGGCGTATATCACCTTCAAGGGACATCTCTTGTATCAGTACTTGACTGTGCTCTTCCTAAAAATGACAATCATTTCAACCTATACACAGCCATTTGTCACAATGATGCCTTCTTGAAAATCATTAGGGATCAGCCCAACCCTGCAGCTATGTATTGAACATGGTACTACTTCCTGACCTACCTCTTCTGATTCTCACAAACTGGCCAATTCCTCCAAAAGGTGTATGATTCTTGTACATTTCCAAAGGAGAGAAGGGAAGAGTGCCATTAGCTCACAAACATCTTGAGCTGTTTTCACTAGACCCATAAAGTTGTGACCCTTCCACTGGATGCTATGGACCGGATTCTCAGGCTAGATTTTGCCTAATTTGCGAGCTGCAAAGCAACTCCCTGCTTTGAGCATCATGCCACAGCTCCCTTGTATTGGAATAAGGGCTGTGTCGAGGGCACAAGGGATTGTGGCATATTTTCTTCCCTGGCAACCACTGAATTATGGGAGGTCCATAGAAGAACTGTCCTAGAGGTAGAACTTAGAGTTGATTGGCAGGAGCACTAACTGGAGATGGCACTGAGAAAAAAAAAGCCAGTTTCTGGAACTAGTTCCCTCCCTCTCTCTCCTGTGCTGACTGGAGCTCTGGCATAGGAGACAGACTGATCCAGTGTATTAAGTGGGAAGAGCAAGATGCACCTTTACTTAACCCATTCAAATGCAAATAAGTGAAACACTGGCACATATTCCATGTGAAAACTAGGGACTATCAAGTACCAGTGGAAGAGAGAATTCCCTCTAGGATCCAATTTTGAACCTCACACTGTTTTTTTCCGTACAGGTCCCAAATTTCTTATTCTTCTTTCGTTCATTCATATGCCTTTCAGGGGTTTTCAAACTTTTTTTTTTGCTGGGACTCTGAAAATATTTCAGGCTGTGGCGACCCCATTCTTCTCCCCAGCTCCGCATGTCATACCACCCATACTTCGGCATTTCTATTGCAGGTGCCATTGCCTTCAAAACACCGAGCCAGCAGCCTCTATTCTCTTGGCCAGCCAGCACTGAAGGGCTCTGTAGCCATGCACAAGGTTGACAGCAGCAGCCCCAACATGTGTAAGAGCTGACAGCTTGTGATCCCCTACTAATAACTTCATGACCCCTTGGTGTGCCCCAAACCCCAGTTTGAGAACCCCTGCCTTAGAGATTTAAGTCTTCTCTTTCTCTGTGACTCCTGCACATGCAGTAGGATTTAAAACCTCCTGACATCACTAATGGGAAGTTAAAACGTATTTTCATGCCAGTTATGCCCGAACAACAGAAGTGGTAAAGATGTTAAAATTCCCAGTGCACACTCTGTATCAAATGCTTCATGTATTTCAAATTATTCTAAATAAGATATTGGTTTTTTAAGAAGTCAATTGAAAAAACTTCCTATTTTTTGTTCAGTGAAACACATTTTCTGATAGATAAAAAAACGTGTTTTCAAACACTTGTCCTCACAAATATGACCTTGGCAAGAAAGAGCTTTTGATGATAAAAATACAGCTTGTCAATGATGGGAATTGTTGCTTTCAATCCTGCTGATTATAGCTTTACAATCACCAAATCAAGCAAAAAGCAAATAAATCCTCTTTTCCTTTTTGTTATTTTTATGGGGCTCTCAGAAAGATAGTGAATATTCATTTCCAGCTGGCTCCTGGGTCTTATTTATCAGATTATTTCTTAAAGCAGTATCAACATTATGATGTACTACATTTTGTTGATTAAACTGTGAACAGTTTACATGTTATGGCCAAAAGTCTTAACTGTTAATGCCAAAAAATGATGTTGTTTCTGTGCCTAGATATTTGTTTGAGTGTATTTTCAAGAGATAAGCATTAGTGGTTGAAAAAAGGCAAAAGAAGTAAATTAGCAAACGGCATGTAGCCAAGATAAATAAGCATTTCTGTAGAAGCCTAATTATTTTCAAGCCATTCATAGTTGCAACTGATATTGCTATCATAAAAACACACAGGAGCATACCATTCTTGGGTCCATCAAGTCTGATTTATGCCTACCCCCCAACATAAAGCAGCCATAAGTCTGACAAACCCAGTCTTCTATACATTTCTTCAGTGTAGGCTCATGACTGGGGGAACGGGGTATAATCAAGATGTCCCTCCATCCTTGGGATCCCTAGCTGGTAGAAGAAACTTGGGGTCCTATTGGCAGCTGCTATGCGTCACACTGGGAAGTGCCTCAGCAGCAGGATAACCCTTATATTAGGGGTAGTGGTATTGTGGAAAATGGGGGGAAGGGGTAAAAGATTGCTTAGGGACACATTTGATTCTCCCCTGCCCTACAAAAGTGCACTAAATACAGCTCAGATGTAGTCAAGTATCTTGGACTACCGATAGAAGGAATATCATTATAGTATACTATAATTAGCTACTTACTGATTTCTGACTCCTCCATATCACTGTAGTTTCTAGATGCCAAACAAAATTAAGATATAGTTACCAGAATACATTTTTTGATCCTCAAGTCATTTAGATAAACTATTAATTGTTCCTTTCTCAGCAACAGCCATTGAAAAGTGCTCAGATCTTGGTTCTTTGATTCCAAGAGAGCACTGAGGTGATTTATGTTATGGTTTACTGGGAGATTGCTACACAAGTGCTGTCTGCTGCACTCAGGACAGAAAGGCTACCTCAGCCTTACCTCATCTACTGTGCTGCTGAATTCCAACATGCAGCCGTGCTGAACATGACTGGCACAGCAGAAATACAGAAAGATAGGATGTTTTGAATAGGCACTGTAAGTTACTAAATATTTGTCTTGAGATGATACTCTTGTAAGAGACACTTATAAAAAAATAAATAAAAATAAAAATAAAAATTCAGTCCTGCTGAGATGCCAGCTTAGTTTGAACAAAACATATTTTCCCTCAAGGGTTTAAGAAAGGGGGGAGGAAACCCCTCTGATAAAAGAAGGAGAGCTCTCCCTCATCTCCTTCTGTTGAGTAAGCAACAATTCCCTCCTCCTTTTTTTGGCTACTGTAGTCTGAACTCCCCCTCATGGTTCTAACGGCTTTATCCACTGCTTGAACTCACCTTGGAGCATCACTGTAAATTGTAGTTCTATCAGGGCCTGGGAGCAGAAAGTCATACTGTTTTCAGAAAGGCTGTTTGCTCCATCTCTTAAGCCCAAGTGAGACAGCCTCTTCCCATAAGAACATCAGCCCAGGTTTTCAGACAGTTCAGAGGAACATCCATACTTTGGGGCACATAACTGAACCAGATTCAGATGATTTTCCACAAGACATCTGCTAGTTTATTTTTGGTCACTATGGCTATGTCTACACTTGTTAATTTAAGTCGACTTAGCATGTCCACACAAATTTTAAGTCGACTTAGAGGGACCATACAAAATTGACCTAGAGCGTCCACAGTGGATGCCTAGGTCAACTTGTACGGGCTAGGTGGACCTGGAACAGGTCCACAGTGGCGGGAGGAGGGCACCCCTTGCCAAGTGCCAAGGGGCTCAGCCTTTGCTCCATTGTACTTGGGGAGGGGGGGGGGCACACCTGGCTGTAGCTGTGCCAGCCACCCTGGCAGGGAGGGCAGTGGGGAAGCCCTGGAGCCCCCTAAGTCGACTTAAAGTCAACTTAGGGCTACTCCACGTCTACACTGGCTAAGTCGACATTCTAAAGTTGACTTTAAATGAGGTTTTATAAAGTTTACTTAATTTTTGCTTAAGTCGACTTAAGCAGCTGCTTAAGTCGACTTAAGGAAAGTGTAGTGTAGATGCAGAGTAAATTAAGTCGACTTAAGCAAGCTTAAATCAACTTAATTTGTAAGTGTAGACGCACCCTATATGAGATCAGTAAATAAACAAATTGCATCAGTACTCCCCATGGAGAAGTCAGTGCAGACTGGCAGTCTTGTAGATAACTATTGCTACAGCATTTTTTAAGGTTACAAAATGTTTTCTAGACATTAGTTAATTCTCACAACAGGCAAAGAAGGATGGTTGAATTGCTGAGGGTATGAACATAAGATTGTGAGTTTTAAGTGCAAGTCCCTGGGTCTGCCACAGACTTCCTACATGACCTTGAGCAAGTCCTTTAGGGTATTTTATATTGGAAAACAAACCAACCCTAAACCCCCCACAAAACAAAACAAAATACTGCAGTGAGTCTCAGAGACCCACTTAGCTGACTTGTGCTCATGCTATGAGGCTAAATAGAACAGCGAAGACATAGATTCCCACACAAGCTGGAGCCCTGGCTCTGAGACTTTCCTCCCTTTCCAGATCTTAGAGCTGGAGCTGTGTTGTGAACTACAGTAAGTGAATGAATAAATCAATATTCCCTTTCTCCCCCTGCTTTCTTCTTAGAGGGCCATTAACTGTCAATTATATATACAATTCTAGTTATATTTTTGTTTATTGCTTTTCAGCAACTCTGTAATCCTAGAGGATGAAAATATTTTCCATCTGCCACGGTGACACGTGCTATGGAGAGAAAATATGAACAGCTGCAGGCCTTCCCAGTGATGGTATCAGATAACATGCTGTTCAAGATTCCAATTTATCTTTCTTTTGAGAAGGAATGAGATCCCAGGAAGAGCTATGGGGGAGGTCACTGCTGGTACCCCATACCTCCGGGGATATTCCTAAAGAGGAATATTTTGCCCACCCACAATATATAATAAAAAGTAAACAAGGGGTCCTCCTTCAGCTGCTCAGGGCCCTAAGCATTTGCTTAGTCTGCTTATGCCTAGAACTGGCTCTTTGGGGGCTGGACTAAAAGCAAGTTCCTCAGAATTAAGAGATTGAGGAATTTTTACCGATACAGTTTCATCACTTTATAACACCTTTGATCCATAACTTGTTGGCTTTAAGCCAGCTACATGTGTTGAGAGTGAACTGCTCAGAATTCAACTTTCTCCTTTGCAATTAAACAAAACTTTCACAAGGTACATCTTCAAGTCAATGAGCCTCAGGTGTTGAAATTTGTTACCATCCCCTCACTGGGGAACTTACAGTGATATATGAGGTCTATAAAAATAAAATATTATTTAGGATGTTTATTTTAACTTGGGGCTGAGAAGCACTGGTGACCTTACAGAAGCACTTCATTGGAGGTCATTATTTAGACTAGACTCCAGGCACAGGAAACAAAGAGCTCTATTCATAACAAAACAAAGACAGCATAAATATTCAAAGAAGAGGTGAACAAGTCTTTCAAAATATAGGTTGAATGGGACTGTAATTCAATGAGGCCTCATTTGAGGAAACCATCCCTATTCAGCAAAGCATGCCCTTAAGTCCCTTCAGTCAGTGAGACATAAGTATGTGTTTAAATGCTTTCTTGAATTGTGGCGTGAGTCCATTCACCTCTGCAGAAATAGGAAATATTTGGTTACAAACAGGAAAGGCCACAGTAAACAAAGAGATAGAAAATGCTTATATCATCAAGTCCATCACTACTCAAAAGGGCAAGAGATGGTCTGTTACTGGATATGTCCTCTCTGGGGCCTGATTTCACACATGCTGTTAGCCAGATGACCAAGAAGGAGCACACTGCTCCAAAGGCAGTGAAGCTTGAAGATATCTCTTAAGGCTTGAGCCTGCGTGCACTGAATCAACAGCAGAGCTCCAAATTGACTTCTGTGGGACAGGATCTGACACTTAATATCTTATCCATTATAAAAATCTCTGTTCTAGCAATCAACTGCACTGAAAATGTTGACAAAGAGAAAAAGACTATATGAACTCCAGAGCTCTAATCTGCTTCATGTTTCAAGGCTACATATGCATCCATACACTAACAAATGTAAATCATTTGAGCAATGTTCATCACATGCCAAAGACTGGGGCAAACATTCCCCTCTGCTGCATGGGACAGGAAATGAAGAAGTAAGAGCACAACTGCAAAGAGCCAGAAAATTGTGGAATGGGTTAGCGGCCTTTATCCAGAATTTATCTCTCTCTACGGTAGATATGAGGAGGGTACCCATAGGAAAATAGCTCCTGAGGTGGGAAGGACAGCCTTGAGATTAAGGCCATATAATGGGATTAAAGAGATTTGTATGAAATCCCTGTCTCTGACATTGACTTGCTATTTGACTATGGGGAAATCACTTAGTCTCTCTGTATGTCCTATGTTCCCTGTCATAAAATGGGGATGATAACTAGATCTGGTTGAAATATTTTCAAAGTTTTTTATTTTAAATGAAAAGTAGATTTTTGACCAATTTCTGTGGAAAATGTTTATTTTGTTCAAAATTGCTGGTTTTTCTAAATGGAAAATTAAAACTAAAATGCATTGCTAAACCTTTTATATATTTTTTTGTTTTAAAACCTTAACAATTTTATTGAAAAATTACTTTAATTGAAGAGAGTTTTTGATCAAAACATACATGTTCATGAGGAGTTTCAAAATAAAATATATTATACACATTTGTCAGGAAAAATGATTGGCACAGTTCGGCCACCTCTAGGGACAAGCATGCTTCATCTCCTCCTCCTGTTTGTTAAATTAGATTATAAGGACTTTGAAGCACAGACTGTTGGACACTCACCAAGGCTTAGTCTACACTGACAATTAAGTTTGACATAATGCTGCTACCTTGGCCTTCTGCAGCCTGTGTCTCCACTGACAGCAGTAAATTCGAAAAAAATGGGGCTGCAAGTGGCATAGTGCTGAGGTAAAAATCTACAGGTCTGTATAGCCAGAGAGCAGCTTTTCTGGTTTTTCCTGTCTCTTTACCATGGCAAAATAGCTCCTCTCCTGTCTGCAGCTCTGGGAAGTTTTCAACCAATTCCTCTCTCTGCATGCAGCACAGTGCCTCTCTGTTGTGTCTGCGGCAGAGAAACAGCAAGGAAAGCTTTTCCTGGCTTTTTTTCTTTAGAGAAGACGGGTGGGGTAGTGAGCAGAGGACAACTGCCTCCTCACAAGCCTCTGCATCTACTAACCACAATGCAATGCATTTCAGGAAGTAATGCAAGCAGTGGGTAACCAAGACCCCAAGCAAGCAATTTGGTATAATCACTCTCCTTTGCCTTCTGTAATGTGACAGCCTAAGATTGAATTACAACCTCAACCCCAGTGTAGACAAGCCCTAAATCTACATTTGGGCTGGGAGGTGTCATTCCCAACTCCCATAGACATAACCTGAAGTAGTTCTGCTTGAGCTATGAGGTCAGCATTAGGCTCTCTATTTTGCAAGGAAGGAAAGAATCTTACAAGCTTTTTTGTGCTAAGCCGGGCCATCCATAACTTCTTTTACTTAAAAATGAATGGCATTCAGAAAACTGAAATTATTCCAGACTCTATAAAACAATGCCAAAAATTGAAGGAATTACTTTCTAATCTGATCCTCATAAAAGAATGTCCCTCTGATCTGTATAAAGAGAAAGTATCAGAATCAACAGGAAATATCTATTGGGAGCATTGGGAGATTATTTTTGATCTATATAAGAGTTGAAACTTGTGTGGTGATCAGTCCAACAAAATTTCATTATATACATTAAAAATGTACAAAGTTGAAATATCCTAACAATAATGCTAAAGTTCACCCCTTCCCTGCCCTCAAGGAGTCTTAGCACATACGGCTAACACTAAACATGAATTCTAGTTCAGTCAGATAAAGTCAAATATATAAATTTATCCTTCTATTGTTGTATAGAATCAGTACATGCATATGTGGATTTCTAAATCCCTGAATCCATTATGAATGTTAACAGCATGAGCCAGCATTCGTCTGCCATCCAGAAGAAGTGTGATATTCTGTATGACCTGCAGATCTCTCTTGGGAGCCAAGAGGTCTAAGTTGAGGCATACATGATTTCAAAGGAATTCGTGGCACAATTAAATGCTTGACCTGCAAGATGAACAAGCATGTCATTTAATTAATTGCCCAGCTCTTTTGAACAGTGCTGTTCATTTTCTCATAACTGCATGATGATACAGTGCTGCTGGTTCTTATGAAAATGTTCTAAAAGATTACATATTAAACGGCCTAATGATTAATCAAAATGACCCCTTTTCATTATACTATCAAACTCCAAAATCAACCTTGCTAACTTCTAAAAAATATTTCTATAACAAAAAAGCAACAAGAACAGTGCATATTTTTCCTGCAGAGATGAGCTCCAGTAATTTTGAATTATTTGACTGTGTGCATGAAAAATTAAATATAGGTATATTTTATGTATAATATAGATATAATAAATTATAATTAAATATAGATTAAAATTAGGTATAGAGCAAGATGTAAAATATATTATTCAACATTACAAAATATCTTTAAGCCACTCAAGGATCCTAGTCCACAATGCAGGTTAGGAAGTGCCAGTCAAAACAGGAACAGATTAATTAAAAATATATTCATTTATTCATCGTGTTTGTATACCCATGAAAACAAGAGAACCATCTTACTACAACTGAAGAGTAAGCAGACCATAATTTATGCACTGATGATTTATTAACCTTTAAGGAGAAAATCTAGAACTGTTTACCGTGCTCTTTCCTCCCCTCACTCCCATATTAAATTTATTACACATACATATTATGTATGTGTGTCTGGACATTTTCCTTTCAACCTAAATAAATCTGTAAGCCTGTTATATGTATTAAAGTAGTCATGACTTCCCAAGAATGGTTTTATCTGGTAAATGTGTTTGAATACTTAGTCATTAATATGCTGTATACAAAAGGAAATATACTTGCCATAGCAATTGGAAGCATAGTATATCTTTTTCAAATCAGGATATGACACATAAGAACGGACTGATATTTTCCCATGCTTGTATGTGTCAAACACTTCTCTGAAATGCCTGAATTTCTGGTCTTTATTGGGCTCTGAATACAATATATTCACAAACAGAGGACCCAAGTTTTTTTTTGCAAATTAGTCTGTCACCTCAGCATGTTTTTCCTATACTGTACTTCCAATACTTTATTTTTAACATCCAAACTGGTGGCCATTTTACAAACATTTTGAATGCACTGTGGTGACTTATGAAGCATTAATCCTTCATATGCTGGTGTTTGCCAACCTAATGTATGCTTTGAAAATGTATGGAAATAATTTTGCAGCATCAAGAGGATTAAGTCTGCATTGTATGAAATATTGCCTTAGGGTCTTTTGCTTCTAGAGGCTATTTTCAAGTTTCTATACATACACATACAATTGTCTGAAACTGTAGTAAATTTTATGCGATAGGAAATGCTTCCCTTGCATTCAATGAAATGAATGGATGGTCTGTGGCTGATTTTTTCATTCTCAGGTTCCCATGATTTTTGTTGGTCCTGTGTCTTTTTGTTTTATGTCACCTGTCACTTTTTCCATCAACACAAATTATTAGTTCTTACCACTTGTGTAAAGCAAAAGTAATGCAAGATTCCTAAACCAAAATATTTCATATGTTAAGGAACCCAAGTTTTGGAAAACTTGCCATTTATACTGTCAAGCTTTGGTCTTCCCCTCCCAATTCACCCTCAAAAGAGGAAGTAAGTCCCATCTGGGCCTTGTTTTACTTTGCTATTTAAATGAGTAAGCTTTTTTTCTGGCATGGCTGCTTTCTAAATTATCATATCTTTACGTGATTTCAATTGTAAGCAGGGAACCAATCTTTGACACACTTTATAAAACATATCCACATTTATGGCAATATATAAATAAATGATCAACACCAGAGTAACTGGCTTTTTAACTTGGCTTTTTAGTACAGGTCAGCAACTAATGCATTCTCACTGATAGCCTACAGGTAATTTTGCTTACCTTGTCCCCCATTCACCTCCCTGCTAATTGATATACTCCACTGTTTGAATCCTAACAACTGTTTTGATTTGCTGTTACAGTCTGACCAGATCTTATGACTTATACTTCTCTGCATTTATTTTGCTCCCATTCTGTAAGTTCCCTATCTTCAAGCATCTGACAAAGTAGGATTTTCTCCCATGAAAGCTCATGGGATAAATAAATTAGTTAGTCTTTAAAAGTGGCAACAGACTTCATGCTTGTTTTACTGGACTAGACTAACACAGCTACCCCTTTGGAACTAAAAAAGTAATCAGTCCTAACATCAATCTTGTTTAATAAATAACCACATCTGATCTTCCCTAAATATCATTACAGGTATTGTGTATGCTGATGATATTTCTCTGACCACACAGGCATGGAATTTACTTACCATAGAACAAATCCTAACCATAGACTTTAAAATCATGCAAGAATATTTCTTAAATTAGTAGCTAAAACCAAATCCCACTAAGACTGTCATATCAGCATTTCATCTAAACAACTGAAAGACTTGGTCAGAGCTGAAAGTCATTTTGTGGCACAAAGATACTACATGATCCCACCCAAAACGTCTTGGTACGACATTAGACCAAACTCTCACGTACCATCAGCGTCCAAAAAAAAAAATCCACAACAAAAGATGCATGTAAATCTCATCCAGAAGCAGGTAGGAACCACTTTGGAAACTGGTGCAAAGTCTATATGGACTTCTTCACTGGCTCTTGTCTACTCTGTCTTAGAATACTCCTTCACCTGTCTGAACACACAGTTCCCACACAGGCTTGTCGATTCTTAACTTTACATCATCATGCAGAATACTTCAAGCATAGTAAAGTCAATGTCACAACTGTGGCTTCTTGTATCCACACACCCCACATTTTTCGCTACATCAGGATCCTTCAGGAATTCCACCAAATAGAAGGAATAAGACTTCCAATACATGAAGACTTAAATAATATACTGAGATTTCAACTCTAGAAAAGCTGTTCAAGTGATCAAATACTCAGGTTTTTCCCCTAAAGATCAATGGTGAGAAAGGTGGAAGGATAATGTCCCTGAAGGAACCTTCTCCTTGCTCCCCCTCCCCCCCAAAAAACCAAAAACCTTCAACAAGGGTCCATCAGTGAATCCATTGGCTTTTTGCTGTCTTGGAAGATATGGTACCCTTTAAACTGCATTCACACATCAAATGGCAGCTGTGCCTAATTTCTTCATGAATGAGGATGCAAACAATCCCATTTATGACTGTGGAAACAGATTTCAAACTAAAGAACAATTTATCAATGAATGTCTCAAATTTTGATTTGATACCCAATTTGATACCCAATTTGGATGGGTATTTCTGCCACCATATCAGCACCATCTGAATCAATCAATTAGATCGCCAACCTAGACTTGGACATCTAACATTGCTGTTTTTAAGCCATATGAAAGAAGAAGCACAAATGATTTTTTTTTTTATCATACAGTACCTTATGTGCTCAAAAGACTGCCCAGGAACGTGATAGCCTTCTGCAACTAATACAAATCACTGTACACAATGATATAGCAGAAGTCTGCCAGGGAATTCAGTTGCAGAATTAAAGGTAACTGTATATGCCTTCATAGATGGAAGAGGTTGATAGGAATGTAAAATCAAGTCTTCTCTTTGTCAGAATCCTTTGTCCTTAACAGCATTGCAGACCTCAGAGAGGGAAAAGCTTATAATCAAAAGTGTTCCAGTCATCTTAGTATTCAGCATTTACATAGTACTTCAGATTTTCCATGCACTCTAGACAGCATCAGGGCCAAAATTTTCATAAATGCTCTTCAGCGTTGGGTGCTCAACTTGCAACATCTTGCAGCTGATTTTCAGAAGCTCAGCTCCCACCAACCTCAAATGATATTGGAAATAATTAACCTTTCTGAAAAATGAAGCCTAGAATGTGTTCATATGGGCATCCAAAATCAAAGGCAACTTTTGAAAATGTTGGCCTAATTACACTGAAGAGTAAATCTCTTACTTACAAAGTAATCATCAAAAGTAGGAGGCTTTTGGTCCCATGGGTTTTTAAGCAGGAACATGTGAGTTTCCATGTAAGAGATGCCTAGGACTCAAGAACATTTAAAGGAGACAGAAGCAGCAGTAGCTCCAGCTGAAAGCATACCCTGCCTCCCATGGCTTTTCTAATTTTTTTCCCCCTCGTCATAGCTGCCTAACCACAAACCTCATCATTAGAAAGAAGCAGGAGAAAATCATCAAACTGCCATGACAGCTTCTCTTTGAGTCTAAAGGAAAGCAATTAAAGCAAGCAAGGAAGAAACGGGGGATGTACTGAGAGCTAAGTCCCTCTCTTCAATGGTATGTACTTGCAATCAGAAATACCCATTAGCAATAGATCTAGTTGACTGATGGCATGTCACTCACCCATACTTGCCTGTCAGCTATTCATACATGTTACTGAACAACATTTTAGCAATCCAGCATCATACAATGAAAGGGGAGGCTGGAACAATGCATTTCTGCCTAATTCATAGGATTTTCTAATGCAATTCTTTAGTCTCCCTCCTTTACTCTAGGAATCATTACAACGATATACAGAAAAGTAGAATTAAGTGGCAGCCAACGTATTTTATAAATATATTGACAATTTGAATTTATTTTTTATCAAAATTATCACATGGATTGGGAACTGTAGTTGGCAGTTTTGGTAGTTTCTTATTTGTATAATCCCACAGAACTCGTAAAAGACCTTTACTGAAAAATCAAAATCATGTCTGTTGAAACCCCATGCAAATTACACACACATAAATCTTTTCCAGTCAGGAACTTTTAGTTTAGCTTCTTTAGTATGTCTCACCCCAAATTTGTGCCATGATGTATTGTTTATGGAGCTCTTTAATACAATTGCTGCATTCAATATACATTATTTCAGTTTCAGTCCATTTCAGGCAGTCATTTTAAACAACTTATTTTTTCTTACCGAGCTATAACCCACTGACTAAGAAGTCCTCAATAAGTTAAGCTGACTGCCATGAAAGAGAGCCATTAATCTTATTGACTAGCATTAATGAATACCAATGCCATAATAATTGCATGCATAATCACCTGGATTTTTCAAGTGATTTTCTAGGTCAGGGTCATGGTCCTATGGCTGGTATGTGTTGAATTACCAAGCATTCTTCTTATAAAAATAGTTCAGAAAAAATCTCAATTTATATCAAAACACAGGAAAAACAGGAGGAGATGCTGAAGTTTGTTTTCAAAGCCTGCCTTGCATCAAAGGATAGTTAATTCAAACCTCTGCTGTTTTAGGTTCATGTTGCTCACAAAGGTTGAGCATACTATTAGTATAACAGCTATCTTACTTCTCAGACATTATGCTCATGGGAAGTGTCAGCCATCCAAGGGCTAGGCTACACTGTCGGCGGCTCTGACAGAGTAGCATCGATTGTGTGAGTTCGATTGACTGTCTGTAAAGATGTGCTCAATCAAACCCAGAATTAGCTGGAGGTCGATTTGTTAATGTCTACCTGGCAAATAGTGTAGTGCTCTGTCAACTCAATGCAGTATGGACCTGCAGGAACTAGGCATTAGGCAGTTGAAGGGAGATGCGCAAGTTATTTTAAATAAATTGCGTATCTCACTTTGACTGCTACCGAAATCTCCCTGTAGTGTACACCAGTAGTTTTCAAACGATGGGTTGGGACTCGATACAGGGTTGCAGAGGCTCAGGTACCAGGTCACAGCACTCCCTGCTGCCACTGCAAAAGACTGGAATGCATTGCTCAAAAACGTAAATATTGGGTTGCAGGCATAAGTTATTTTTTCAATTGGGTCTCAAGAAAAAAAGTTTGAAAACCACTGGTGTAGAGCAGACCTAACTGTTAGTGTTAAAAAAGGCAAAAAGTGTAACATACCTGGATGAGGAAAATATATTCCCCTTCACTTCTGTAAATACATAACATTTTGCAAATTTCTACAGTTCCATTGTTGGTGACATCCAACTGGCATAACTGCATAATTCCTTTAGCAGAACCAGTCACATAGTTGCTTATATTATGTTCTAAATACAGCTGCATGAATTTTAAATTTGCTAATCTTTGTTTTAAGTTTCACATTTTGACTCTCTTCACAAGCACTTTTATAACTTGAGGTCATATTCTCATCTTGATGTGTTAGATTTTTCAGATGTAAATCTCTGCAGGAAAAGATCCTCAGTTTTCTCCATTACTTAAGATATGATCCTATTTTATTCTATTCTATTTTATTGAGACTGTGAAAGGACAAAGTAAAGCGTGTCCTTTGAATATTTTTATTATATGAAAATATTGGTTTTTTTCAGTTGAGCTATTCAATTTCAATGTAGCATCAGACATAACAAAATTAAACACTACGAGGTAACATGTAGGGATTGATATTAACAGCTACCAGAAGTACACATTTTAATCAGATTCAGAGAATTTTTTTTCAAGATTTTAATTCCTTTGTGTAATGGACACCATTGACTAAAATAAACTTGAAAAGACTGGTATTATGGCAGGTACATGTTTAGGGAGTTGAAATCTTAAAATATACATAAGCAAGTAATTTTATGATAAGGAAAAAGTCAACATGTCAGTGCTTCATGGTCCCTCAGATCAGTTACCTTGTTCCCTTCTTCTAGCCCCAACCTTCCTGCAGGGCTTCCTCCAGGAACTCTTAAAGCCAGATCGTGACCCACTATGCAGCCATGTTGTGCTTCTCTGGAGGCACAAAAGAATTTTAAACTACTCTAACAGGACAGTTGAGAATACCCTCAAATGAGGGAATCCCCTTGTGACCCAGTTTGAATAACTGTTCCTATACCACCCCTTCCACAGGAGGCATGTTATGAGATGAGGCCTGCTTGCTGCTGTGCTCTGGAGAGCCTGGCTCTTTGGGGACTGTTACCAACCAAAGTAAGTTAGAAAGGATGCTTTAATTTACTTTGGGATGAGGTCTCATCCACCTGGGAATCAGGGAACTGCAATGGTGGCCAATAGCTTCATTTTGCATTCTACCAACTCAACTCAGCTAGACCCAACAATTGAGACTTTAGCTCTCTATACAGCTGCATGGATTATCTGCATCTCTCAGATGTCTCTACTAATATAATAAAAATAATTTATCTTAAAAAAATCAACAGCCTTTATAGATGAATCCTTAGTAGAAAGTGAACAGGACCAAATAGAAACAGTTGCTATTGAGCATAGTAGGATTTCTGACAGAAGAATCTAATTGGTGAAAAGCCATTTAAAGCCAGGAACTTCTAGAGCCAGAAGTCCCCATTCTTAAAAGTTCTCAAAATCAGTAACTGGTGTGGGAAAAACTTAAATATTGTATTCTCAGCCTTCATGGAAAACTACAATAAATTACACAGCCCAGCAGAATATATTCATGGCCTTTTAAATTGTACAAACCACAAACTAAAAGAATGAGCAAATAAAAAGTTCTACAGAAGCAAGATGCCCAGGAGGAAATTTGTAAAATGGGAGCTCTTCTGTGACACAGAACCCCGGATATTCTCAGAAACTTGTCACAAAATCACATGTTTTATGAGAGTTACTGTAACACTAGGTTAGACTACCATCTGTGTGGCTGGGAGGGTGGGGGGCCATTGGATGCATGGATGACACAAAGCAAATCTACTGTTTGCAGGATGGTTTTTGTGAAGCAGGCCCTGTACAGTGGACCACACCAATGGAGTTTTGTCCATGGGGCATTCTTCCTAACCCACCCATCACTCTTTCTGGGCAATAAGCAACAGTAAATTAATCTCAGACTCAATGGCCCCTTGCTTTCTGTTCCTGGCTAACCTCTTAAATAGAGTTGTCAAGCTTGGGGAAATACCAACACTTTGAGGTTTGGTCCCTTTTATAATGGCTTACCAGTCACAATTGTTCAACAAGCTAGGAAAGAATTCCTCCCAGCCCTCCCCATCCCCTCACCTCCCACAAGAAGATTTGATTAAGAGCTGAAATGTCCAATGTGCTAGTGGGCTCTCAATTTCTTCCATTATTAAGAAAGTAATGGCAAACTATCCTAGAGCAGAGGTAACCTCTGTAGCTATACAAGCTCTGTGGTTTCACCTATATAGACATGAAGAGACAGAGGTTCAGTTTATCTAGATAGAACCCTAAATTTGACATTTTGTTGTGAAGTGGTGCGGATTGTATAACATTGATCTAATCTAGGACATCAGCTCATGTAATTTTCCTGTCTTCTGATATCAGCTTCTTCAACTATACCTGTTAATCACAGTGCATTCTTAGCAACAAAAAATATTTTCATGTGTAACAGAGTGCTTGCTGCTTGTTGGTTATGGCCACAGTTCAGTAAATCATTCAGGCATGTGCTTAAATCTCCCGACTTCAAATGCGACATTCTCAGTTTAAGTGCTTTGCTAAATTAGGATCTATAACTGTTAAAAGAGATTCACAGGGGTAACTTTGGAAAGCAGTTCACTTTCAAATTTATATTCTCATTGTTAGAGAATGAATGTGACTGTCTTTGAGGGTTTTTGTTGCAGTTGGTTTCTGAAGTTGGATTTGAAGTTACCATTAAAATTACATCATTTCAACTTAACCCAACAATAGCTTTAAAAGTTTAATTAACTGCCGTCTAAAGGAAATCCATATTTTTAAATGAGAACATTTCATTTGAAATTTATTTCTGTGGAGAAAACCAAAATAATTTAGTCCAGATATTTTACTTAATCTTCAGTGCAGCTTTTCAAATGAAAAATTTTTCATGGGGAAAAATATTAGGGGTATAGTCACATATTTGGAGTTTCCACTTGACATTAGATATGTAATGGCTCTTTCATACTGCACTAGGGTGAATGGTGTATTTTACATCTTGTAAAAATGTAAAGGTAAAATAATTTAGGAGAGAGACTTACATTATTGTGGTTCTTTCTGAATTATACACTTGTATGGAGAATCACTTCAGGTATGTATTCAGCAATGATATTTGATTTTAACAAGCAACCCTCATGACTGAAATTGTGGCCCTTATAAATTAAAAATTAGGAACATGAAGACAAATGTATTTCACAGAGAATGAGGCCACAAATGAAAATGTTTGAAGGCAAAATTGAAAATAAGATGGATGTTCTGAGGGCAATAGAAGGAGCTTACCATTCTACAAATGACCAGAAGCCAAGACAGAATAGAAGGTACGGACCCGAAATTGGAAGCAGCTCTGTTGAAGCAATGCTAACTTCACATGAATAAGATTTACTCATGTGACTAAGGGCTGCTGAATCTGACCCAAAATGTCTAAGCCCTAACTAAATTTAAAGAATCAAGAAACAACTGTTTTATTACCAATTTTTATATTCCCTACAGAAAACTCAGGCAAGCAAGCTGAACTTTAAATTTAATATAAGGATCATCTTACACATAAGTTAATTTATTATAAGTTAATTTTAGACCTTGCACTTACTGCACAAAATTGTCACATAAAGCTGCCACATTTCCAAACTCACTGGAGTCTCCTTGAAAATACTGACACGTTCAGTGAAGTACTAGAAATTAAATAAATACGGTCTATTACAGAGGTCCTCTGCATTAACAATTAACTCTTTGAAATCTTTTACAGTTCCCTGAAAGTGTTCCTACTGTTCCAGTAAATTGTGATTATAAAAAGTGAGGCTCAAATCATAATCCTATAATTGCATTCATGATCTATGATCTGCAAATGGTTTCAAATCCATTATTAAGACATATTAATGTATCTGGCAAGACACGAATTAATAGTAATTTTTACTTGTTTTGACTCATCTGAAAATATGACAAACAAGCATTTGGGGACATTTTGTAAACTGAATCATGCATTTAAAAATAATTGACAAAATTATTTTGAATGACTGAAGAGATGAGAAAGAAGGCTGGGGGAAAAGACTGCCCCAAACCTCAAACCCAGAAACCACATTTAGGTATCTAAATATAACTGGCCTGAATTTCAAAAATAATGAGCAATCAGTGGTAGTCAGTGGGCAGGTAGGTGCATTGAAATGTTGTATTCCATGTGATTGTATGCACAAAGACTAGTCAAATTTTTCATTAAAATTGGTTGCCACAGAAAACAAGATGTTCAGATAAACAACATTTTTAGTAAAACGAACAGAGTCCTATGGCACTTTTAAAGACTAACAGATTTATTTATCGCATGAGGTTTTGTGGGAGAAAATCCCACTTTGTCAGACGCTTTGAAGATGGGAAATTTACAGAATGAGAGGAAATTAAATGCAGGGAAGTATATGACATGAGATTAAAAATTTGCTGTTGCAGCCTGACCTGATCCTATGTCATACACTTCCCTGCAATTAATTTCCTCCCATTCTGTAAATTTCCAATCTTCAAAGCATCTGATGAAGTGGGATTTTCTCCTACGAAAGCTCATGCAATAAATAAATCTGTTAGTCTTTAAAAGTGCCACAGGACTCTGTTTTTCTGCAATAGACTAACACGACTACCCCTTTGGAAGTTGATAACATTTTTAGTGAAGTGTCTATATTTTATCAAAAATCCTAAAGAACTGAAAACTTTCCAACTGCATTAAAAACAAATGCAAATGTATGCAAATTTGACTCCATTGCCTCAGGGTTAAACAGGATTTTTCTTCTCATTACAACAGGTGATTTGACCTCACCTTCCTCAATATGCTGTTCCCTCGTGTTTGAATCCCAACACCTATTTTGATTTGCTGTTACAGCCTCACCTGATACTATGTAAGTTCCCCATCTTCAAAGTGTCTGACGAAGTGGGATTTTCTCCTACGAAAGCTCATGGGATAAATAGATTTGTTAGTCTTTAAAAGTGCCATGGGACTCATTGTTTGTTATCCTAATTCTACTAACTGAAAGACTATTCCACAATTACTATTGCGAGGTTGATCATGAAAACCAATCATCTAAGTAGCTTTACTGAAAGCATTAGAATTACCTAATTTACTGGATCAGACCTAGAATGACAGATGCTAAAATTAGAAAGCTTGTGCCTGAGACACAAGATGGATGAGGAAATACATTACCTGACCAACTTCTGTTGGTGAGAGAGACAAGCTTTCAAGCTTACAGAGAACTCTTATCTCACCCACCTCTCATATCCTGGGACTGACTGACTACAACAACACTGCACACAATATATATATATATATATATATATATATATATATATATATATATATATATATAATCTGTCATTCAGAAATATCTATTCAGGGGAGGAGTATTCTGGTAAAGATCTCACAGCTTGCAATTATGTTTATAATGGGCAGAAAGGCATTGCATAAGGCTTCCAAATTGATTTTCCCAGGTCCCCTGTAGATCACAAAGGAACGGAGGGGCTTCCCTTCTTCAACGTAATAAGGAGAGAGTAGTAGAGGAAGCAAACGTCTTCAATTGTCCCTCCAGTAGAGGAATTGTGAGGAAACTCCACAGGTTACCTTTGAAATTTTTCTCCCCTTAGGACTCCGTCCTAAAATTTTCTTCCGCAGCAGGAAACAATCTGAGCCCAATTATCATGGAGCTGGCTGAGATCAAATGGAACATACATAGCTGTACGAACTTGGAGAACACAATAATTATTTACTGGCTTCATGACGTGTGTAGTTTTTCTAGTCCACCTTTCTTCCACTTTGCTTATTGTCTAGCCCATTCTCATCAACCATCCATATTATATATGGCTGAATTCTGGCAAACTTGTATGTCACTAAAGCCAGCTCTATGATCAGAAGAGTAAGTGAAGAAAGGGAACCTGTGAGCAAAGGCGGCCTTAGCCTATCTGGGGCCCTAGGCAAAGGCCCCTTGGGGGGCCCCCTAGAGGGCTCCCTGGCACTGGTCCTCCCCTCCCACCCCCATGGCCGTGGCATCCCACCAGGGACCCCAAAACCCCACCCGGAGCCCTGCCCCTGCAGCTCCAGTGCCCCTCCTGGGTCCCCCATGACCCCAGATCCCTGCGGCCGGCCCCCTCTGCCCAACTGGTGCCCCAACCCACCCCCGCAGCCACAGCGCCCTGGATCCCCACCTGTGGCCCCAGTGCTCCACCTGGCACCCATGCAGCCCCAGATTCCTTCAGCCCCGGCACCCTGGAAAGGCCCCCCCACGGCCCTGGATCCCTGCTGCTGGCCCCTCCACAGTCCTGGCACCCTCCTGGGGGCCCCAGAAACCTCCCACGGCCCTGGCTTTTCATGGCTGGCCCACTCCTCAGCTCCAGTTCTCTGTCAGGGGCCCCAAAACTGGACCCGGTGCCTTGCTGGGGGCCCCAACCCCCCCACTGCCAAAGGCAGGGCAGAAGCGTGGAGCCTGGCTTCTGGGCCAGCCGATCCAGCTTGCCCCCCCCACCGCCGGGGCCCCCACAAGCTTGCTCGCTCACAGGAATGCCACCCCAGCCGCAGCCGCGGGCCCCATCCCTGGCCCCCTGCCATGTGTTCTGCATAGCGGGAGGCAGACACAGATTTTGAGGTAGGTAAAGGGGCCCCTTGCTGCTCGGGGCCCTCGGCGATCGCCTGCTTCGCCTACCCCAAAAGCCGCCTCTGCCTGTGAGAATGCAAGCTCTTGAAGCTCTTCAAGACTGAATAGCACCTATAACACAGCAACTAAAAGTATTTCAGATATTTATTTTACATTAGGAAAGTGACAAAGATCTATGTTCACAGAAGCACATTGAACTATAGAATTAAGGTTTTCCCCTGAATGTTGCCAACTTCTCCAAAAATACTTTCAGGGTTCTGTCAAAAAAAATTCAGAATGTAAAGCAAAATGCTTGTGATTTACATACAGATTATTTGAACCCCCTAGAGAAATATTAACTTACTCCAATCTTCTCAGTAAAAGTATTTACATAATCGCTTAATTATTGAGTATGCAATAAGTAATCCTTCATATTGAGAAATGTAGTCTGAGCATAATTTGAATATCATGAAGTTATTGCTTGATACTGTGGGGAATAAAAGACATTCATTCTGATCTCTGATACTGCTTCTATCCCTCCACATCCCCCCAGATCTGCTCCCCAACATTCAAAGTCCTCCCTGTTGTCGTTTCTGAAACCCACAGACTTTGTCTACATTTTGAGTAGGAGGTGTGATTCCCTGCTCGAGGAGAAAGTCCATGCTAACTCTGATCAAGCTGGCATGCTAAAAACAGAACATAGAAGTGGTAATGAAAGCAGGGCAAGCCATTCAGAGTAGCTACATGCCTAAGACTATATTTGGAGTTGTCAACCCCTCTTGCTGCTTGCCCAGTGACACCTACCCTGCTTTTAGTGCACTAGCTTGATCAGAGTTAGTGCGGGAATATCTCCACGAATTTACTTCTCCAGCTGGAAGAGTAGACATATTTTCAGACAAAATGATCATACTTTTCTTACACAGAACTTCTCCACTTGGAGAGAGCAAAACAATTTTACACCGGAGAGTAAATATTCTTTCTATCTTGCAAATAAGGTACAAAAGCACAGAGAGGTGAAATGATTTCTCCAAAGTCCGATAGCTGCTCAGTAACAGTCCAAAGAATAGAACCTAGACAGCCTGACTCTGTGGCCAGCATCCTATCCACTGGACCACACTACCTCCCTGAAGGAGTTTTAAGATTTTCCTGTATTGACTGTGTTCTTGTTACTACTTTCCCTGATCCCCAAGAACACAAATTCTTCCAGAATCCTTTTCTTATCTGGACAGAGGATTCACTTGCCTTAGCTGTCTTCTTATTACTAGCTCTACTCCCACTGCTGTTGGTCTGCCAGTCCACCTGTGTATGGCATTAGAAAATGTTAATTCTTTCCCAGAGACACAAAATTCATTTATCAGAGTACTTCATAAAGGAGATCCTACTCTGAAATGCAGGTACTTGATAAACACATTAACATGAAGGACGAGCTTAGACAAATTGAAAAAAAAAAAAACCCAAAAAACAACCAAACAATTCTTTCCTTACAAGGTAGAGATAGAAGAGGAAAAAAGTTTCAAGGGTTGGTCCCTATGTGGATACTGTATGCGGGTATGCATGTGTGCTATACACCAGAGCTAGAACCATTCATTCTAGTCTCCACTGATCCGTGTGTATGTCATGGCTCAGCCATGTGGTGTGCTTGAGATCTTATGAAACCACACAAGTCAATGCCCCCTCAATTCCCCTCTTACCATCTCAGGGGTGGAGTTGGAACACTCTTCCTCTTTGTTTTCAATCTGCATAGCAAAAGTTTTCCAGTAGCTTGTTCTTGTATATAGTTTTATTTGTAGTTATAGTTAGTATGCTTAGCATAGCTAGCCTTAACTATCATGGGATGTCCTACTACTCACATCCCACAAATCAGGTTTCAGAACTGCACATCGCACCCGAGATGCTTCTCAGTGAGTGATGAACACCAATGCTGCTTTTATGGCACTGAGGAGAGCCACGTCATCGGCAATGTTCCCTCTAAGGTTTGGTGCTTGTGTGCAAAACTTTCAAGCTGTGTGCAAAACTTTTTCTGAATAAAATTGTTGTGCAAACTCACGCGACAGAAATTATAGGCATTAACTGAAGTTAAAGTGATTGTAAATAGAATTAATTAATTGGGTTTAATTAATTGAATTTGAATTTTTAGAAAGGTTTTTATTTAAAATTATTTTTTAAAAGTTTTTTTAAGAAAGAAAGAAAGAAAGAAAGAAAGAAAGAAAGAAAGAAAGAAAGAAAGAAAGAAAGAAGCTGAGGCCGCTGGCCGGGTGGGGGGGGGTGTTAGGGAGGGGTGGTTGGAGCCGACTGCGGCCCTGGAGGACGACCCCGGCCCCGTGCCGGGAGGCTGAGGTCGTCGTCCCGTCACGGGGCTGTTGGGGGGGTGGAGCTGGCCCCTGCCCTGAGCCAGGAAGTCGAGGCTGCTGTTGGCGAGGGGGGTGGGACCCCACCCTAGCCGCATGGGGCAACCTGGCCTGCGCACCTGCCCCGCTCCTGGGCCTGTCTGCTCTGCCCTGGGGGTGGGGAGGGCCAGCCCAGAGGCCAGACAGCGGGCTGGGCCTGCTGCGGCAAAGCCGCAGCCCCGGGGCTTTGGGGGGAGGGTGGCGGGGGCTGCCGGGTGTCCCTCAATGATGTCCGGGGGGGTGCGGCAGCCACACCTGCGCAGCTTAGAGGGAACATAGGTCGTCGCCCGCTGCTCCATTTGTTGGTTATTTCCATTATGAACCCATGAAGCCAGAGAACTCAGGTTACACAAACACCTCATGGAGGAGACAATGCGTCTACATGCATACTCAAAAGTGGCACTAGAGGACCCACTAGAGCACCCAGCACTGCCATCACCACACCCAAGATGGCACAGATGGTACCAGAGGTTCCAAGTAAAACCCACTGTTTTCATAAGACTCACAGTCATGGGCACAAGGGCAGATCTCCGAGAGGGACTACTTCCAAGAGTAGCGCTACTTCCCCGAGTCGGGTTGGATGAGACATCACATGCAGACCAGGCAGCTCCACCACTGAAGAAATCCAAAGCGGAGCACAAGTCTAAGCATTGTGACTTACAGGAACACCCGGCTCCATCCACCACACTAGGCCCATCTGGTCTTTCATGGCTGGTACTGTGTATACTTCTAGTACCATGCCCATTTGATCATCTATCTCCTCTCACCCTATCAGCAGAACAGCTTCTGTACCTGGTGGGCTCCCCTGACAGCAGAGGTCAACCAACCTCATATAGCCTCCATCACCAGCAGATGAACTACTACTTCTATATCACCTTTTGGGTCTTGCCCACTCCTCTATTTGAGTTCATCTAGTATTGCTCATTGCCCTCCTACTACTTATGGATGATTTCTTGGCCTTCAGCTACCCAGCCACTATCCAGTTCCTTAATACCTTCCTTTGAATTAGGAAACCACTTGGGAACTTAATCTTGTCCTTGCTGCCCTCACTTAACCCTCCTCCACCTTTAAAGGCCCTTGGCACTTGTTCCCTCCCTCACCTATCCATGAAGGTGATCTTTTTAGTAACCATCATCTCTGCTCAACAAGTCAGCGAACTGGCAGCCATGGTAACAGACCCACCCGTCTCTGTGTACCACCGAGATACAATCTCACTATGAATCCATCCCAGGTTTTTCTGCAAGGTGACTCCAGCATTCCATCTTACTCAGGTCATCCATCTCCCAACCTTCTACCCTAAACTGGATGACTTTGCCAGAGACCATGCATTACGTTCTCTTGATGTGCACCATACAGTGACCATTTATTTCCAATGCACCTGCCCTTTCTGAGCCTCACCCAGACTCTTCCTCATCATAGCAGAACATAGTCCAGGCTGTGCCTTCTCTTCACAATGCCTCTCCTGCTATATTGCGTTACTCCCATTCCCAAGTCTTTCCACTGCCTGGAATCACTGCTCACTATACAAGGGTGCAAGCCACCATGTTAGCCCTCCTCGTGGGACCTTTTGTGGCAGGACATTTATAAGTTAGCAACAGTAGGTGTGGCAGTTGGCTGTGCAGTGCTATGAACTCATTTTACTGAGCCCTTGCTCCTTCTTCCAACCTGAGTACTGCTTGTTATGCTATTCATATATGGAATCCACATATGGGGCAATAGTCAATGAAGAAAAAAGTTACTTATTGTAACTGGGTGGTTCCTCAAGAAATGGTTCTCAATCTGGATTCCAATTTCACCGCCCTATTTCCTTTGGGATCTGACCCTGTCAGCAACAGGGAACTGAGGAGGCTTCAACCTCCATAGTCTCATAAGACCTCAGGTGCACCACATGGCCATGGTGCACCACATGGCGGGTCGACGGAGACTACTCCAAACAATTCAGACTCTGGTGCATGGCATGCATGCACACCCATTTATGGGCTCTAGATAGGGACCACACTTCTAAAAGAACCATCTGTTAGAGTAAGTAGCCTTTTTCCCCTGCAATATTCCCAAATCTGTTGTTTTAAGAACTGAGCTTCTAAATATGCCAGCTTTCTCATTTTTACAAATAACTAAATTACAAACAAATAGTGAAGAACTTGCTTTTGATTTATCATAACAACTGTCTCTAAATTGTAATCTACTTGGGTAAGGAACCTTATTTCCTTGTATCTGTAAAAGCTCTTTGTTTACTTCCACAAATATATAGATATATACATTGCACTGAGAAGGCTCTTTTACATGAATTACTCTAATAAATGAATTATGTGCCTGTGGTAAAGAACTAACATTTTCTAAGATACATAAAGGAACTGAATACCACTGATGTAGTGAGCTACCAGATAGTGGCATAATATGGTACCATATATGGCACCATAAAAAGTATGGTAACACATACTGATTGAGTACAATCCTGTGATTTCAGGTTTCCAAAGATATTTGATCATTTCATTCACTACTGGCAAACATCTAATACTTGAGATATATCTTATCTTGGTAATGTATGATGATCAGAATTCAGAAAGAAATCTACATTGGCCTAACAGAGTTTCACCTGAAGTTGATAACACTACTAGTGATTAAAATGGGAGAGGAGTTAAGTCAACATGGAATATTTTTGAAAATCTCTTTTTAACTGCACATCACTGTCTCTCTGGAGTAGTGAATGAAATTAAACTTTGTGAGCTCTGTATACGAGTTCAGTTGACTGATCTGTATGAGAGCCAATATTTGTGTGCAATTCTAAGTATATCATTTCTTGCTTTCGGAGCTGTTAAAAACAAAAACAAACAAACAAAAATCACCAATCAGTTGAAAAATCTCATCTACTGAGCTTTGGAAGCCAGAAAAAAAAAAAAAAAAGATATGTCAGGGATTCCCCTGCTTCATTTGGGTATATCCTAAACATAAATACTAATTTCAGTGAGCAAGAGCAATGACAAGAAATGTATATCACCCCATAAGTAGGCAGAGTAGAGCAGTCAATTTAGCTTTTCTGTTTTAATCTCCTGTAGAATGACTAAGAAGATTAAAGAATGATCATTTGGGGCCAAAATAGTCCTTGGTTTGTCTAAGCTCAAAGGGAAAAGATTTATTTTTATATCAAGTAAATGGGAAAACCTGCTCGGCCATTTGGTATTAAGAAATTGGATGGTCAAGGGGGATTGGAATATACTTTTCCTGTCACTGGAAATTTAAAAAAAGGGGGGGGGGAGGAGAAAGGAAGTGAATAGCTTTAAAATGGCTTAATATTTTGCTTGTTTGTGTTTCTCATTCTGAACCTTCCTAATGTCTAGTTCACAGTTAAGAACAGCTACTTGGTAAGCATATATGTGTGTGCTTGGCTCAGTCAGGGTTGAATGCTTAGTATATTATTCAGGTGGAGCACAAATTAAATGTTTAGGCTAGAGTGTGATATCTTTACTAACTTCTTACTTCTCCAGCAGTCCCACTAAAATGAGCACTACTTACTGTGAGCAGTGACAGTTGTCCTAAGTACAGCACTAAATACATCCAGAGAGACGTTTTCTGCCCTGAACAACTTCCAGCCAGATTATTGCATCATCACCAGTTTCCCTCACCACTGCACTTTCTGATTATATAGCGCATATATATGGCATATAGTTTTGTATGGATTGCACGTAGTTGAGGCTACTTAACACTTTCCACTATAAAACTATATGGCAGGGGTTGGCAACCCCCAGCACACATGCCAAACTTGTCACGCGGGCCGATCCTGAACAGCACGCTCAGGCTCTCTGTGCTGGCTCCGCCCCCCAGCATGGCCTGGGGCCACAAGAGCCGCATGCTGCAGCTCCAGGCTCCCCCCCTGTGGCCGTGTTTCTCCGCTCCGCCCTGACTGGGGTGGAGGCTCCAGTCCCCGGGACCCCGACTCCACAGCAAGGTAAGTGCTCGGGTCAGGAGCTCGGGGCTCAGCTCGACGCGGCCCAGCCTGGGTTGTGATGTGGAAAGGAATGAGATGGACAGCAGGGAGAAGAGAAGGGAAGGGAAGGGGGCTGGAAACACTACACATATCATGAAAGACATTTCTTTCAGTAAGCAATTATTTTGTCTTCTCTGAATTGTACAAGCATTGCCTCATTTGGTTAAATATTTTCCCTACATGCCAGAATGATCAGTCTAAGGGCACCTGATGTTTATTGCTTACAAATTATGTTGGAATGGCTTTGCAAACATGCAGGTTAGTGTTTGGAGAAAGTTTAGAGAGCACGTTATTTTTGGCACTTCCAAAGTTTGCAAAAGAAACAATATCTAAGGAAGTTCAGTTAACAAAAAAAAATCTGTTTAACCAGCATAAAATAAACAGTTAAAAGCAGATTGCAGGTGGGGGGGGGGGGGGGAGAAGTTATGGAAGAACTCAAGTAACCACTAAGGTGATGTTTTCTTTTTCAGGCTCTGCTCACCTCAGACTTTTCAACAACTATTCACAGATGCCTGAAAAGCTTGTTTTAAGTTTCAACAGTGATTCCAAAGGAAAAAATAATCATTCAGTACTTTGTGCTACAATGCTCATGAGCCATCCTGAATCTTCTGTTAGCCCTGTGACATATTGTTCAAGTAAGAGGTGAAAGCACAGAATCAATATAAAAACAATTTGTACACCAAATACAAGTGGACACAGCAATGAAGCAGAATGACTGTATTTTTAACTGGAAAGCCGCATCTGCTGAATAAATAAGCTTCTCTCAGCAACATATATGAGGACTCAATGAATAGATGTTGGATTTAAGAATGTGTTTCCCTGCTGGAAATCTTTAAATGATCAAATCCTTTTACTCCACAGAGACTTACAAAATGAAAAGGGATTTTCTTCCAACAGTAAGCATTCATCACGTTGTTTTGATCTTAAACTGCTACTAGAGCCAGACAGAAATGGGTGTATGCTTACCTCTCCCCCACACGTCTTTTTAAGTCTCCTACAATGGCATTTCAGTTCTAAAAGAGTTTAAAAATCTGACTTTTCAGCATGGTGATCACTACCAAAGAATTCCAAGGTGCCAATTTTAATCATAAAACTCCCAGTTGCAAAATAATTTCTCAAGGTTGCATGCTCCCCAACTTCCTTTTCTCCCTGCAGGGCACATAGGAGAATTCTGGTGTGTGTGCTACACAGAGATCACCATTTTCTCCCACTGTCTGCCTCACCTGACAGCCACACAGTGTGTATCATGTAGAAGGTTTTCCACTAGGGGACTAAGTTGTAGTATGCATCAGTTGTCCTTTCCTTTCCCCAGCATACACATGGGTTACATTCTTCAGACTATAACTGGGTACCCAACTGCCCTTGGCATTGCAGAGATGAGGGTGATAGCACAATTTGGGATGATCATGATATTCATAAAGCCACTCTCTGCTCCCCACACCAAGATGCCCTACATTTTATTGTATTTTTTACTGGTATATGCAGTGAGAACACTTTAATATGAGAGTTTACTGATGGCTGTGAGCAAAAAAATGGACTATGATGTTTTTTAAAAGGGTATCCAGGAAATTGATTGAGAAGAATGGAGCTGTTAGTTTTAGGGAAGAGATTAATAAGAGGAGACATGATACAAATATGCAAAATAACAAATGGTATCAAAAGCATACAGTAGAATCTTCTATTCATCATGTCTCTTGATATAGGAGCAAGAAAACCACCACTGAAATTGAAAGATAAATTTAAAACTAATCAAAGGAAATATTATTTACTGGATCTCTTTGCCACAAAATATAATTGAGGCCATGAGATTAGTAAGATTCAAAAAGAGCTTACCTGTTTATTATAGGCAAAGCTCGTAGTGACGTCTATAGTTGAGATTGCTGAACCACTTTCCACTGAAGACCTTGCTTTCAGTTGCTTATAACATAGCCGATCTGTAACCTTTCAGGCTAAAGTTTTTCATGCCATGTAAAGTATCATAATGACTCCATGTGGGTATCAGTATGGTTCCATGCGATAGAAGTATTGTTTTGTTTTACCTTGCTTGTTTTAAAATTCTACAAAATTCTACAGAAAAAATAATGACATGATCGCATACTCATTTTTTCCCCCTACTTGGTGCACAGGGTGGACCATGCTTCTGGGATGAATCAAGATTGTATAGTGAAGGTGACATGACTGTAGAATCCCTCCCTCATGTGCTGCAGAATTCATAAGGTTTGTAGTATAGCTGGCTGGAAACGGGAATTACCATTCCACTGGAAAGTCCCAAAATAAAATAAAATGTTTCAAAATGCAATGAAAACTAAGATTTTGAAACTTCTTGCAGAAAGGGAATCCCCTAGTTTTATTTAGAGAATCTAAATGACATTTTGTTTTGACCCATTAAGATGTATTTCTGAGCTCCATGGAGCCGTGGTAGCCCAGCATGCAGGGAGCAGAGCAGCTCTGAGAACCAGGGAGCTGGCTCCAAAGGCTTCCAAGCTACCAAGGAGCTGAGATCCTAGAAACCCTGATTCTGAAGCATCTAGCCTGGCTGATTGCCCCAGAGCTCAGGAACTGGGACCTAAGACTGCTGACTCTCCATCGGCCTGCCAAGCAGCTGGGAGCCTTGTTTTCCCACAGCTTGCCAAGCAGGCTACCGAGGAGCTGCCACATCAGGACTAGCAAGAAACCAGGCATAGCTCCACTGGAAGCATGCCTACTTTCCACTGGATATTGTTGAAAGTGATACAGCCTTCTGGAATGCTTCGATTTAGATTAATCAGAATTTTCCCCCAGAAAAGCTTTCCATTGCAAAATTTCTGATCCGCTCTAGTGGGTGATGATTGATGCAGGGAACTACAGTAACAGAAAGGATAGTTATGGTTAATGCAGCTGAATGCTGCCTTAAAGAATTGGACTGTAGCCATGTCTCTGCCAGTAAGTCCTCCTGTGATGTCACAAACTAAATTATTCACAGGTGTTCACCATTTATATGTTCCTCATTTTCTGGAGGTTCAACATGAGCCCCAGGGTCTGATTTGCAGAAGTGCTGAGCACTCCCAGCTACACCAGATGACACAGGGAGCTGTGCTTTGAGACTATAAAGTGCTTTATAATGGTAAGTACTCTGAAAAATCAGACCCAAGGTGTTTCAAATTGGGCACCTAAAATTAGTGAACACCTTTGACCTTCATCTGTCTCTCTCTGAGTCCCACATCTGCAAATGTGGCTAGAAATATAAGCCTGACCTCACAAGGGCATTGTGAAAATACTTTCATTAATGTTTATGAAGCGCTGAGATACTAAGAACCTTAGAAAAACCCAAGAGGTTATTAATACATCTGTCTTCAGAGCGGAGTATGTATAATGTGCAGTAAATAAGGCATGGAACCACACATAATAAATATTGAATAATTCTCATCCAGTGATTATTGTCCATCCTATATAATCATGTAATTAGGGTCTGTGACATAGAGCTGCACATTCAGGTTACATGGGCAACTTTATGTCCTGCATTTCTTAAATTTTAAGTTCTTCATTGTGGAAGCTTACTGGAGTTTATGTGCGTAGTATAGACAAGGATTGCCAGAATCATAATAGTAAATGCCAACAAATAAACAAAACATGAGTTTTGAAAGGGATATAAATCCTCATTACCGAAGCCTAAAGTCAAGCTGTAACAAATTGGAATTAGAAGAAATCTTTCCCTGAGAGTACATTATGCAGAACTGCTTATTGCCGAGTATTGTTCATCTTTCTCTGAAGCATCTGTAGTGGATTAGCTGGACCTCTGATCTGACCCAGTATGGAAATTCCAGTGATCTACCATCGTCAGTCAGGATGAGTGGTATGCATTTTCTTCAAAGAATCAACTCACAGTGCTATTCAACATAAATAAGGCTGGTAGGCTATGTTAGAAAAGGGTAATTGTACAGTCACAAGAATCAACACACAAGAGTTTTTGGGAACTGCTTCATTAAGCTGTGGAATTCTTCAAAGGGAAGTGGTTGGAGCTTTTTTGCTTGAGACATTTACAACCAGACTAGTCCAGTCACTATAACATAAAAAACAGTGAATAGTCATGCACTATGGTAAGCAGCAACTCCAAAGAACATGAATTGCATTCTAAACTTTATTTCAAAAACTAATTACAGATGCAGTAAAGTCAGTCAGAACTGAAGGGCTTTGGAAGACACCACACTGCTGTAGCAGTTTTAGAATTGGGGCAAGAGCTATCCACAAATATACAACAATTTATGTAGATTATCATCATCCAGCCAAGTAAATAATCTCTCTGAATTCACCATGAATTTTAACTAGTGGTTGGAGCAAAAGCTGTCATTGTTTTATTGTATTCACATTGACTCTGTGATTCAGTGAACTTATTTGTAAAATGGGTACTGCACTTACCTCATTGTAATATTTAATGCTGTAAAAACACAGAATCAGGAGTGTGCTTCATATAAGTGTAAACAGTCATCCTCATCCTCATCATTAATTTTGTTAAGATTTAGGCATGATGGATTGCATATTAACATGGGGATAGAAAATATATGGCCCAACATTTAATTCGCAGAAAGAAAAATGTTGTGGCATTTACCAGGATCCATAGATTCCTAGGCTAGAGGGCTATGTCTAGACTAGAAAAGTTAAGTCGACTTTATTAAGTTGACTTAATAAGGTCGACTTTAAGTCGACTTAACAAAAGTCCCTTCTCGACCTTATTAAGTCGACTTAATAAAGTTGATTTAGGTGCTAATCCCCATCCACACTGGTTTAAGTTGACCTAATAAGGTTGACTTAAGCATTAAGTCGACCTAAAATAAGGTGTTATTAAGTCGACTTAATTTTTCCTTAAATCGACTTAAGGAAATGCTTAAGTTGACATAGGGAAAGCCCAGTGTGGACACGGAGTAGTTTAGGTCGACTTAAGCCTCCTTAAGTCGACCTAACTTGTAAGTGCAGACGCACCCGAGGAGACCATCCCTGTGATCACCTAGTCTGATATATTGTATAATACAGGCCACAGCACTTTCCCAGACCAATACTTAAAGCCTGTCTCCAATTCCATATTTTCAGTAGTATTACAAGTTCCAAATGGGTAGCCATGTTAGTTTAGTTCAGCAAAACAAACAAGGGGTGCATCTACACTGGCAACTTAGGTTGACTTATGGATGCTTTAGTCAACCTACACAAAGCCACATCCACACTGGGCTTTTATTAAGTTGACTTAATAACACCATCTCTGAAGGACGACTTAAGTCAACTTAAAGCCAGCATGGATGGGGAATAGCGCTAAGTCGACCTTATTAAGTTGACTTAAAGCCAGTTAAGTCGACTTAACAGACTTTACAAGTGTAGACACAGCCAAGAAGTCTAGTGGCACTTTTAAAAACTAACAAATGTATTTATTGCATGAGCTTATGTGGGAGAGATCCCACTTTGTCAGACACTTGAAGATGCAGAACCGACAGGGAGGAAAAATAAATGCAGGGAAATGTAAGTCACAGGATCAGGTCAGGCTGTTTCAGCAAAGCAGAGCAGTTGTTTAGATTCAAACAGTGTGGAACAACATATTAGACGGAGGAGAGGTAGAGAGAGGTGGCAAAATCGCTTTCGGTAATAAGAAAGCCAAATGATATCTCTGTTACAATGCAAGGTGATGATATCAAATTTGCATTTGAATCCTAACTCTGTAGTTTCTCTTTGAAACTTTGATTTATAATTAGCTTGTTTAAATACAGGAATTAACGTATCTTTCATGGAGGAAGCAGAGAGATTGAAATGTTTTTGAAAGTTATTTCTGATGTTAGATTTGTGTCCATTTATTCTTTTGCACAGAGATTGTCCAGTTTGTCTAATGTACAAGGCAGAAGGGTACTCTTGGCAAATGATGGCATAAATCACATTGGTGGATGAGCAGAGTTTCTCACAGTGGAGTTTAAGCTTTCACAAAGCTTGTATGCCAGTAAGAGGTCGCTTACATGAATTTTACATTAGGTGGATAAAATCCACTAGAGAAAGGGCCAGATTCTGCTCTTAAACTAGTATGATGCCATTTACATCAGTGGAGCTATTCGTGATTTACACAGTGTAAAAGAGAAAAGAATCATTTCTTTTCTAAGTAGACCTATCCATGCTGATTATCTAATGAGACATTAGCAGTTATTTACAACAATTGTCATAGTTTGCTACATGGTACACAGTAGATTTTTCTACACTGGAGACATTTAAAAAAAAAAAAGAGTTTGTAAAGAGGTAAATTAAGGTAGAGCTTGCAGTTCACAGCTGCTCTTTTCCATTTGCTTTAGCTAGCATAAAGAACTACAAACACCCTTAACAGTCCCCTGCAACAAAAATAAACTGTGAAGAAAAGTGTTGTGGGAATTATTTTGCCAGAAGTGGAATGCCATTTCTGTCTTAAAACTCTGCCAAATCAAGGTATTAGCACACTCTCAACCAAGCCTATCAACATACCTGCATGGTACAACTGAGGCCCACTTTTCCTTCCTTCACCTAGGGGGCCTTTTATGTTATGCATTGCAAAGAAACAGTTGAGAGAGGGAAATGCAGGGGTTTGCTTTCATTGGGTTGGCCTGGGATCTGAAGCAAAGGAAGCACTGTGCTGAACTGACATGAGGGAGAGGGAAGAGAATGCAGTGCAGCTCCCCCAATCCATGGCAGTCCCTTCCATCCAACATTTCCTTTCCCCAAAAGATCAGATCATGAAATAAATAGATGCTAGGTGCAAGCTGAATATTAGCCTGTTAACAGCTCATAGTAATGCAATGAAGTCCATCTCCAATTTGCTTTTTTAAAATGCTGTACTTGCTGGTGCTGGTTTAGTTCTCTCTCTCTCTCGCTCAAAAAAAAAACCAAAAACCCCAACCCAAAACAAACAAACAAACAAACAAAAAACAATCTACAAAAAATCTTACCAGAATTTGTTTAATTATCCCTTCTTATTTCAACAACTTAATACTGATGATGAAGTTGAAAGCACTATACGCAAGAATGATGAAAGGTAGACCTTGTCTGCACCTAAAAGGATTTGCTGTATCGATATTCTGTGCTAACAAAACCATTAGCAAAAATGAGTTCTTTTGCTGGTATAGCTCAAACCAGTTCCCTGAATGAAATATACTATGCTTGCAACAGGACATCTTTGCTTGTATAACTGTCTACTTTAGAGCTTTTGCCAGCATAGCTAATGTCAGTTGGTGGGAAAACAAAATCAAATCCCTGACCAACAGAACTAATGGGAGGCAGAGAGAGAGAGAGAGAGAGAGAGAGAGAGAGAGAGAGAGAGAGAGTGTGTGTGTGTGTGTGTGTGAGAGAGAGAGAGAGAGAGAGAGAGAGAGAGAGAGAGAGAGAGAGAGACTGTAGTCTTCATTTTCATCAGAAGAGCTCAGAAAAGAACATTGATCACTAAAGCACATCCAAAGTCTGGCAGAAAGCTGCATCTACTCTTGCAGCACTGTATCTGCAAACATGAAACAGATCTGGCACAAAGCCATTGTAGAATACTGATGATGCAACAAATTACACAGGGTGAAATCTTCGTTTAACCTTGGAAGGATAAAAATTCCTTAATTTAATATTCATTGACCACCACCTTAGTCTGATCAATATTAATTTCTAATGCCAGAACATCTCCAAGGACAGGAGAGTCAATAAATGCTTATTGTGAAAAAATGAGCATTTAATCTTTTTAAATAAAATAAATTATCACCCAAAATTAAAGTCTGTAAACAATATCTGTCTGAGGTGCCTACCAGCAGAAATCAGCCTTACAGCTTTTTAAAACTCTTCAAGCCACCGTGACTAATTTGAATCCCACAGAAAATTTGAACTGGAAAAGTCTCGGGTTCTCTAATACGTTTCCCTTTGAATATGCTGGATCGCTCCATATAGCATATTCTCCTGTCTTTTGGTCAGTCTGTGTTGACATGTTTCAAAATTCACATTGTTTCTTGCATTATCCTGCTCTCCCCTGCAAAAACCTTAGTTTCCCATGAATCCTGCAAGAGAGAGAGATTCTACTTCTGCTGTGCTATCAAAACAAACAAACCTTCCACCACTGTGGGTTAATATATATACATGGAATACCGCAGTCTGTTTCTCCCTCCACCCAATCCTGCCTGTAACAAAGTACATTTTAGCAGCTCCTACTGTTATGGCAGCGGGTACTGTGGGACCAATGGGACCTCTGTCCCACTGCAGGGCTTTAAGAGAAAGCGCATGATTGGTTCATTTGTAGACTTGCACATCTTTCCCTACTATTTTGATCCTGGGTAGCCAAACAGAACATGAGTTTTCCTCTGTGATGTGGCTGCGTTTTGCTAGTGACACAGCCTACACAGAGCAATGAGGTTCATGGGACTGCTAGGGGATATTGTGTCAATTAGTGTCATGCTGGGGAGAGGGTATTATCTTTTCTTGGCTGACTGACAGCATATCAGCCACAAGCCCTTCAGAGTACTGTTTCAAGTGTTTCTTATAATGTCATACATTGGTTACTAAAATCTGATTTAAGAGGCGATTTAATATGAGCTACATTCTGTCAATTATGAATGAAAAACTGATTGGGGCTGACGGGTGGGAGGTAATGTCTGTGCTGAATATTCAACTGATTTTCACTGTCTTTTTGAAAGATGGGGACTGGGAGCGAATTAACTGGTTTGCCAAGTTTCTCACCATGTTTCCCAAGTAACTCTCAATCACTCTACTTACCCTCAGATTGGCCAATCATATGTGGCCTATCAGGTATGTCTATCATGGTAGAAAAAGGTGTGTCTCTTAAAACATGTCTGTGCCTATGGCACAATATCAGTATTTCAACCAATGCTATGTTAGTAATGTAAGTGCATACAGCAGAAGCTTCAGGGGAAAGGTAGTATTAACAGAAAAGCTATAATTCCAAACGGAGATAGCAGTACACCTTAAGAGTGACTATATACTAAGGGTTGGATTTTTACAATACTCCATCTATATTCCTAATATGCCTGTTTTACTATAAAACACTCTCTCGAACTGGTTTGGCAATTCCTCACCTGTGATATCTTGGTTCTTACCCGTGACCTAAAATCTAGACCAACAACACCCCTTGTACCATTAATGTAAACCTAGCAAATGCATGTTTTAAGATACAAGATATTTAAAATAAATTAGTGCCGTTTGGCTTTGATGATTAAGCATTCAAACCAGCTGCAACATGTTCATAGAGAAGAGTAATCCAATCAGAGTGCAATATTCAAATATCTTAATCAATGACTGTGTAATCCATCTTTATTACACTGTCAGCAAATGCATGGTTCAGCCAACCACCAGACCAAGGTTTGCCTAGACTATCTGCACCTTTTCTTATTTATCACACAGTAAAGGGATTTTTAAAAAATAGTTAGACAAGACAAACAAAGTATTAATAATCTTTGTCTATAATCTACTTGCTTTTTGAGATAGCCTTTTCCTTAATTCTTTATTGAAATAGTCATATGATCTTACTGAAATCTAATTTATATCTGTCCTAATTATACAACCCTTAAGGGATTCTGTAGGAAGCCAAGTATACATTCTTCATCATCATCAATATCATATTACTTCAAATCTATTTTTAAGATGCTGTTCTCAGCATTTCATAGTGACGTCCAGAATTCCAAAACAAAATAGATTGTTATTGTCTGATGTCTGTAATCTACTACTTACTTGTACATCATTTTTCAGTTAGTACAATATCATTCCCACTTTATAGTTGAATAATCTAGTAAAATATTATTGTGATGCCTATTCATGTTGCAGTAGACAAAAATCTAAGTTGCCTTTAAAATCCCTTACGATCAGGGAGTTATACTGTGGTTGTTGTAAACCTGTATCAGAATGAAGATTGACACAGAGTCTTAGCCCATTAAAAAAATTCTGACACATTAAAAATACTCTCACTTGTTTGCATCTTAACATAATGTAATACTAATAAAATGCTATCAGTTTTTCACATTTAAATTAGGAACAGTTATTTCAAAAAGCAAAAATAATCTTAAATTTTGCCTGGAGCATGACAAATAATCTTCTCATAGTTGCTTTAGTTATTAAGCTTTGATAACAGAACAAGTTGTTTTCTTCAATAAATAGTAGGAACATGAAATATACAAATTAAGTAAATACAACAGAATCAAAGAAGCATAAGCATGCACACTATTATAAAAGTTACAAACATTTCTTTCAAGCACTTTAACATACTTGTTTCACCTTTCCATTTATAGTGAATATCCATATCTGGCTTCTGAGACCCATGCAAGCAGGGCTGGATTATCACAGGGGCTAAAGGGGTTTAAACTCTGGGCCCTGGCCAAAAGGGGGGCCCTGGGCTCCAGCCTGTAAATCCTGAACAATAATCTGGTGCTCCCCACCCCACTCAGTGCTGGCAGGGTAGGAGCGCTGAGAGTGCTTCTGCCCTGCCCTGCCGACTCTGTGGGCAGGGGGTGGCGTAGGGTCCTGGCACCAGAGGCTGAGCTCTGGGCTCCCACCCTGCCCCGGGGTTGGCTGGTCTTCCCCCAGGGGCGGGGCAGGCCAACGCCTGTTTGCTCTGGCTGGCCTGGCCTCCACTCCGGGCACGGTGCAGCTCTCCAGGGCCCATGGCCCTGGGGGACTTGCATGGGGAGCTGTTGCACTGTGTGCCCGCTGGCTCCTGCCCTGTCTCCCCCAGTCATAGGCCGGAGCGGGAATGCCCTCTGGTCTCAGTGCGCATCCCAGCAACGGGGAGGCAGGGATCCAGTTCCTTTGGGGGGGGGGAGGGAAGGTAAGGGGGAGCCAGCCTGCAGCCCCCAGGTCAATTAAGTCAGCTCTGCAGGCAAGCTTGCAGGCACTCAAATGTCCCTCTTTCTTTTAGATATCACTCATTAGTCCTAAAGTTTCCTGTGTTCCTCATTAATTTGGTGTTTAGGCAATTATATTTCAGTAGTTGAACACTTAACTTAAATAGCCCTCCATTGTCAGGCCTTTGCCCCTACCCTCTTGGAATTTCATTCCAGCATGGAATTGAAAGGACAACAGAGAAGACAAAAGACTGCACATTCAATATGGACTTTGCACAGTACAAGACATCTGGGGTAAGTCTACACTAGATAAAGTTAGGTCGACTTTGTTAAGTCAACTTAATAAGGTCGACTTTAAGTTGACTTAAAGTCGACCTTATTAAGTTGACTTAAAGTGGTTACCCTGAACCTGGACTTAGTAAGTCGACCTAACTGCCCCTAAATCGACTTAATAAAGTCGATTTAGGGGTTAATCCATGTCCACACTGTGCTTAAGTCGACCTAAGGAGTCGATGTAAGGGTTAGGTCGACCTAACAGCAGTTCTTACCAAGTCAACTTAAGCTTTCATTAAGTTGACTTAAGGAATTTCTTAAATCGACTTAATGAAAGTCCAGTGTGGACGGGGAGTAATTTAGGTCGACTTAAGGCTACTTAAGTCGACCTAAATTGCCAGTGGAGACATACTCATAGAGAATTCATAGCCTCATACAGAGTTCATAAATTGTACAGAGAGGTTCCTTAAATCGTCATGTTATATACACAACTATTGCCTGGTTCATTATGCTTTTGTTTAACTACAAGTCAGAATTTCATAAAAAATATAATGGAAAGGATATTATGTGGAAGTGTAACATAAAACAAATCTTTGCATATATGAAGACAGCTAATATAGAAAGCCTCACTTACTGTTACCTAAGATGAAATGAAACTAACAAACAAAAAGGTCACTGCTTCAATAAAGCAGTTGTTTTGCATTGGAAATAGGTTCCTGACTCCAGCTCTAACAGTGATTTTACCAGCATTCCTCAGAGTAGTCACAGGCATATAGAGCATCTGCTGAATTTCTGTCATAAGCGAGAGACTGATTGAGAGCTGTAACCAATTTTCTACTTATGCAGAACTGAACTGAAAGACCCAAATCTCATGGAAAAGAGTCAAGGTAGTGGGTACGGGGCAGTGACAGAGTAGCAAAGCTGCCTCTCCTTTATGTCTGTTATGATAGAACCATGCTCCACACAGTTATGGAGACCCTTACCAGAAGAAACAATTGTACTTATGGCTTTCTGTGGTGCAGAAATCAGTCAGGAATGAACTTGATGCTTAAACCAAGTCCCTATCCCCAACTGTATCATTTCTGAACCACAGAGTGGATCTGTGCACACAAGGGAAGAGCAGGTACAACAAGACTCAAATCTCAGGGTCCGTGGAGAGATGCAAAAGAAATACCCAGCACTTGCAAGGCCAGTGACCTCATGGAAGCATCCACTTCCCAATGCTCCTCCATTACAAGCCTCACCTATTAGACAGAGCTATGGACCAGACTGATAGTGCCCAGAGATACAGATTAGAGTGTGTGTCAGTATGTGTTGGAAACAATTTTTAAGATAAAGTCCCAAAGATAATTGGTCCCTGTACATTGCTTTACTGATGACTACAAATAGTTGATATCCTCATTGTATTTGTATAAACACATTTGAAGTTTTAACAATATTTCAACTGAAGTTTTCATTAAATGTGACAACTATTATTACCCAGATCTCATTTAATATGTATGTTTTAGGTCTAGACACATGTAATAGAAGATAATGAACTCAAATCACAGGAAAAAGAAAAGCAGCATAATAATAAATGCAAATAGATTATCCAAATACAGCAGCAGATAATTTAATTTATCTTTTCCTCCAAATTAAAGAAATAATTGGTTTTGAGTTTTCATTACGTTGATAGGATTTTATATTTTTTGTAAATGGCATTCTAGGTAACCAGCAATATTTCCAGTAAAGTAACAACTTCTAAAGGAGTTATGCATTATTTATGCTGTTTTAGAAGATGTTGAAAGCCAACATTTTCAAAAGGAATTTTTAGTTCTTTATTAGATAAAAGGGTTTTATGTATGTATCAAGTTTTCCTGTATTGCTGGATGCCGTGTTTTGCTCTTCTTCTATACAGTTGAATAAGTGATTCATAGCCAGCTTTTTATTATTCACTAAACAACTTGTTCAAATATGAATCAGCAACTTGAAATTTTCAATCAATTTTTTTATAGCGAAGTTTAAGAGAATGCATTGAAAATGTGAGCAAAAAGCTGTTTTCTTTTCAGCCTATGGAGGGAGAACAAGTTTTAAATTCCTAGTAAGTGGTGATTGACCAGCATGCAGTGGTGCTACCTCCATTGTATGCCTTTGAGTAATCAAAAAGTGAGGTGGAAGATTTTCTATTTTCTATTATTTCTATTCTAGATTATGGAAGATTTTCTATTTGTTATTGGTGCTGGGTTTTGGTAATGGTGTTTTTTGGTTGAATGGTTGTTTTGCTTGGTAAACAGAGGGAGTGCTATAATCTGGTGATCCTCCAAAGTGGAATGAATAGCAGGGTTTCATTCTGAGAGGAGAGCAGGTGTTGGCCTGTCACTTCCAAGAATACATACAGATAGACTGTAGAACATAGGTACCACTCACAGCTGAACTACATACTCATATCTGACATTACCCTGGCTCATCATCCCTCCCATCTTCAAAATAATTTGGCCTAGAAGCACTAAATTTCCTTTATTCTTTTGGGTGGTTGATGAAGAGTCTCACCTTTGACTAGTTTGGGGCCATTGGCAGGCAACTGTTTGGCTACTTAGAACTGTTTCATATACATACGTTATTTATGTCTGATTTATGCTTTATGAAGCATTCCTGGGCCTGATTTGCACTCTGTAATGCATGTGGCCATTGGGGGGCCACATGGGAATTTGGGGAAGATACATGGGGACTTGGACAGGGGAAGCAACATATCGCAGTAGGAACCAGCTGGGAGAAGCATAGGGTCCATCACTGCCCAGGTTGCAAGGCCCTTCCACTCTGCCTGTGAAGTTTACTGGATCAACTAAGACTTCTTCTGCTATGGAGAAATTTATTCAATAGTTTTCTTTTAAACTACGAAAATTCCACCCAGAAAAAATTAAGTAAAAACAATCAACCAAGCCAACCTTTTGTTAATTTACTGAGGAAGGATTTAGGAGGCAATGTATGACTGGTCAAGAACAGCCCAGGTGATCAACAAAGTTACCTATCAAATGTGTACTTGTTCCCCCTGAGTGCGTTCTGAAACCCAATCAGGTCTTTGAACTCTGAGTGTTATTAATGAAACAGGCTTTCCATCCAAAAGGAGCGTAGCTGTGCTACAAGTTTAAGGTAATGGAGGAGATAATGGCAGGGATTTACTTTTCACACAAATAGACTCAATTTCCAATACCAACTATGATCTGCTATACGTACTGAATCTGAAGTTATTTGAGATTATCTCACAGTTGTCATCATGCCTGAATTTTTGAGGTAATCTAAAAGAGTCATAATCCATGTGGATGCTGAAGTTGCCCAGGAAAATAGCGTTGAGACTCCAACATTAGAAGGGATACAAACTGTCAACTCAGTCGGACAATCAGGTTTCCTGCATACCGCTTCTGATCTTTTCTTACCCTGTCTGGGACTCTGACATAATACATAGTGACCATTCTTTTATTGGAATGGGAGAACTTGTACACATATTGAAGTCAGATTTGCCCAATGGAGCTACACCATCCTTCAGTTCTTCTCTCTGCTAATATTTAATGGACTCCTGTCTGTTAAATTCAGATAATAACTCTTCAATGTCATCTAGACAGATCTCATCAACACATGTCAAGTCATCCATGATTGAATAACAGAGAGAAATAGCCTTATTCACCACTAATAAGCAACAGAAACATAGCTGAAAGTGAAAGATAAACATGATTGATGTTGTCCAAATGAATTTGTGTCTACCTGTCATCTAATTTTAATAGTCATGTACATAGAACTACAACTTTACATGGTGCTTTACAAATAGCTGAACTTCTGTAATGCTGCATATAGGAGCAAATGTCCATTGTTTACATTTGCCATCTGTCACAAAAATGCTGATTCTGCAAACTAAAGCTACCTCACATTTTCATTCATGAATCATCTTTGTTTATTTGTGCTGATTTTTTACCTTTCATTTTATGTACCACTTCCTTTGCTATATATTTTTTATTCCTTTAAAACTATGAAATTATATTTCTTTTTATATTTGCCATTTCAATGTACTAATTTTGTATTAATTTCTTTCTTGGGGCAAGAGGTACTTTTTAAAACATTAAACTCTCCTCAAGAACTGACTGAGCTACTTTCATATATGCTGCATAGGACAGCTGTAACAAATCAGAATAAATTTTAAGGGGTATAAATCATTACAAATCATATTCCTTTTCTTTTTTAAAAATCCAATTCATCTTTAATTTAAATTTGAAAAGTGTCCAATTAATATGCTTTTGGTACATTCATCTAAATGCAAAAGTAGATTTGTTAGAGTACTATTTTATTGAAAAGTGGCTATGGATTTATTTTTCCATATGAACTTGGTTTTCAAAGATTTTATTGGTTTATTCATTATTAATTACAGATAAGGCTAAGCTTCAGTCAGCATTCATATGTGTAAGAAAATTTATTGAGTAATGTTTGAGAGGCAAACAGAAGTTAAGGATGGATGAACAGTATTCACACAATGTTTTAGATGATACAAGGTATAGGATCCTTAAACAAATTCTACCATGTCTCAGAAATTAAGGCCCTTATTCAAATACATTGTTCTTCTACAAATGTATGTATTTTCTTTTTCTGCAAGTGGAATTTTCATTGGTTGTATCCAATGTATGCAGCTTCATAGACATCTGGATAATATGTTTAAATATGGCTGTTTTAAACACTCATTTTAAAAAAAAAATTAGATTCTATGATGACTGACACTCCATGAATACTGTGTATAAATTTAATATTTCGGCTCCTTTAGCATATCGGACAATATATTGGCTGATTTGATAGGTTTGTGTTGCTGATTTGACACAATGCAAATCTATTTATCTTAAGGTTTTTCATGCTGCCATATCTGATGACCTAAGAACTATTCATTCATTCTCAATCTTGGGGCAACAAAGAACAAATTTTGACACTAAATAAAGTCCCAGGTGGTTGAACTGCAAGCACCACGAGTGAATTTGGCCCTAGGTGTCAAGCAAGATAAGAAAATTCATTTTCCATGCCCAATAGAAAGTGCAGCTTTAGAAGAACAGTATCTGTGATCGTACAATCTCATAGGTATTCAAAATCAAACAAAACCAGAGCAAACCATAAGTTTGGAACAAAACTTTTCATAACAACAGTACCCTGGAACATTATAAGAAAAACAGAAACAAGGAGTGAAAGTTTCTTGACATTGGTCAAACAGTGGTATGTTTATAGAAGAATCAAAGGATTGGAAAATGAAGGCACAGGCCTGATTTTGCAGAAAAGCTTCTTTTCCCTTAGTACATTGCAGAAATTGTTCAGGGGCAATTCGTCCTTACATAAAGACTGGCAACATCAGAATCAAAGAGATTTATTTTTTTCCATAAGTACTGGATATACAAGTAAAACTGTCCAGAAACAGCTTTAGCTTGTAATCACAAGTTTATGAAAAACAGGTTTACCTTTTGCATGTTATTTGTGTTTGCCAGACTTTCGCTTCCTCATTGCACACTTAGCTAATTCAAGAGTTTCCCCTACAGCATAAAGTAGCTGCCAAGCCACCTTCACTGGCTCCCAGAGGATTTCTCCTTGTGCAAGGTGAATCCCTGGACAGTATTGAGCTAGTTTTGCTACCCCCATCCTGATTCCCACCATATTGCATCTTCCAGAAGAAAGGGGAATATGCTGGACTTTGATTATGCCCTAACAATCCTTGGAGCCCCAAACAGCCAAACAGAATTTAGAGCAACTCATAGGCTGCTCTAAATTGCACTGTGGACAAGGCTGATCCTTGTCGGGCCCCAAGATCTGAAGAGTGCAAAGGTATCTTAAAATCCCTTCTGCAACCACACAGCTGTGTCAAGCATAGGTAAGCCAAATCTAAAGATTTAACAACATAGAAAATGGATTTGATTGAGAAGTCCAAAGTCTATAGCTAGGGATTACAAATTACAAAAGAGAAACAGTCTATGGAAATTAAGGACATGAGGTTACATTTTCAAAATGCCTAATTAACTTTGAAGCCCAAATCCCATTTTCAAAAGAGACTTGGGCACTTATGAACCTAAGTCTTATTGTAAATCAATAGTCTTAAGTTTCTCTTGAAAATGTGACTTGGGATCTCTAGTGTGTTTGTGCAGGACCATCCTGTTGCTTATATGCCCACAAAGCATTCAGAGACTTTAGCCTGGTGCATCCAGTACTGATGTTTATTTACAGCTTACCTTCCCTCCACCTTCTATCTACAGACAGTTCAGCTTAACAACCTCAGGATCCTCACAGTCTCAGTCACCAACAGAGAAGAGCTTGTCCTTTCCCTCACTCTATGGCTTCTTTCTTTCTTTCCTCCTTCACTTCCTTCCTGTGAGCCTTTTGCAGCTTCTGGCTAACAAGGCTGGTAGCTGCTCTCTATTTGCCCATTAAGTACAGGCTTTCCCAGAAGGTACCAATTTTCTTTCTTTAATTGAGGCTCACATGATTGGCTCAGCTTTTCTTTGCCTAGCACCCCATCACAGGTGCCTAAGTTATATAGATTTTTTAAAAAACTTTGTCTTATACCTTTAACATTGAAGTTGTATCTTAAACTTGTTTTTTTCTTACTGTGAAAAAGTTAACTTTGAGGACTTTGCTAAAAGTTAAAACCTGGTGCAGTCACCCAAGAAGTATTGTGTACCTGTTTATAAAATAATTATCAATGATTTAAAAAAAATAGGACAATTATTATTTATTTCTATAGCAGAAGAATATGGAGGCCAAAGCCAAATCGTGCTTTGTACTGCACAGAATAGGATTTTTAGAAATAGCCCTGTAGTTTTTTTTCCCCCAGAATGATATCCCATTTACCATGCACACAGGGTGAACAGGCCATTCTGTTAGAAAAGTCTATTTTTGGCTCTCATTCAGTATTTTTCTCTCTAAAAATATAGGTGGCATATGCATCATTCCATGATTAAAGAATAGGGAGTGATGATACAATATGTTTCATATAAAGGAGGCATGTGGCTTCTCATTCCAGGCTTTTAATACTTCTAATTGAAAAAATGTAAATTTTAAATTTGGCACCAACACAACAAAATGTCATTACCTAATGAAAGAGAATCTGATAATGAAAAAAGCTACTTCAGTGTTTTAGAAGCACTACGGAATTCAAGTCCACAAGAACTGGTAGGAACCAGCAGTCAACCTTCCAGAAACAAAATTTAGCCATAGTGAGCCATAATGAAACAACACATTTTAGGTTACAGCTGCAGTGTGACAGAGGATCAACAAGATTACTATGGTTTAAGCCAAGATTAATATAGTAAGTAGAGAAAATGCAGACCTTGCCCCTTAGCCTTATGTTATTTATGTGGATTTTGAATCATCCAAGGTTTCCATTTGAACAGAATATATCCCCAAATTTATAAACTTTTAAAAATATTGTGCTGTATTTTGTGTGCAGTTAAGAGATCTACATCTTCCTATGCAAAATGCCTCTTACGCAGTACAGTTTTCTAAGGAATTATGAACTGTTTAGCTCCTGAGACCCAGATTCAGGAAAGCACTTCTATCCAGAATGGGAGTTTAAGTGTGTGTTTAGCTTTATGTATCACCTAAAGTTAAGCATGTGCCTAAGGACTTTCCTGAACAGAGATTTAAGCCCTTATACTTAAATGCTTATACTTATGCTTAGATGCATTCTTGAATTGGAGTCTAAAATATCATTATGCATTTCAACTAGTGTTGTTCAATTAGTAATCATGTAACAAATTAGGTTGGGCCATTGTAGTACCAAGAATGAAAACTTTGCAAAGTCAAAATTTCTACTATTTTGGAAAACATAGAAAAACAACAAACTGATTAATGAACAAACAGTAAATGAGTATTAGCTTACTTCCCTGACTTGAGCCTTGCTATCACAAATGCAGTATTAAGGGAAGGATATATTTTATTTTTATTCTTCAGAAGTATTAATATAATCACATGGCTGTCCCGAGGGAGGTGCGGGGCTCAGGGCCAATTGGCCTGATGCCCCTCCCCCCATGCCAGGGGGTAGGGCACGGCCAGCCCAGAGGCCAGGATTCACTCTCCTGGCCCCCCTGGAGCTGGCTGGTCCACCCTCAGAGCAGGGCGGGCTGGCCCAGAAGCCGGGATCTGCGTTTCTGCCCCTCCCCTTGCTGCCAAAGGTAGTGGGGAATAGTGTGGCAGTGGAAGGGTCCACAGACTGGTGGCGCCTGGGATGGTTGCCCCATTCGCCCCTTCTTCCCCCACCCCTCCTTCAGGGGTGGCCCTGCATAACCATACAGACATATTCAAATACAATGAAAAGTAAACACAGCAAGAGTATGGATTTAACAATATAACACAGTATAAAATATTGGTAGATAACTAGTCCTGAGTGTTGTAAGATAAATAATTCCCTATTAACCAACCCCTTTAAATATATATATAAAGAGACACATCAGAATACCTGGAGTAAGTTTGCAATGCTCTCATGAAAGACCAACTGTCTTCATAGTTGGAACCTGCGTCTCTATAGAGCCAGTGCTTCCATTATTTAGTTCAGTTAGCCAATCAACATATGTGAGTATGAGGAGCGCAGATTTTCATCAAATGATCCTTTTGACCACTCTTAGTGCTACACAATCCATTTCCTGCTATTATTCAAACACGGTGCATTAGAATATCCAAAATACAGAGGCTTGATATAGGGAATGCCTTTCCCTTCGTCACTACACACTTGCTTTCAAAATCTGTATATACTATATGACATTCAAAGCCTATTTGAAACAGGTTTGCACTGAAGCTGTCACTTCTCTACCATTTACTATGAGGAGCTTGTGCAGCTTTATGCAATTGTTCAGGAGTCCAATAAACTACTTAGAATTTTGTTCTGAAAGAGAAATGAAAACAGAGAACTGAATGTTCCGCATAGACTGTGTCACATATTATTCTACCTCTCAGAGGAAATGGAGTTACTCAGTTCTTCCCATTTTTCTTTTATGGTATATTCAGTAAGATAAATGAAGGAGTTCAGCCAATTATTTGTCTTACCCACAACTTTGGGGGGGGGGGGGGAGAGGGAGAGGGAGAGGGGGAGAGGTGAGTGGGTGGGGCAGGGTAAACAAACCTTTTAAACTGAACTTCAAGTGAAGTGTTATTTGTGGCCTGTTAACAGTTCCCAAGTCCTTTGTAATTTTGAGTGAAAGCTTATGGTAGAAAGGACCTTCCTCTATTGGTAGCAGGTATTTAACAAGAAGATATGGGAAGAAGGCTAAATTTGTCTGTTCAGTATTATCTCTTATGATTAATATGTCCTTGGATAGTCAGGCGGCTTTCAGTTTTGAGCTGTTAGCAAATTTAAATTGGGAATTATTCTATATTGCCATGTATGGAGCCTAGGTGAGATTAGAAGTGGTAATAGACTTGATTTTCTGAAGAACTCTCGAAGAGGAGGTAAATATTGTGTTTTTCCTTAACCATTTAAAAAAATGGAAGTGTAGAGGGAGATAGAGCCAAAGGAGTTAACTAATTTTCTTTCAATCTCAAGTCACACTGGGGCTTGAGAAGAGCTGGTGGGATAGAACCTTCCTATTAAAAATCTCAATTTAAAAGCCTGGCCATGGTCTCTTAAGTATTTCTGTGGTGTCATTGTAGTGCATAAGAATGTTAATAACTTTACTTATTCTCTTGAAAGTTGAAGCAGGAAATTTAAGTGGAATTAAGCTAGACAACGCACACATACGCTCTCTCTCTCTTTCGTCCTACACACATTTTAATAGCTTCGATCTTTACCAATAACCATATTGAGAGTTAACACAATTTCTCCATGTCTTTTGTCACTTCTCAGAGTCCATGTTTTCATATACTATTTTTGAAAAATCAGATCATATCTTGATGCCTAGTAGGTTATCTCCTTACAAGAATGAAAGGAGAATGATTGGTAAAAGTCTTGAGTGATGAATGTTTCTCATAAACCAGAGTCATGTCAAATATAATCATTCTTTCTAAAATCCAGATATCTCACTTAAGTACTTTACTGCAGATAGTAATGGTGGAATTGAAGTCGAGGGATTTTTGATATTAACAGAATGGCATCCATGTATACATTATCTTATACTTTTATCTCAGGAGGTAATTCCTTCAAAGAAGGGTATCTATCTGGATATATGCTGCTAGCTGTTTCATGGCTATATCAAATAGTGGAGGTGATATAGGACATCCTTGATGCAGTCCTCAATTTAACCAGAAAGTGGAGGAGATAACACCATTTATCCAAGGAGAAGCAAGCTATGATTTGTAAATAATATCAATCCAGGTGAGCACTTGAGATCCAAATCTCCATTTTCTCAAGAATGCTTGTAGATACAGCCACTCCACTCAATCAAAGGCCTTTTCAACATCTAAAAATAGGATAAGAGCAGGATCATCAGTTTTTTTTTTTTTATGTCCGGGGATTAAGTGGAATATCTTCAGAATATTTTCCACCACTAATTTTTTATGACTAAAACCCACCTAGTGCTAATGAATGGTTGATGGAGGAATGTTATTGAAGTGTGAAGCAAGAATCTTTGTCAGAATTTTATAATCTGTGGTAGAGAGGTGAGGCAGTAATCATCACAGTGAAGATCACCCTTCTTTCTTTAGAATTAGGGGTTATTATTGCTTTTCCTCATGCCTCATGACATTATTTCTTTTGTTAATATTTTATTGTAGATATCTGACAGTATCAAAACTAACTGACTGATAAAAGTCTCTTAAAATTCTGCTGGAAAGCTATCAAAATCAGGTGCGGTGCCTCAAGTAAGTGAGCCAATGGTCTGTTTAACTTTTAGTAGTAGAGTTATCTTCTAGAGAGAGATCTTACTCCATATAATCAGATGGAGGTAGTGATAATGTATTTAGGGGTGGTATCTCCATGAATTGGCCGAATAGACTGGAATTGAACTCACCATGAGATGTGTGAAAGGATTAATAATAATCTTTAAACTGCTGGTTAATTTTATGAGGTTCTAGTACAGAAAAATAATTGTCCTGTATCAGAGTGTTATTGGATGAAGCCATGTTAATTTTCCTAGCCAAGCATTTGCCTGCATGATCCAGCCATTCATAATGTCTCTGTTTAACTATTAAGCATAAATTTAATCTGAGTGGACATACATTCATTTTATTTGTATTTTGAGATGACAGAATACAGTATTTCATTATTCTGAGGGTGTATTTTCTTTTTCAAAGTTAGCAATTACCTCTAGTAAAGAATTACATTTTTTTTCTTATTTCTTTTTTTTTCAAATGCAAATTTTATATATTCTCCTCTTAAGATAGTCTTCAATGTATTCCATAAAGTTGTAGTAGAGGTGACAGTATTTATATTTTCCTTCAAGAAGCTGTGAATAGACATTTCAATCATATGAAGAAAATGAAGTTTTCTAAGTATAAGTGTGTTTTAACTTCCATCTTAAGGGTCTTTTAAAACTAGGATCAGAATCTTTGGGAAGAGAAATTGGAGCATAATGAAATATAATGATATTACCAACTTCTTCCTCCAGACTTGCAGAAACTAGTATCTTAGATATAATTAAAAAAAAAAAATAACCTGAAACAAGAGTCATGGATCAATATGTGTAGTCATGCTTCATTCCCCAAATATCCACTAGTCCAAAATCCTTCAAAAAGAATAATGGGTATTATGCAAAGGCCTAAAACTCAGAGATTTGTATGACATCATTCATGACAGTGTTTGAATTTCCTCCTAGTACCACTGGGACATATAAACTCATAAAGGGTACATTCCCACTACTAGGATTATGTACTCCCAAAATCAATCTCTTATAATCGAAAATGCTATCAATTATTCTGCACTCTATATTTGACCATGACTGAACATATTGAAAAGTTAGGTTCTAGTGTCCTACTCTTAATTCTATAATTCTGTTAGCATGGTTCATTCTTTAAATGGATCTCCTGAAGGGAAGCCATTTGACATCTACTTGATTCTAAGTGCTTCAAAGTTTTGATTCTTTTGGAGGGATCACGAAGGGCCTGTACAATCTAGAAACAAAATTTAAGAGCTCATGAAAAAAAAATTAGTGACTATTCAGCTGCAAATTGACACCAAAAAAGCTGATTGCTTCTGAGTGCCTCTCCAATACAAAAAGAATAGCTACCAGCCATCTTACCATTAACATCCCAGACTTCCAACATGTGCACATTCAGTTCCCAGATGGCATATATCTGAATCCACTGTCCTTCCCCCTTCATGCACAAAATGAATTTATTAGGAATCTGTTAGAAATATATCTATATTTACAAAAATACCACATTCCAATATCTATAAATGAATGAACCCTATTATTTCATAGAAATGAATGCATGAGTAATAGTATAGCATGTAAATTCTAACATGCACATGGCATGTAAATATTTATACCAACAGACTAATGAACAAGATAAAGGAAGTGATAAGCTATGATGTGTGTGCAAATAAATGTAACTATTACTACCATACTTGAAGTTTATAGATTTATAATATGTGTATGGGCAGAAACAAAAAAATAGACATATAAATGTCCATATAAGGTAATACAGGTAGTAATAAATAACACACAAAGTTATTAATATATTAGCATTATGCACATGTTATAAATATATACATAGACTTAAAATATAGATAGAAATATAAGTAGAAATGTGATAAAAGTAATATCCCATTTTTGTACGCAGTGTTGTTAGAGCTATGTTGGCCCTAGGATATTAGAGAGAAAATGTGCATGAGGTAATATCTTTTATTTCCCCATTTTCTGCAGGTGAGAGAGACAAGCTCTTAAGCTTTCACTGCTTGTCTTGGACCAACTTTTGTGTTGAGAAAGATATTACCTCTTCCACCTTGTCTCTCTAGTAAGAGTACTATACTTTTTACGAATAATAGATATATTTATGTTGCCTTATGTGATTATCTAGCTATACTAAATATCTTGTCAGACAGTTCTCATATATTATATTGTTACTAAATATTCCAAGTAGGTAAAATATGTATATATAAGTTGCTTGGTTTTCTCAATCACAGTTCCTTTTCTTCAGGGCTTATTCTCTCCATTTTCTTTTCCTCTGTGAGAGGATCATGCTGTTATGCTTAGTTGAGAACTGATCTCAATTCCTATACTGCGTGCCAAGCATCCGACAACGTATTGAAATATTTCACAGAGTCTGTGAGCTTCATTATGAAGATTGCTTGCAGGATATTTAAAACCGTATTTAATATCTGATCCCAAGAGCTTGTTTGATGGCATTAAGCGCTGCTCTCTTCTTGCTTAAATTTAAATTTAAAGTCTGAATACAAAGAAAATTTAAAATCCTTATACTTAAGAGTCCCATTTTGCCTTGTACCAGACATCAGCTTAACGTTGTCATTAAATCATAGCAATTTAAAGATGATGGGTCTGAGGTTATTATTGCTTTCTACCCTGTCATTCAGTGAGCCCTTTCAATCTTCAGGTTAGGCAAACGGGGATCCATTCCTAGTAACTCGAAAAATGTGTTCTGGAGAAAGCTTATGGTTTTTTTTTTAGTTTGCAGTCCCTTCAGGGACCCCCACTAATCACAAACTATTCCTGTGGATCTATTTTCAAGATCATCTTGTTTTATCTCAAGACAGGTTTTTTTGGTGGCTTTTTGTAATTCATTATCTAAATAGGTCAAATGAGCTTTGACTTCTCACACGTATTTAGAGAGCTCACAAGTGTATTGAGATAAGAGATCAAATTTGGTTTTTAGAAAGTCCTTTATACCTGGAAATTCCTTTGAGAAAGACTGCTGGGTTTCCGTCTTACCTTTCTTTGGAGACTCAGGCATGGATTGTTTATATTTCTATTTTTGTCAGCAGGATCTATAACACTACAACAAAGTGTTTTCCTCATCTAATTAGCAAATTTCTTATAGGAAACTTATGGTTTAGATACCTGGGAGCTCTTAACTGATGAGGAGTCCAGGACTCAGGCAGCCATCTTCTCTACAAGTCATGTGATTTCCTCCCTCCCTCCCCCAAAGAGAAGAATATTTTTCTACTTGTAATAGCCTCAGGAGCTCTAATGGCACAGTGTAGGTGAACGAAAACCCATGAGAAGGTGAGATGCTCCCTAGAAGACCCTTTATGCATTGGTTGTCCTGAACAGGCAGTTAAAGATTGTTAAGGAAACCATGCATTCACATCTCTTTAATGGTCTAACTTAGGAAAGAGAGAGGTATTTGGTGACAGGAGGTAGAAATAACTAGCTATCCTCACCTTCTGAAAACAACAACAGGTAATCTAGGTATCCCAGTGGTGGAAGGAAAGAGGATGAACAGGGAGATTCTAGTTCATGAAGAATCTGAAACTTAGGCTAGTTCTACATATTTTGGTGGCAGTCAAAGGGAGATACGTAAGCTACCTAAAATAACTTGCGTATCTCCCTTTGATTTCCTAATGCCTACTCACTGCGGCACCATCACTGAGTTGATGGGAAATGCCATACCGTCGACTCAGCGGTATTCTTCTTGAGGGCGTGGTTTTAACTTCTGGTCAGTGTAGACTTGACTTTAATCAGATCTGCAAGGATTGTTTTGGTGGCAGTTCTAACAGTATGCCTCAGTCTGTGAATCTTGCTTGCCCCAAATGTGGCATAGTTTAAAGAGTTCCAGTACTAATTCCATGTGGCGAATATAAAAATCTTCTCTTCCTCTTTAGCTACCCTTGTGGCCAACAATGGTGCATTTTTCCTTAGTTGGAAAGAGGATTGTTATGGTGTGATCAGGAAGTTTCAGAAAATTAGGCACAAGGAATGGAGTCTCATGACATTCTCTTGGTCAGTGTTTCTCAATGACTGAGCCATGGTGTTGCAGGGTGTGCGCGCTCCATAGCATCCGCTGGTGGGGAACATCCAAGGGGCGGGGCGAGAGAGGCATGTCCACTATCCTACAGGATCAATAAACACCCTTTGGGTCAGGGCAGCATGGCCTAGCAGCCACACAGTCAATACACCGAGTCTTCACGGGGCGCAGTGCCCTGGTAGGGGGGCTCAGGCCCTCCCGCTCCACTGAGCCCCAGCCCAGGGCCCTCTCGTGCCAGGGTTATGGCACCAAGCCAGCAGGGCTCTACACCGAAATGCACTGGCTCTCCTCTGCACCACCCCAGCTCCAGAACCCAGGCCTCCTGGGCTACTTCCTCCTGAACAGGGAAGGTGTCCTCCTGTGTGGTCCCAGTCCATGCCTCCTTACGTACCATGATGGCTGTTGGCTATTTCCCTGAAGGTTCTCGTGGCCCGCCAGCTGTAGTCAGCACCTGGGGGTTGGCCTCAGGGCAGCCATCACAGAGTGGTTGCTCCTGGTGGCTTCCTCTGGGGTTACTCTCTCCCACTGCCTGGGGCTGATACCACTCCTGGTCTGGAGCTTCCAGCGCACATCCTCCCTCTTTGCTGGTCAGCCCTGAATGAACTGAGTGGCTTCCTTTTATGCTAGGGCAAAAGGCGGAGCATGTCCAACAGGGCTCAAGGGGCTGGGCTTCTGCCGCCCACAGTGTTTGCTGAACTTCTGTAGTGCGGGGTAAGCTAACGCTGTCACACATGGACAGGTGCTGGTCCCTGAGTTCTCCCTGACAAAGTTTAGGAAGGCAGCAAGCTGGTATAAAAGAGATTGAGAAACACTGCTCTAGATGACTCAATACCCAAATGAAATATCACATAGATGAGAAATAGCTGGTTTAAGTACCAGTGTAAGAGACAAAATGTCGCAAGAGATAGCTACCAAGGCATTGACTTCCTGCTATGAAACCAGAGTGATACAGTCTAATCACTAGTTATTTCACATGCAGATCACAAATATTTTCTTCTGTTTTCAGCTGGCCCAGACATCTCTCCACTTCCCTTGAATGAGGAGGGCTTAGCCAAAGTGATCTCAAAGGTTAGACTACAGCAATAAGCTGTATATTTAGCTGAAGGCTACATAGGCTCGCCAGTTATTTCAGCATGTCATAGCCCATCCATTAGATGGAAAAGTTTCACAAAAGCATAGCATATTGGTACTCTGCACATTCCACTTGCTCCTTGTTTGTTTCTCAGTCCGCTTCAAGATGCTAGGTTGCAGAAACCTTCAGTATATCTGCAGCCACACACAACATCCATGCTCCATGTGGACATTGTTGCTTATTGAGCCCAGTGTAAAATATGTAGGAACCATGAGAAGATTATTCTTGTTGAAAGCCATCAGTTCTGGAACTTCTTATAATTTAGAATCAGGAGTATGAACTTGACCCATTCTTTATGCAAGTCTTTTCTGCATAACAATGGCAGAAATAACTGTGTGACAACATCTCTTACAAATACTAATGACAATTAAGTAACAGCTGAAATAATGGCAAAGAGTAGATTTTTTTTTTCAGACAAATATAGTGTGATGTGTAATTTTTCAGTTGGTATCTAGATATCACAGCAACGAGTGCATAAGAAATGATTAGTTTAAACATAATGCCTGTTCAATACATGTCCATTTTCATTTACCAACTACTTTTCCCACACACAGTTATCCTTGCATAAAGGTAATTTAATATTTCCCACATGGATGCATCATTACAGTTTTCAGTTTATCATTTATTTTACATTATTTCTTTTAAAAAAATCTTAGGTGATACAATGAATACAATCTTAATGCTTGTCATTTGAAAAGGTATCATACATATTTCATATTAACTAAACAATAACATGGCAAATTCATCCCTAGTATAACTCCAATTATGTCAATAGAATTACACCAGGGAAGAATTTGATCTCATGTCTTCCAAGATCATATAACTTAAAGAATAGTAACATTGTAACAGTATTTCATCCAGCAGAGGGAAAAAAATAGTTTGTAAAGCTAAAGAGACCAGTTTTTTGTAGAGCTAGATTTTACTCTGCTTTTCATTTTTTATAACTGCAGTATAGTAACTGCTCCTTGAGGACGCATTAAGAAAAGAATAGTAATTAAGTTTATGAAAGGATCACCTGTGTAAAACTGAATTAGATGTAAACTTTGCAATTTGCGGTCCATTCACTACCCTTCTCAGCATCTGTAACCTCCATTTGCAATAGAAAAGATAGCACCACTGGTTAGCAAGTACACTATTCTTCTCCCTAAGGTACCATGCATCAAAATCTAATAGAAACTCCAAACCTAAATAAATATAAACTCATTATTTAGTAATGGACATGCTTTGCTTTCAATTTATGAGCTAGAGCTATGAAGGCAAAGATTGCTATAGAATTAACCATTATTATAATAAACTTGATGTAGAGCTCAACTTTTGAACCCATGTTCAGACATATTTTTATGGAATCATTTTATCTACCAACCTTGTTAACTCATACACAGAATATAGTACAGACTATGGAAACATTTAGGTTGACCTAATGGTTTGCTCCAAAGACCACTGAAATCAACATTACTGGGCTTTGGATCAGGCCAATATGACAACATGAGACCACAAAGAAATATACTACATTTTTTATTTATCTACATGATTATGATTTCTAAGTGCAGTACTGAAGTGATTAGAACGATGCAATTTATTCTGCATTAATCAGAATAAGCCCAGAGGACAAGATTCTGTATTAAATCTGTTTATTTTGATTTTGATTTGCATAAAAAGTAAAAAGGGGCTTCTATCAAACATTTCATGTTTCCAAATAAAATGAAGAAGATAGCAGAATACAGAACAGCCTTCCCATAAAACCCCATCCTCTGTGACAGCCCATACAAATAGATGTGCCTTGCAGTGTTCCCCAAAGGTCAACAAACTACTGAAGCTAGCATTTAAACACCAATAAGAATTATGTTATACACCTTTGATGTGCACCTGAAGGGAACAGAGAACTCTTAATAGTGATGGAGAAAGCTGTGCAGTGTAATTGAGAACTTGGAAATCAGTTGATATTTAGCTTTGCTAAGAAATGCCAGATACATCTGAAACTTGAGGGATGTGGAAATACTCTACTATTTCAAAAGAGTCAATGGGTGAGTCTACACTTAGAAATTAAGTCGACTTAAGCTTGCTTAAATTGACTTAATTTAATCTGCGTCCACACTACATTTTCCTTAAATCGGCTTAAGCAGCTGCTTAAGTCGACTTAAGGAAAATTAAAGTCGACTTTACTAAACCTAGTTTTAAGTCAACTTTTCTGGCTAAGTCGACTTTAGGAAGTCGACTTAGCCAGTGTGCACGCAGAGTAGCCCTAAATCGACTTTAAGTCAACTTAGGGGGCTTCAGGGCTTCCCCACTGCCCTCCCTGCCAGGGTGACTGGCACAGCCACAGCCTGGTGTGCCCCCCACAAGGCAGGACAGAGCCTTGCCCACCCTGCTCCTATGCCCTGCAAGGGTCCCTGTGCCCCTCAGCCCCCATTGTACCAAGGTACCATGGGGCAAAAACTGAGCCCCCTGGCACTTGGCAACAGGTGCGCCCCCTGCCATTGTGGACCTGTCCCAGGTCCACCTAGCCCCTACAAGTCGACCTAGGCATCCAGTGTGGACACTCTAGGTCAATTTGGCAGGGTCCCCTCTAAGTTGACTTAATTTTTGAGTGGGGACATGCTAAGTCGACTTAGCAAAGTCGACTTAAAGTCGACTTAGCAAAGTCGACTTAGCTAAGTCATCTTAAATTAACAAGTGTAGACATAGCCTACGTGCCTTAGTAATAGTACATGTATAATTGTTTTTTGTTTTCCTTTGGGAACTACATGTAACTCTGAGCATCTTAAATTACACCCTTGATGATCATTTGACATTTTAAAATATATTTTAAGCATTTTAGAAATACACATCATCCAACATCCCAGTACCAGAGATTCCCCTGGAGAGATCTGGTATTATAGTAAGAATAATAATCCCCTTTTCACAATATATGGCAGCAGCTTCTTGTGCAGTACTTTAATTGGGGTTTGCTGAATATCAAAATATTTGTAGTGCGTGTGGCTGAATTTTGTTCACGACAAGAATGTTTCATAAATCTTTATAATAATCGGTTGCAACTGTTTCATAGATAATTAACAAAGCACCAGTACCTTATAAAACAATTACGCACAGTACACATAAACAGATTCATATACATATACACACTTGCATACACACACACAAAGACTAGGAAATAAAAAGTCTCAGTCACACTATCTTTACCACTGATGACTCTATACAGTGGCTTGGTTCCACTCTGAGATTCACAAGCATGTATCCTGAAAAACCATGCAACTGCTTTTAGGTATGCAGGAATCAAACAAGGTTATTTTTCTACTATTAAAAATAATTTGCCTGCTGTCAAAAGATGAGGATTTATTTTTTCAGAAGTAAAATGCATTTTTTTAAATTAGAAAATTTTATTCTGCTATTGGGCAAAATGGTCATTAGTCAAGTGGTCCACATATTATATGTGAAATACCTGACTACTAGATTCCAAATACTAGATGATATTGCAAATATGATATGCTGACATCAAAACAAATTAAATGAAATAAAAAGAAAAACATATTACCTCCTATTATTAAGTGTTAAAATAAAATTATTGTACATGACAGCTGTTTGGTGCCCTGTTTAGTGCTGCTGTTCTGTTTCAGTTTCTAGTAGACTGTTGTCCACATCATAAAACGAATACCACAGTTGGCAGCAGCTGGGACCATTGATTTCTTAGAGAAGCCATAAATGGGCCAAGAGAACAGTCTTTTCACAGCGAAGGGGTAATCTCTGAAGAGTGGAATTGAGGTACTCGCAAGGACCTTTTCCTAGACTGTAAATGTTATCATCATGCAGTCTAGAGAATTAAGAGTTTATATTTATCTTTTCATATTTCTGAGTTAGGATGCCTATATTCTTCATGGACACTGTTGCATGATTACATCAATAGTCCAAAGAGTGAAAATAAGACAGACGTTTCACCAACTTAAAACTATCTTACATATTAAAAATATTGTATCGAGAATGTCAAGTTTTTACTTTCTTTATGCATCAGAAGCACAAATCTACTGTTCACTTATGACAGCACAACCAATTAATTCCCATGCCACGGTTATTTCCTAGGTAACCATCATACCGCTACAGAACAGATGCACATACAATGAAAAATACTTTTTCCCAATGCCTGCCCAGATCACACATGCAAGGAAAGAATTCAGTTATTTTTAATACTTCAATATTTGTAAAGTTATGAAGACAGCAACATGAAAAAGTGTACTATATTCTAGGCACACTGTAAATAGGATATATTACATATCGATAATATGCTAAGGAAAGCAGCCTTACCTGCTCATTTGTCAGCTTCTCGCACAAATATTTCTATGCCTTCTTTCACACTGTCACTTATACATTGAGCACACTTCCAAGATGTATCACTGCCATGATTCCTACAGGAAGTCAGCCAACTATTGGTGGCCAGATGGCAATGAATGTTTAGTTTTAAAAATGAAAAGCATATCAAAAGAATAGAATCTTATTGACATCCCTTTGCCCACACCATGTGTCATTCGTCTTCAACCATGAGCTCCTGGGCTCAAGGAAGCCATGTCTTTGCATTTCTTTGTTCAATGCCAAACACCACAGGGACTGACTTCCTGGATGACACTGTAAAGTATCTGTTAAATAAATAGATGCATAAATGAGGGGAAAGGCTACTCATTATTTTTATACCTGGCTGTCACTATTATTTCTCATATGTAATATCCATCAAGGTTAGATTGAAAATTAACTAATTAAATCACCCAGTTCATCAGCCTTCAAGTGAGGGATTGCATGTTACATGACTGCCTTTGCAATACATTGAACGAATGTGTAGGCTCACAGAAAAAGATTTCTATAAATGTGTGAGATTTAAAAAACAATGAGGATTTTTATTTAAGACTATTCCACAGACACTCTTGCATGACTGCGCCTGTCCAACACAGGGAAGTTCTAACTGGGACCCAAACCCTCTCAAAGTTTGTGGTGTGGTTAGTAGTGTGGTTGTATGGAACCCAGACAATTTAAAACCCATCTATTGTTTTGGGGTAGTATTGGTTTTGCTGTTGTTGGGTTCTTTTTCTTTTCTTTTCGTTAATTTGTATAGACCATTTTTTAAAATTATCAAGTACCTATTAAACATTCTGGTTTTAGTCTCAAGCCTTTAAAAATACCACACCTGATACTGCAGAAGTCTTGGATTCATTCTTCCACACCTGCTAACCCTAGAGCAAAATATCTTCAACACAATCTTCTAGGAATGCTAAAGTATCTGTAGAGGATGTTTTCTAGAAATCTTCAAGGGGAAGCATTATTTCTTTGAAAATTAAAAACACCAATCCAAACCAAGTTAATTCAAAGCATATTTTAAAATACCAAATCTGAATGCTTTGCCTTTCAGTGCTAGCTATTGCTGTTGTCAAATCAAGTCACAGCAACTCTCTTCTAAGACATTTTACTAAAATTGCAAATGACAGAAAGTGTTGATTCCCACATTTCGGCATTTGCATGTTTGAACATATGGTATCATCCCATAAAGTAGAAAATGGAGGATTTCGGTGTTTTTTCACTAAATATTATATTGACAAATAACACTATACACATTTTGACTGACTTGTATGGCAATAACAGTAAAATATTGCCCCAAGTAAAAGTGTTTCCTGAGGTTACACTATATTGCATACTGTCTGTTGTGATTAATATTCTCAGTATTTGGGGTTAAACAATACATTCGACTCTTAGGATTCTAGTCTGTAATAAATAGCTATTTAAAAATTTTAAAGATCATTAGGTACCTATCGATCTTAACACACACATGCACACACACATGTGCATGGAAAAAAGTATTTCCACATCTGGAAAAATTATTTACTTTTCCTATCCTCCTTAATTTTTTTAAATGTACCTAAGTTTACATGCAGAAACATAGAACTTCACAGCATTAAAAGATTTCTATGCAGGAGTCTACATGCTGCACTCACTACGTACAAGGCAACTTCAGTGCATTAAAGTAACTCTTCTGGGAGCAGGAGAGTTTGTAGCTGATTGCTAGCTCTTCTTGTTAATGGAAGAGGATGTTTTATTTACCTAGCATAAATTGCTGGGGCACATGTAGGAATCCTAATGCAGGAAATTCTGCGAGGCAACATTCTGACTTTCCCCATCCAATGGAGGCTATTGCTTTCTAACATGTGTTATTGCTAACATGTTAACCAGAAGCCATCAGAAATAAAATTTTGTTTATGTGAACAATTTTTACCCAGATGGATGAAAAAATTCCAAGAGATTAATAAATGCATAAGTGTGTGTGTGTTACACAAACAGATGAATTATTTAATCACATAGGATATAATGAAACAAAGTAACTCAGACTAGAGTAGTTTATTGTTAACACAATTCTTGTGCTACTAAACATAGATCCATATGAAATCAAACAGGCCAGATGCACAACCTACCGTCTGGCAATCAATCTTACTTTTCATTCAATATCTCTTTTATTGAACTAGCTTCTTTAGAACTTCACAGCTGCCCTGCGAGCCTGACCTTCAACCTCCTGCCTTACTCAGTATTAATACCATTATTGACACTACATCTTTTATTACTTATCACCTGTTATTGTCCTTTTAAAAAGTTTGACAGGTTTTTTTGTAAGAACTTTTACAAAAGTGTACAAAAATGACTGATGCAAGAATTTAACATTTATTTTTAAAATCGTTATAATACTAAAATGTTGACTGTTTATTAAGTGTTCATTATTGAAATACTTAGGAAAAAGAGCAACAAAAATGAAGAAAAAAACAAAGCATACAAGATATAATATTAAATAGCCATGTTATTATTATATGAACTACCTGATTTTTTTCTACAGATTTACACATAAGTAATTAACAATCCGTGAATTAACAACCAAGGTACTAATTAATATATATAATTGTTAACAATTAAGGCTGCCTGTATATCAGGGTCAGAATTCCAATGATGGAAAAATATGACTTGTTTAGGGTTGGGGATTCATGGGAGTGTTGATAAAAATCATGGTCGTTGATACCCCAGAAATCACAATAATGAGATAAAATCCTGGTCCTACTGAAGTCACTGTGAATTCTGACATTGTTTTCAGTGGCACTAGGATTTAAAAAATAAATAAATAAAAAGGTGTCTACATAACCTGTGTTGTTTTCAATTTAGTTTTAGTTTGAGGCATATGTTTGGGAGCTGAAAGTTGGTTTATTTAATGATTTTATTCTACCCATGTTGTTTGAAAAAGGGTACCTAGCCAGTACTTCAGTTTTCTGTCTCAAGGACTTAATCACAAGCTCCTTGAAATCTATTGAAAAATTCCATTGGTTTCAAGAGAGGTTGAGTAAGGCCTTAAGGATGGCATTTGAAAAGTTGTAGGTGTCTCTGTGGGCTAGTATTAGTGAAAAGCAAATCTTAATCTATTGGAAAATGTAGTTTGGAGATTGGTATCAATAACTTTGAATAGTTTTCCCAACCTTCTCCAAAATACTATAATCAAACCTCTTGGATCTGGCAAAATTGACTTGGATTTTTCATAAGCAAACACTTTCCTGTAAGATATCTGGTACTTTCTATCTCACTGCCTTAGCTAAATGCAGGGAGAACAATCTTTCCCATATTATTTCAGCTTGCCTATTTCCAGGGCCAGCCAGAAACAGCATGTACAGAGGCAAAATTAAAAAAAAACGCTTCAAATCCCAAGGAAAGGACTGGGTTCACTTCTATCTGGAGACGAATGGTTTTGCCATCTCTTTTTTAATTTATGTCAGTGTAGCTGGAAGTAAGGATAGACTCTTTCAAAATGGAAATAAATAGTAAAACATCCTGGATACATTCCTCAATATTTCCCTAGCTATCCTCCAAAGTTAACATAGAATGGGAGCTTGAAGCCGGTGTGACACTGAATCCTGAGTTTTGTAATTAGTTGGCCTGATCATGCAGTTTGTAAAATCCATTTGATTTTCTTGGACTGATAGTGAACCTATTCATGGTTCCATGCAGGGATGCTAAGTCATATTCTCAGGTGGTGCAAATAAGCCTAACTCAACTGAAACGGAGCTAAATCAAAGAACACTAACTAAAGATGTGATCCTTCTTCTTTACTGCTTTTATAAAGTAACAATTTATATACTTAATACTTTTATAGTATTATAAAACTAATTTAAAATACAAATTAAGTAAAATCATTAACAACCATGTTAATCTCTCAAATTTCATTATTTAAAGAAACACACTTGAAGATAACCTTACTATATCCTAACAGAGATATATGGGGTCCGGTCTCTGAGCTGGCTCTCCCCCCCTGCAGGCGGTCTCGGCGGGGTCAGGGCTGGAGCTGGCCGCCCCCGGCCCCCCAACAGGCGGCCTCGGCCTCCGGGGCTGGAGCCGGCTCCCTGCACCGGCAGCCTCGGCTTCCCAGCCCAGGGCCGATTCCCTGGGGGGCGGAACAGGCCGGTCAGCCCACCACGCTCCCCTCCAGCATGGGGGGCGGGGCCCCCCTTTGGCCAATTGGCCCTGGGCCCCGCTCCCCCCAAGGGACGGCCCTGGATGTATCTATGACTTTGCTCATTCTAATTCACTGAAAACTTGCTTACAAATTGTGGATGTTTGTCGTCTTTAAGAATATGATACGAATTTTACCTTTATAGTATGCTTTTATAATCAAATTTTGTGTTAAGATGTTTTCTAAAGATAAATTTGTCCATATAATATCAACTGCTTAAATTTTCATGCTGCTTCACTACCAGATATCTTCAAAGAACTAATGGATCGCATTTTTATGTCATCTTGATTTACAGAGTGCTATAGGGACAGTTACATAACTGTTTACTTAAATTCACAACTTCTTGGAAGCCTAGCACAATTCTTTTGTTATCATAATCTCTAATGGGCATATGTACAGTGAGCATGAAACTGGATATAGCTGACTTCGCTTGTCTGACTTGTAACTCACAAAGTCCCTCATGTCTAGCAACTGAACTTCTGGGAAACAGCTGCTGATCCCACACTGAAATTAAGAACATTGAGCTCTTCTGATTTATTTTAATTTGCATGGAAACAATGGCATGAAAAATGAACACCACTTGTAAATAAAGACACCATTTCTCTCATCACTATTAAAAAATAAATTTCAAAATATACTGACCTATTTACCACCTTCCTAATGTTAAAATACACATAATAACTTGATATTGGAGAAAACAGAAGTCACTAAAACAAGAGAGTATATATTCAGCCCACAGAAAGATTATTTGCAGCACAAATGTTGCAGTTCTCTGGCATGGTAGGGCAGTGTGTGTGTGTGTGTGTGCGCGCACGCACATGCGGGCGGGGGGTGGGAGGGGTTACGTTAGACAGACATAGATGTGATGGGGGAAGATGAGGTTTCTGAGACCTGCCCTCATATAGATTCTCCAGAGGTTCTCTGTTGACACCCTACAAGACAGCATAAAAGAAACTCACCAAGTTAGTGCCTTTATTATCTTTGTAAATGTTACATTTGTTAGAATCTGCACTGACTGGTTTCATATCAGAATAAACAATGCTTTGTAGAAATGTGACACTATATTTCATTTAATGCAATATACCAACACCAAGCACCTTAATGACTCTTAAGAAGCTCTTATATTACAATGGATCATCTTGGAATTTGATTATTGATAGTTTATGCAACATACCGACATGTTAGACTGTATAAAAATCTGCATATCAATAGATGTAGATGTATTATATCTATGAATACTGCAATATTCTGCACCTTTTCATGCACCCTCTTCCCCAAACTTATTTGTTACTTTCGGAGATAAACGGGATAAACTGAACAGAGTCCAACTTCCGCCACATGCTTGATGGCATGATTTGAAAACAAGATGCTTATGACTCCACTGTAGAGGTAGTAGGGAAAGATGTGCTCCTCCCATTTCTTTGGAGCCATTTGCACAGAAAATTAAGAAAAATATAGATATCAAAGGGATTGTAATGAGGGAGCAGGAGACAGCACTTTATGCAGGTATTTAATAATGATTGCCGATCCTTCCACAATGTACTAAAAAGAATAAAGACTTAAGTGCAGTCTTTGCATTTAAAGCAAATTGTGCAGAATGTGGATCATTGTGTCTTGGAATTGAATTTGAGGCATATTCTAATTTCCTTTTCTTGCAAAATACAAAATAAATAAGTATGTGAAAGGAAATAGCTATCAGCAAAGCTAAATAATACAAAAGTGGAAACACTATTGAAAAATGCGGCTGTACCTTATGAGAACGGGGATTTTGTGGTTAAAGAACAGGATAGGGACTCCAGAGATGAAAATGGAATAGGGTGAGCTTGAGGAGAAGGATGATTGAAACGTTAAGCTGCTAATCCGGCAGTTGGCAGACCAAGGTTCAGATCCCTACTCTACCACCAAGGTCCTGTGGTAGACCTTGGAGAAATCACAGTGTCTCTGTCTCAGTTCCTTCTATAATATGGGTATAACAACACTTCCTTACTTCACAGAGGAACTGTGAAGAAAAATGCATTAGAAGATTAGTAAATTGCTCAGATACTATAGCAAAGGAGGCCATGTAAGTACCATACATAGACTGATCTGAGTTCAATTTCCAGCTCTGTCAAGACATCCTGTGTAATTTTGACAAAGTTTTTCAATCACTGTGCCTCAGTTTCTTCATCAGCAAAATTAGGATAACAGTCACATAAGGGTATTGAAAGGTTTCATTCATTAATAATTAGAGATCCTTAGATGGAAAAGTCTATGTTGGTACAACACATTATTATATTTAAATATAAGAAAGAAAGTTACAATAAGTAGGGTTACAAATGAACATCCACACATGTCTCTCAAGTTGCATCCAAGAGCAGTGGCTGAGTCTGCACAGGAGGAGAGAAGAGTTCTGTCTTCGTGGCACAATTCTCTGTCCTCTGATGGTACAGAAACCTGAAGATGAGGATTCTATGGAGCACTAAGTCCATACGGGAGTCAGGGGGACTGAACTGCCCCTCCCCAACATGTGTGGGAGAACAACAGTATTCTGTTCATTTCCATTTTCTCCTTTGCACTGAGGATCCTTGCGGATGCATGATTGTAGGAATATTTACAAGGTTTTCAGTGGGCATGGGCATCTGGTATTACAGCTGTCCATTGGAGCTGGACCCAGGAGGAGGCAGGGGGTGCATAATCACAGGGTGTTCATGACATTGGTCCTGAACTCTAAAGAATCTCCTGATAAATGCAAATCTTGTCTGAGACACAGGTGTTTTTCCCATGGGGCGGGCTTCTTTTGCTTTCCCCAGAAGAATTCCCAGGAAACTCCATGAGTTTCGACTCACGACGTTTCATCTTCTGATGATGGGCTTATTCTCAGAGTTCTCAAGTATACCTGCTTTTGAAGGACAGCTAATTAGTGTGCACCCCACTGGAACAGCTGTCTGTCAAATCTGCCTTCAGTAGCTGGTCCACAGAGAGGATAATAATTACTCATTTAACTCATGTGTTTGTTACAGGTCTGTGCTGGGGATTGAAGATCCAGGATCGCTTTCAACAGCACATTTTCATATCCTTAAAATTGCAAATTATGGAATTTTTTCTCACTCTCTTATTTTACAAAAATGGTTTATTTATTCCAAACACTGAGAAAAAACTTCATTAAATCAGGTTTCATAGATTAAAAAAAACATTGTAATTTGTCAATTATGGCATGATGCACAACAAAACAGAGATGTTCCACTGTTCTGTCATTTGTCACTCATGTTGATGGCTTGTGTCACACACTGGCAGATGTGAAGTATCAGAAAATTGTTCTCAGAAAAAGGATAATGAGGCCCTAAATCAGTCCCTTATTTTTAATATGTATTTCTATTTATATACATTTCTGTTATTACTCTGGAGATAATATATGTATTGACTGTCCCCTCAGAGGCCAAGGAAAACTAGATTCTGAATGCTCAGCCATTATATTTACTTCAGGTACTCCTTAAAGTGTTTTATCCAGACAAATCCTGTTGCTTACTGCATTGGAACTAGGAGGAAGCCAATATATAGTAACATTGTTCATCTTTTCCTGTCCTATGATATTAGATTGGCTAAATACAAAAGGGTATTATCAGATTGAAATAAGTAAGGAAAAGCAAGCCTTGGGCTTGCAAATAATTCTATCATAAGTAATGCAAGTTCAGAAATGGATTCAGATTTCTGGTTCCTAGGTTAATGAAGTCAAAATACCCAGAGAAACACCCTTTTGTTCAGGGGAAGATGCCATATTTATCATGGGACCAGAATATGCAGTATGTTAGGTTCAGTAGGAAACACATTTATCTTCAGGGTCAAAGAGTAAAACCTCTAATTTTTACAGCTTCTTGCAGCAGGAATCTCTCTCTCTCTCGATTTCTCTCAAACACAGCTTTGTAATAATATACATATTCTTGCTCTTCATTTGTACGCTGCAGGATACCACTCAAAAGAGATGACAGTAAACAGCGAGTGCAGAGAGAAGCAAATGTACACTACATAAGAGTTATTTTTATTAAGAATGAAACAAAAGGCCCAGAAAGAATTTCAGGAAAATGATGCTATAAAAGGAATTAAACACTATGTAAACATTACTGGTTAATCTAAGCTCCCCAAATGCTTTCACTTAAGAAACATCTTTTCTTCCCTTTCTATTTGTATTTCTCTCTGCCAGATAATTTAAGCAGCAGTAAAGTAATAACAATTAAAAGTTATGTGGGTTCCCTTTAAACTTTTGCTATAATTTGTTCCGTTTGTGACAAGAAAGTTGAGCGTTACTAACACCCTATGGGGCTTTTAGATTCTTCAGCTATCAGGATTTGTTGAAAGTGGGATAATCACTTATTTTAATTATTTAAGGACTGGGTTAACAATATTGCAAACTCAGCTAAATTTTATTCAAATAAGAAGAGGAGAGGGCAGGAACTCCCTTGATTAACCTTGAGATCTTTGATATACAGTAATTCATCTTTATAATATAATAAAATAAAATGCCAGCCATCTAGAACAGAAAAGTCTGTTTGAATGACTTATGTGGATGTGCTTGAGTGTGGACATGCGGGCAGTGTGGGGAAGGCTCAGGAGAACATGGACTACCATCCTAAAGGACAATCCAGCCTACCCAAATTTCCTTGCACAGGTGGTGTTTTGGAGAGGGGATTACCTCCCAGAGACAAAATCCCTCCTGAACTCTCCCTAGGGTGTTACCACCACCACCAATACCACTACTGAGCTCAAGACTTATAATATTTTAAGGTTACAGCCATTGTTAAAATGTCCACTTTTCCTCAACAGAAAAAGAGAGGGGGGGGAAAAAGAAAGCAAACATTTTTGCAAGTGCTCCTTCATTTTTATAGCAGCTTTTATATGAATTTCAACAAGTCTGGGTTGCCACACTTTTTTCCCCTCTGTATCGTCCAAATCTTACATTTCTTATGTAGAGGGAATATACTGAACTGTGAGTGTAGCTTAATTTTTCAATATTTTGCTAGTCATGTCATCCCAGGTTGGCTATTACAATAATATTTATGATTCAGCTGTTACTCAGTACAAGTTACTATTGTGGAAGCAAAGTGATTTCACTTCTGCTTCCTCTGTTCCCCAGGGAACAGGCCAGTCACATCAAACTGACGCCATTCATCCCAGATGTGTTTGCTGACATAGAAATTTCACAGAAATCAAATAAAACAGAGGAAGCTTTTTGGGAGGTAAAATATTTTAAGCTTGGCTTTCCAACACTCCTGACCCCAGGTGACCAACAGAGAATTGCTGCTAGAGTACCAGACTTGCTTATATGCGGCAATGTCTATGTGACCAGGGAGGGATGCTATCCAATACTGTTAACTGCAGGATGTGCACTTCTGCAAAGTACTGCACACAGCTTCTATTCGCTCTGAAGCCCCACTGGAAGGTTCTCCCTACTGCACAGGAAGTGCTCAGTACCTTTCAGGCTAGAGCCCATATTTGACTAGATTGTTAGTTTAATTAATCGGAAAAGTCATTATATAGGCAATGTTCAAGATGTTTGTCATGTCAATCAAGGTCTTCAACCTGTGGTTTAAAATTGTTCTCTAATCATGGAGGTGAGACAAACCATAGTGAAAGGTAATGAGAAAAGCAAACGTTATGCCCTATCAGCCCATACAGAATATTGATGATAACTCATGTGGAAAAAAAAATTAATGTTGACGTTTATCAGCACTTGACACATGCATTTGCTGAATAATTAGGAATTACTTTAGTTGACAAATAGACTAGAATTTTGTGTCAACAGCAGGGGTCAGTTTCACAGCAATCTTAATCCAAGAAGGCCTGGTCATAATGAAATAGGTTGCAAATGTGTATTCATAAAATATATAAGTTCATATGCAGCAATAAAACTGTAGGTTTTTTTTCCTGGTGAATAAATTTAACCTAAAACATACATATGTAAGATGCAAATGAGAACAGGGAAAATCTAGGAGTCAGCACAAAGCAGGCTTTCAGTGATTCTGACTCAAAATTAAAAGAGAATGAAACATTTTTTGTTACTGGAAATGTGTTAGATGATGATGCTATTCCATGTTGATTTCAATGTCATCTGCTAAAAGTGCATGTTTTCTAAGTGAGGCAAGATTACCCAATCTGTAATTCAGAAAAAATATTACATGTTCATAGGCTCTGGAATGCTGAACTTTGTAGGAGATGGGGTTGTTTTATCGGACAGGGTGAAAAGAAAGTGTTTTTCATTCTTTTATAAACAACACAACTTTTACTACTTTTCAGAAAATACTAGAAAGTGTGTGTGCGTGTGTGTGTGTGTGTGTGTGTGTGAGTGAGAGAGAGAGAGAGAGAGAGAGACAGAGAGAGACAGAACATCCAAAGTTACTTCCCCAAAATGAGGATGAAGAAAAGTGTCTTAGGAAATGATATATACTGCTGAAGGCCTCAAATAATCTAATAAACTCAGACACTATCTTGAAAATATTCTCTCTGATGAAATAACCATTTTCTTGCTATATGCATCCATCTGTTTTGTTTCAGAAGAGATTGCAATGTATACTATTTTCATGTGGTAACAGTTTTCCTTAAAAATGGTATAATTTTCTCTTGCAAGACAACGTGATCAATATAAGTCATCAGTTGCCACGCAGTGGTGTCAGAAATATGTTAATGTGATTTTAACCTCCCCATACACCCATAGTAAAATATGAGCTATCTCAGATCATCAAGTAACAGTTGCCTTACACATGTTAAAAATTTATAAGGCAACAGTTAAAAAAATTAAGTAGAACTGAAATTTTCTGCAAGCCTCTGAGAAGAGAAACAGAATGATGCATTACAAACTTGGCCCTTTTAAATCATTCATGACAGTGCATGAGGCAGTGCTTTTTACTTTTACTATCCTTGGTTGGACAGGTAGCTCAAAATCTACTCCAAAGGATTAGGCACATGGATAGTAAATTAGCCTTGCACTATCCTTTTAGTCTCTGCTGAAAAGTTTGGCTTTCAGGAAAGACAGCTGGTATGCAATACTTTTACTATCATGTCCAGAAATAGAAGAGAATAAAATGGTGGTGACATGACAGGCAGAGGTACCTTGTAGACTGGAGCGAGGAGAAAACAAGTATGTGTCACACTTGATTGTCAGAGCAGGAAGAGACTGTGCTCAGAAAAAAAGCGTTGTGGTTAGGCATATCCTAGCAGGCTGCCATTAAATAACATAAGGAGAGCTTGTGATATGGTCTCTGCCTTACTATATATATTGGGCAGCTGACAAATGCTTTCCTTGTGCACAGATCAGGCAACTAAAACAAGTCAGAGCAGATGAGCTATTCACTAAACTTAAACAGCTGCAAAGCTTCTGACACAACTCAAGTCAGACTCCCTCCTCCTTTGGTCAGCTCTAAGCCGAATGCACATGTAACAACTAGCTTGGGACATTACTGATAGACAGAGAAAACTATAAGTTATATGGTCTTCACTCTTTGGCCCTGCACCAAAGCCACTTAACAAAGCAGCACAGAATTTCAAGATTTTAAAAATAAATAAATGAAACAGGCCAGAAAATTGGGCCTCTCAAATCTGGGTATGTTATTTTGTTCCTAATTAGCTATTGCTATTACAGGTTCTACTGTGGCACTATATAACCATGTTCTCTTTCTAATCCACTTTGCAAGGCTCATCACTCTCAGAAGGGGCTCAACACAATTGGCTCCCAACTAGGCACCAGCAGTTTTATTTTTCATCACCAGAGGGCACACCTCAGCAGCATTTCTGTAGCAGAACTTAGAGCCAGGCTAAAAGCCTTTGTTGCCATTGTGACATGGCACCTGTGTTTTGTTGAGCCCTGCTCTCAGGGCATAGCAGGAGCGAGGGGCTGCCAGCACACACAGCCCTCTCTATATCCTCTTCCTTTCTGGAGGCAGAATAAAGCTACTCTGGCAGGGAGTAGAGATTCTGGTGGTCCCTTTACTTGAAGTGTGTAGAAGGCAGCAAAGCCTAAGGAGCCAGTTTCTAAGGTAGTGAAATGGGCCAATCATTTTCCTGCTTCCCACTTTTACCTAACCATTCATTGACACTGGATAGGAAGGAGGAAAGAAGTATTTCTTGTACACAGAAAACTAACAGATCGACAAAACAACATATGGGATGACGTTCATGGAAGAAGATTCTTTCATTGCCACCCATCTCAGCAATAGATTCCTCATTATAAAGGATAGAGCTTCACAAAGCAGCCCCTGACCATCAGTTGCTATGAAGTAGGAAACCATTAATCAGTAAAGCATTAACTCCTAAGTTAGACTTTCTACACAGCTGGAAGGAGAGTTCTACCGTCTAAAGAGTACAAGCAAACACGTTCTATCTACACAAACCTATTTCTTTAAGGAAGTATAAAAGCTTCAAAAGCAATTTAATTTCTACAATAGTTTTATCATTTAGTGAAATATCAGTCACCATCCTACAATAAAAATTCAAACACCATATGCTCTCTTCAGAAAACAATCTAAGTGTTTCCACTGAGCACCCATCACAGGCTACAAACTATGGTGACCAGAGCACCCAATTACGTAGGGACAATCCTGATATTAGGGGCTTTATCTTCTATAGGGACCTATTAATTCTCATGCTATAACCCAATCTTTCAAACTTGCTATCTGGTCACCCTGCTGCAAACTGACAGCTAATGTATGGAATTTTCCTATGTTAGCCTAAAAGATCTACTTGCATTATTAAATAAAACTAAGAAGTGTTGGTTTATATACAAGATTCAAATTTGATGCTGCTGAAGAGGGATTCATAAAAATGTTGGACTGGAAGGGACCTCGGTAGGTTTTCTAGTCCAATCCTCTGCACTGAAGCAGAACTAAATGTCTTACATTCAAGAAGTCCTGTGGCACTTTTAAAGACTAACAAATTTATTTATTCCATAAACTTTTATGGGAGAAAGCTGCATCTGATGAAGTGGGATTTTCTCTCATGAAAGCTCATGCGATAAATAAATATGTTAGTCTTTAAGGGTATGTCTACATTAGAAAAGCTAAGTCGACTCTGTTAAGTTGACTTAACAAGGACGCCAGTATGGACGCCCTAGGTCGACCTAATTCCTTAAGTCGACCTAAGGGGGTTGGGCTGGGGAAGGGAGCCGCGACTAGTGTAGACATAGCCTAAGTCGACTTTATTAGCTTAGGCGCTAATCCCCATCTACACTGGCTTTAAGTCGACTTAATAAAAGCCCAGTGTGCACGTGGCTTTGTTTAGGCCGACTTAAGTCTCCTAACTTGCCAGTGTAGATGCATCCATAGGGACTGATAAGTGTATTTAAAAATAGAATGAAAATAAAATAAAGGCCTGCTATGGAGTGGGGGGAGGGGTCTTATCACTTATATATAATCAATTTATTATGTAGAAAATGCCAGGGTCCAACATAGGGTTAGAGAATTCATGTGTTCTGTGGCTAGGCTGCTGCTGAGGGAGCAATATAATTCAGACAGGCATCGTGAATGAATCTACCAGCAGGGGCAACTACTGCTTTACCTAGACGTCCAGAGCTAGGCCTGCTGCCACAGAAATAGAGGAAATCTGACCTGAATGAACCTGGGTCAACAGGTTTATACAGCATTTATCCATAAAACTTGCAAAGATCTGTGTTCTCCATTTTTATGTGGCAACATATGGCTGATATTTGAGCCAAGAGCTGCTAGTTTATAGGGCACAGATGCTTCATAAGAGAAAGCCCATAGCACAAACTGTCCTCTATATCGTATAACTATGGATTCTTTGATGATTTCATTTAATATAAAATATTTTGCCTTTTCTATTTAAAAAAGAAGTATAAGTGGATAAGTGCAGACAGGCAGATCTGCAATGGCACAGGAAGCAGTGGGGCAAAATTATTCCACACTTTGCAGGCAGTGTGTCTCAACCCTGAACTTATTAGACCAATTTCATGGATAGCCAGAGTTCAGTCCCCAAAGCCATTCAAAACCTAGCCTCCCTCTGAACAAAAATGCCAGAGTGCATCAGTTTTAGTGATGATTATTACGTATGAAAATAAGACATCCAACATATTTCACAAAAGGCTACTGAACACACTCTGTTGATATCATTTTTGGACACTTGCTGAGTATCAATGGATTGAAAGACTTGCTTAGATGCTTTGCTGCATTGTGGCCTTCAGGAGGAAGATGTGGTCTCCTTCACAGTGAAAAAGCAGAGCTGAACAGTCAGATTGCCTGCTAGCCCTGTTTGGGTGTGAAAAGACAGTAGGAGAGGACCACATGAGAACCAACACCACTAGATTCTCCACAGGGACAGTCAATTAGCAAGGTCAGGACCATTTCCGTCCCTACTGCTTGCTGGACCCAGGCCACAATGGAAGAAGAGAGACAAAGCAAGAGATCTCATAAAAATCATCTCTATCCACCCTGACCCAGAAAACCACTCTAGCTGTTATTTAATCATGGTTATTTGCACTAAATCAAAGATAGTGCCCAATCACGCACAATCCTGAGCACCTTCTTTAGTGTCCTCACAGTGCCCTCAACTACAGAGAGTTCAGTGGAGTTAAGGGTGCTCTGTACCATACAGCATAATGATTATAGTGAGGACTTAATGCAGTATCTAAAAATAAAAATGAGAAACTTCAGATTCCCATCTTCTGAGATTAACTTTTTATCTTTATTGTTTATCTTTATTTCTAAACTCTCTAAAGCCCTTCAAGTTATTTCTCTGTCCTCACTGGTGTTTCCAGTACATCTCAGGTGAGCATTACCTGAGAATTCTATGTGCTATTTATCCTTTCTTCCAGATTACGTGTGTAATATGTAATAAAGAGTCTATAATATATGTATTAAATATTAAATATATTACAGCTATTTAATGTTTTTTACATTATGGGGACTAAACAATTCAACATTATTGATATGAAACATTTAAATAACTCAGGACTGACAAATTTCAGAATTTTCAAATTTTGGCTTTGCATTCTAATTTAGAAAAAAATGCAATGAACATAAACCAAAAACATATTTTGAAATGTAGGACTTTCCATGGAAGTTAAGTTCCATGGTCTGACCAGCTTTATCTTTGAAAACGATTTAGCTTGACATCCTGACACAGATGCAGCCAGCCTTGTGCTTAGTAATCCTTTACATCTGTACAGAGTGCATATAAAACTACATCAAGTCAAAATTCTGCATGCAACAGTATTTTGCACATTCTTTGCATGTGGATAAGTTACATCACAAGATGCAGTGAAAAGATGGGAGAAGAAGCTCTGTTTTTTAATACAGCTTTATTATGGCACAGAGTCTTAAAAAATTGAAAACTACATATTCTATACTTGAGAGAAAGTGCAAATTGGAATTATTAATGTGACAAATATTCTGGAACAGAGTAAAGATAATAGATATGACCATGTCTATCACATTCACAATGAAGCTGGTGGAACCACGGTCTCTAGAATGAGACAGCCAATCCAGGGTCCTTTCATAGCTCGAAGGTGACAGATTAGGGTTGGGATATGTGGCCTCTAAACCTATCATGTAGGAGCTAGTTTGAAAAACTGTATTGTACTTTTAAATCATTGTAAAATAATCCATGACTACTTTGATTTGCTGTATATTAAGATAAGCTCAGAACAGAACAGCAAACATGAAGGATATAGTGAGCTCCTATTTCTGTAGCTTTAATACATCTCCTTGAGTCAAATCCAAACAGTTCTTAAAACCATGTATAATTCCTGCCATACTTTTTTTTTTTAATATGCAACTGTCTAATTGAGCATTAACAATCTAATAAAATATACAATAGAACCCAAAGAGAAACTTTTCTTTTAGGCCCTGCAGGGTAAATGTTCTGCATCACTTCCAGATTTTCAATTAGATGCTCATTTTAACATGGCTCATTTAGAACTACAGGAACACTGACCCTGTCAACACTACTGGACTATAACATGTCTGTCTTAATTAGATCTCATTAGTTCTGGGCCCAAATCTCATTGTGAACCCAAAATCAGTTAAAAACTGCTCATCTGTTTGGCAGCTGCTGACACTGCAGAGTCTTATTCATCACACTGCAAGGCTGTGCCTTGCTACACCAACCTCTCTTGGGGCACTGGGACTTTTAATACGTGTATCCCCACCTGGTCATGAGAATAACCCAAGCTGCTACAGTAATTACTGGCAGTAAAAGAGAAAAAAAGGTGTGAGTCTTAATTGTTCTAGGGGCAATACAGCAGCACATCCCATTGTGTTCATACAGTTTTATATACAATTAATTTGTGCCAATTTAATTTGTGCCAATATGCCTTGAAAAAATACAAAATTCTGGTAAAACAGGTAGACAATAGGTTTACATATCAATGATGAGAGAAGGTCACAGATGTCAGTATTAGCATTCTTATTTATAGCACATTATGAAAATGCACATACATTTTCAAAGCTCATCTCGGGTAGTATAAGTTACAGTTGCAAATGTGTTTCATTCTAGCACTTTGCCATACTTTAATAAATGTTCCTTTAATTAAATTGAAAATATTTTTAACATATGGGGGGAGGGGAGCATGCATGCATGTGTATCTCTGGTGTTTTTAATACTCCCTTGATGTTTGCAAATAAAAATGTTTTCATTTATTGGTTTTGTCCTCTTCCGTTTGGCAAACAATTTTTTTTTCCTTTCTGTCTCATTCTTATGGGGCATAAGACAAAATGACTTTCTTTCATTTTCTGCTTGCTTCTGCTACATCAGTATCATTGATTCTATCAGCAGGACCATGGGAATAGGCTCTTATAGTTATGGCCCTATTCTGCAACCCTTACAGTCTCATTGTGAAATAATTCAGTGACTGAAAACAATCTATTCGTGCTCCAACATGTACTGATGGAAACATTCCTTTAGCTGCAAAGATTGGATCTGAAATTTCCTAGTCAAAGCCAGAGCACAGATTTAGTGGGAGTGGTCCTGCTTTTTAGCAGGGGGTTGGACTAGATGACCTCGTGAGGCCCCTTCCATCCCTATTATTCTATGATTCTATGAAGGATTAAATGACCTGTGATTCATAAGACATGGGCTCTTTTTCCTGGATCTATTATTGACATATTATGTGACTGTGGGCAAGTCACTTATAGGTGAATTTCCAAAAGGGACCTTCTTTGGAATCTCAGCAAAGAATTGGGCAACTGAAAATTCTCTATGGTGTTTTAAACGAAAATGAAGGTGGTAACTGCTTTCTAAAAAATTGCTGGGAGCAATGGATTAAAAGTGTGTAGGTAATCAACCAATGGGATTCTCCAGACTTTTCTTCTATTCTCTCCAGATACAGCTGGTCTCCCTTTTTCTAAATATCACTGCCTTCTTCCCAAACAAGGGAGTTGGGGAAGGACCTCTGAGGCTCGCAGGAAGAGTACCCCTTCTGCTCTGAGATGTGGACTACCACCTCTTTTCCTAAGTTGTCCCAACATGAACACAAGCTGTACTATGTCCTCATTCTTACGTAGCTCCTTCCTCCCATTTTCTTCCAAAGATTGTGCCATTGGCTCCACTCCTTGCTTCTCCTGGCACCTGTTCTAATCTACATTTTCCTACTCTATGTTAATTCAGTATACTTCAGTAACTCCTTTTTTTGTGGAGGGGTGGGCTCCTTTGGAAATCTTAGACCAGGGGTCCTCAAACTTTTTAAACAGGGGGCCAGTTCACGGTCCCTCAGACTGTTGGGG
>ML685767.1:26212418-26234725 GCA_007922175.1 Pelusios castaneus | reverse complement strand
GCCGGATAAAGAACCTTGGCGGGCCGTATCCGGCCCGCGGGCCGTAGTTTGAGGACCCCTGTCTTAGACAGTCAGCAGACCCCCATGGGTTGACAGACCACTGATTTAAAACTATCGACCATGCTTCAGCGCTAACCCCTTGGAATATTCCAGCCACTAGGTTTTCAGACAACTAGAAAGTGATCAAGTAATAGTTATTAAGAGTCCTCTGTGAACCCTATTCCCATCTAAGTTGATAAGCAGGCAATCACATGTCCATTTGCACTTGAAAATATTGGTATTAAACACTCTGCCTCAGTCTATAATGGGGGTGGGGGAGAATATGCTTGCCCACCTTTATAAAGTCCTTTGAGATCTACAGATAAAATGAATAATATATGGGTATTAGTACTATTAATTATTTCATAAAGAAAACTCTACATTATTATAATTTTTGTATAAATTATGGGAGCAGGGTAAAGAATAGAGAATCATGCATATAGCTGACTATTATTTTTCAGCAGTAATAATACTAATTTTGACAGCCTAATCCATAGTTACTGGCTAAATCACATTAAAAGGAAACATGTTGCTTATTGTCTGGACTGATGGACAAGGAGACAAAAAATAGAATGACATGGGACACTACAGCTGTTCAAAAGAGAAGTCAGCCACTGTATATTGTAGTTATAGGAACTAACTAAAATAATGCTGATAATGGTAATTCCCTGCAGCACTTCATCAGGCAAGATTTCTGCTGAAACGAATAGGATGTTCATCAAAGTAAGGGCTGTATGTTTAGGCCACAGTGAAAGAAAAACACATTTATCCCCATAGGAGAATAAAAATACCACATATCCTGTTTTATTTGATCGTATGTTGGTTTTTAGCACCTTTCTTATAAGAAGTAAGAGCACCAAAAAAAGTTCCTGTGGTTCCAAGAATGGTTTTCTACAGTAGTGCTACTCTTTGTATATCTCAAACCATGAAGTAAAAAATGTTGGCTTACCAGTTCAGCAGACATAACAGCAGGCTTAAAAAAAAAAATCAATTAACATACATTCTACAGCCTGAGCTTCCTCTGATATGTATGAATGTTTGAACATGATTACTATCATTAAAAGTTAAGGGATTTAATATCACAAAAGCTTTCCCAATGCCTTTAATTCCTTTTACAGAAAATTAAAGTGTTATAGTAGAATAGAAGTTGAAATATTAACAAATAATGCCAACATTCTTTGTGTGTCTGCACACGCCCATACACGCCCATATAACACAACCTATCAGTTTTTTGTCATGGGCTGAATATTATACACATCAGAAAAGAATAGATTAAATACTAAATCCATTTTAGCCATTTCAAAGATTGGTTTTGTTTCAAATTTTGATTTACAGCTAACATCATAATTTTGCACTTCGCTAATCCTCATTTCAAATAATTGGCACATACTCTCTCAAGTTCTCTGCAAAGATTTAATTATACAGAGCTATGGTGAGGTTTCATACTACTAAATGCCTGGTATACACTGCTTCCAGCAATCAACAAGAGATAAATAAGCTATGTAATGTAGCGAGAGTATCTCCCGTTGATTTATTTACATTGCTACTGGAGCATCTGTACTGTGCGGTGTCAGTGGGAGAGGCAATCCAGTCAACCAGTCTTACTTCTTTCAGGGTCGTGGATTAATAGCATCAACCAGAAAGCACTTCCAGGATCAAATGAGGTGGTCTCCACAGCCTGCTCAATTGATCCAGCGGAATTGATCCCTGCAGCCCCAGCAGTGGAGACATACAATATGACTAATCAGACAACAGAGTCCTGTGGCACTTTTAAAGACTAACAGATTTATTTATCGCATGAGCTTTCGTGGGAGAAAATTACTGAAGGTATTGCAGTACCTTTACTGACTGGAACATACCATGAAGTATCAGTACAAGTTATTAAAGCTAAAATTATAGTACTCAACAAAATAAAGGTTGAGAGAAAGAACTGCTGCTTTATTTCATTTACTCACAAAATTCACAAATTTGCAATGGGTTTCAAAGGACTTCAAAGAGGATACACTGCACATTTTCATTTCTTCTACAGAAAAGAGGAAGTTCTCCCATGAATCACAGGTTTGGGAAAGACATACAAGTACGGGAAAGGATGGAAGCAGTCAATGGCAGGTTTACATTAGATTCGGATACGATCAAGCATACTATCCCTGGTACCTACCCACAGATTACCTGAGAACCTTTGAAGAGTTTTACTTATTCTTTGGCATTCCCTAGGCAGTCACTAACTTCTAATTTCAAGGGTCAGCCTGGGGATAGCTATGGCAAACAGGATTTCCTGATAGAATTTTCCTGCTCCTTTGCTATTTCCCATGTGCTTTGCTATAGAGAAGGCAATCTAGCCACAAACCACTAGTGTCAAGACACTATGGCTATGTCTACACCTGTAAATTTAAGTTGACTTTAGCTAAGTCGACTTAACTAAGTTGACTTAAAGTCGACTTAGATAAGTCGACTTAGCATGTCCACACTTAAATTTAAAGTCGATTTAGGGGGGAACTTACAAAGTCAACCTACAGCATCCACACTGGATGCCTAGGTCGACTTCTAGGGGCTAGGGGGACCTTGGGCAGGTCCACGGTGGCAGGGGGGCACCCCTTGCCCAGTGCCAGGGGGCTCAGCCTTTGCCCCATTGTACCTGGGTACAATGGGGCAAAGGGGGACAGGGACCCTGGCAGGGCATAGGGGCAGGGGGGGCCGGCCCCCCCCCCGCCCCCCCCGGGGGGGGGGGAGGAAATGCCAGGCTCCCTCTGTGCCCCCCCGGCAGGGAGGGCATTGGGAGAGTCCTGGAGCGCCCTAAGTTGACTTTAAGTCGACTTAGGGCTACTCCAGGTCTACACTGGCTTAAGTCGACTTTAGGAAGTTGACTTAAGCCTAAAATCGAATTAAAAGGAGGTTTAATAAAGTTGACTTAATTTTCTTTAAGTCGACTTTATTTTCCTTAAGTCAACTTAAGCAGCTTGCTTAAGTCGACTTAAAGAGTGTAGTGTAGACGCGGATTAAATTAAGTCGATTTAAGCAAGCTTAAATCGACTTAATTTCTAAGTGTAGACGCACCCCATAGTACTTAAAATGAGAGAAGAGACTGAGTTTTGGAGTTTAGATCTACGTCTGATTTGAGCTTTCCCTCCGGTCATAAGTTTTTCAATCTGGAGGTACATAAAATGAATGTCATATATAGTTCATTATGAATATGTTGTATTGCCTATTCTTGCATCACTTATAAATGCCCAATTCTCTTTGACTTTGAAAAGTAAATCAATGCACAGACTAGAACAAAGGTATTCTGACCTCTCTTATCTAGAGGTCAAAAGAAAGGATCACCTTCCACCACAGGGATCTACCACATGCATTTGAAGAAATCTGGGCTACCTTTTTGGAAACATTTGACTAGGGAAGAATACGTCAGAGCCCAATGGCTGGTTGAGACCTCCTTCCCCACCTTGATTTCTCCCCTCATCTATCATTCCCTCTTTTGAACTTTGCCTTACTGCGTTGTTTGTGTAGAGCCTATTAGTTGTAGAATACTGATTTAATTTTAAGGTTGTTAAATTTTGTGTGTGTGTGTGTGTGTGTGTGTGTGTGTGTGTGTGTGTGTGTGTACTAGTCAACACTATGCTGTATTTTACAAATGGATATTATAAGTTTATTTATACATTTGCCTTGTAATGCTGGTGTTGAAAAGCAAAATACCAATAAAACCTGTAATCTAAAACTAATGTGTAGAGACTGAAAGATTGGTACTTAAGTAAATGTATCACAACCCCAGGCATGATTCTTACTAGTTTCAGTTGGCCAACCTGGACTTCAGAATATCACAATGGGTAAATTGGTCTTCCGAATAAAAATAATAGTTATCAGCAGAAACCAAAGACATGTCAGTTGATGGATTCTGGTGGAGTTAAATAGACTTTCTACAAAGGAAAATAGCACCATAATTTATTTAATTATTGTTGTTTTAAGTTGTTCCCCCAAACTGTACCCCAAGGAGTAGGTTCATGTGTGGATTCATCAGATGCAGTCAAGACCATTGAAAAGATGGATGATTTTTATTGAATGCCAGGATAAATAATCCCAAGCAAGCAAAGCAATGAGTGGCAAGAGTTTATGTTCCTTCAGCAGCCAGGAAACCCTGACAACTGCAGATGACTCTGAGGAGGTTCCCAAGGCCCTTGGCTATGTCTATGTGTATTTAAGTCTACTTTAACTAAGTCAACTTAACTAAGTCGACTTTAAGTCAACTTAGTTTTAAGTCGACTTAGTGTGTCCACACTGAAAATTAAAGTCGATTTAAAGGGGAACTTACAAAGTCGACCTAGAGTGTCCACACTGGATGCTCTAGGTCGACTTTGTGGGGCTAGGGGGACCTAGGGCAGGTCCACGGGGGCAGAGGGGGCACCCCTTGCCCAATTCCAGGGGGCTCAGCCTTTGCCCCATTGTACATAGTGTGGCAAATCAGTCCATTCTGCCCCTGTGGGTCCTGTGCTTCGTCTTTTTACGGGGTCCAGACAAGCCCTGTCTGCCCCTGGTTCTGGGCAGTCGATACTCTGCTGCCAGCACAGAGTAGGAGGGGGAAGGGGCTCGGGCCCTCCCTCTATTCTGAGCCCCAGCCTAGGGGCCCTAGGAAAGGCAGCTGCACGCTGCTGGTACTGCCACCGGCAACAGTTCCTTCCCCTAAGCTATTTCCCCCTCTTGGTGCTCTTTTACCTCTCTCCGTAGCTATTGTACTTCCTCCGCCTTCCTCCAACACTCCTCTGCTTCTCCCACAACACTCTTGCTGGGGCCAGGCTTTTTATCAACTGGCCCGATTGGTCTCAGGTGCCTCTAATTGGCCAGAACCACACCCTGCTCAGTTTGCAGGGAACAAAGCCAGGATCATTCTGGGGCTTATATATCTGCCTTTGATGACTCTCCTGCTTCCCTCTGGCCCTGGTGTCTCATAATAGGTACAATGGGTCAAAGGGGGACAGGGACACTGGCAGGGCATAGGGGCAGGGTGGGCAGGGCTCTGCCCTACCAGGTGGGGGGGCATGCCAGGCTCCCCCTGGGTCCCCCCAGCAGGGAGGGCATTGGTGTAGCCCTGGGGTAGCCCTAAGTCAACTTAGGGCTACCCCACGTCTACACTGGCTTAAGTCGACTCTAGGGAGTCGACTTAAGCCTTAGGTCTAGTTGAAAGGAGGTTTTAGAAAGTCGACTTAATTTCCATTAAATCGACTTTATTTTCCTTAAGTCGACTTTATTTTCCTTAAGTCGACTTAAGAAAACTGTAGTGTAGACACAGGGTAAATTAAGTCGACTTAAGCAAGCTTAAGTCGACTTAATTTACCAGTGTAGACGCAGCCCTTGGTCCTAGGTTACTGAGGCAGCCTGGTCCTTGGTCCTGCAGTGAAGTTCATAGATTCCCAGGAGCTATGCTAACATATAGTATCTCAGTAGAAAGCGAGGTGATCAAGTCTACTTGCCCTTTAAATGTTCAGGCCCAAGGCCAAGGTAGCTTGAAGGAACAGAAAAAGGAATGCATCACAGCCAAGCCTTTCAAAACAGCAAAAAACCAGCAAAACACCTTATATCAGGCCCCAGCGGTTCCCACAAGATATTGGCTCCACCTGGTGCTTTGGGTCCCTCATGTGGGGGAGGGGGGATGTGGGTGCCACTACCTGTCTGTCCCAAAATCTTCCGCTTTAGCCCTACAATAGTCCAATCATAACTATTATGATCTATCATTTATATTATGATAGCATTTATACTAGACATGGTACAAACACATAAGAAGATAAGATCCTTGAAACACACCGTGTGCATTCTTCTACAGAGTTGGAGCCTCCACCGAACATGATACCTTGGAAATTTCCATCAATTCAAAAAGTATTAAAAGCAATTGTACAGCCTTCCCATGGTTTTTTTTTTTTTTTTTTGTTTGTTTGTTTGTTTGTTCTTTGTTTTAAACCAGAAAGTCATCATCTAAACTGACAAAAAATGATCCTTCTCAGATATATCTATGAAAAGTTTGGGTGGAGGGAGTAAAATGGAGAATCTAACGCTTCCCTTCATGATATACTGTAAACTAGAGATAGCTGAAACCAAAGATGGGAAATCAAAGAAAGAAGTTCTCTCTTTTCTTTTACTTTTTCTGCTATTTTTAATTTTTCTAAACCTAGCATTTGGCTTTTAATCACCTGTCAAGTCCCCAGTGTGTGAACTGAACAGTGTGAGGGCAAGAGAGAAGAGTTATCATTGCTGTGAGAATGTTATCTCACAGTGTCTTGACTCATGTGTGATTAATGTTTCATCACCCTTTTAGTTAATTACATATACAATCTTACATACAATCAATACATAGTTTTATCTGAGTTTTACATAGCAGCCTTTTTCTGTATGAAGGTGTGATAGTGTCAGGCTTCTATGTTTATCTCTAGGCACTCTTGATTATGAAATATTTAAGGCTCCAAATTTGGACTTCCTTTTGTGTGCATTTTTTAAAGTGTTTACATGACAGGAGTAAAAAGGAAAGGAGTTGCATTCTTTTTCTTTAACCAACTTCAGACTAGAAAAGTTAGACCTGTCACCAACGTAGGTTTCAGTCCTTTGGTTGATATGAATCTTCATGCTTTTATTAAAAACTACAATAATTGGATCCTAACATTATAAGAACTGACAATGGATAAATCCTTTTTGCTGGCAACAAAGAAGGCTCAATACAAGCATAGACTATGCATTAATATCATGTGCAAAACTAAGCTATCACACTGTGTGTATAACTGAGAGCTGAATTTGGCACAAACATCCCTATTGACTTCAATAGAGTTATACCAGAACACGAAAGAAAGAAGAAAAACATATATGGGACAGAGCCCTCGTCTTCTTGTAAGTCTGTAAATAACAGATGCAGAGAAGAGCTATTAGGATGATCTGAGGAATGGAAAACCTGCCTTATGAGAGGAGACTCAAAGAGCTTTTCTTACTTAGCCTAACCTAAAGAAGGTTAAGGGAAGATATGATTGCTGTGTATAAATACATCAAAAGGATAAGTACCCAGTAGGGAAAGCAATTATTTATGTTCAGTCCCAATGCAGACAAAAGAACTAATGGATATAAACTGGCCATAAGGAAATTTAGACTTGAAATTAGACACAGATTTCTATCCATCAGAGGAGTAAAGATCTAGAATAACCTGCCAAAGGGAGCAGTATGGCCAAAAAATCCAGCTGGTTTGAAAACTGAGCTTGATCAATTCATGGTGGGGATGGTATAATGAGACAGCCTAGTTGGACAATTGAGTGATCTTTAGCTCCGGGTGGTAGCTATGACAATGGGACTACTGATGAGGGTTGGTTCTGAGTTATTACAAAGAATCTTTCTTGTGCGTCTGACTGATGAGTCTTGCCCATGTGCTCAGGGTTTAACTAATCCTCAAATTGGGGTTGGAAAGGAATTTTCCCCCAGGGCAGATAGGCAAAGGCTCGGAAGTTTTCTTGCCTTCATCTGTAGCATAGGGCATGACTCAATTGCTGGTGGATTCTCTGTATCATAAACAAACAAAGGCCTGTGGCACTTTTAAAGACTAACACTTCCCTGCATTTAATTTCCTCCCATTCTGTAAATTTCCCATCCTCAAAGCGTCTGACGAAGTGGGATTTTCACCCATGAAAGCTCATGCGATAAATAAACCTGTTAGTCTTTAAAAGTGCCACAGGCCTCTGTTTGTTTCTCTGCAATAGACTAACACGGCTACCCCTTTGGATCTGTACCATAATGTCTTTACATCATGATTTGAGGATTTTAATAACTTAGTCATAGGTTAGAGGCCTACATTGTGCAGTAGGTCAGACTATATGATCATATTGGTCTTTTCTGACGTTAGAATCTGTGAGTCTATGAACTATGGAAATTTCAGGTGCTGTAGGTATATTAAATAGTAATCACAATTTGGCCACCGATTTAAGTGAGAGTTGTACATGCATAATTTAGCACAGTATTTAATCCTACTTGTATTACAGTGACTACCAAATTTCTTTGCAAATAAATTAATTGTATTATAATGATAATCTTATTTATTTGCAGAAGTAAAACTGCAAAGATTTTAATAGCAACTTTGTGTGTATACATTCATTGAGGTTCTCATATCTGTTCCTAATTAAAATAATGACACATAGAAACTATGTACTCACAGCTTCCATGGGTACTATAAAACCCTTCAAGAGTTACCATAAATTTTCACTAGTTTTTATCATAACTGCATTTTGAACAAAGGCATCACAAATATTTCAAAATTTAGTAGTAAATGTCAAAAGATAACTAACTTGTTCAACTGAAGTGGGAGCTCATGCTATGTGAGGTTGACAAAGTAAAATGAGGTCTTTTTCAATATTTTATGTGATACTATATTACCATAACACCAGCCCTTTCATGTAAATTTTATTCTATGATTAATATGCTGTATGTAATAAAAAGTGTAAATAAAAATAATGAGTCTCTGTGTTATAAATCACTGGTTAGTGATTTTTTTATTTGGTTTTATTGCATGAATGTAATATTGTATTGGAGTTTTCTAGCTGATTTATTTACATTCCTTTGGGTCCTGTTTAATATCAGCAATGTAATGTTTTAGACTCATTTCTCATTTCCTACATCAGTTAATATTATTGAGACAATATTTAAATGCTTAAAGTTCTAGTGATTTTTACAATAACACATAATTTGTGGAGGTAGTGTATCATCACTAATTCCCAATTAATATGAGAAATTAATCATACTTTTAATTTACTAAAAGTACCTTTCAAGACAAATGATTAATTGTTGGTACACTTGTCCATGCATGCATAGCTTATAAAAGTAATGAATTCAGAAGCACAGCAGACAATTGAAATTTTAACTCCTGAGTTTCTTAACATTGCTTATTTCCAGGTAGTAATGTGGTATATTCTGAATATCACTTGTTTCACAATTACATAGAACTGATTACTAATGTTATTTGATTATCTGCATAGTGGCAATTATTAGAGTGTAATAGAATACCTTTGGGGAGAGAATGGAAATAAAATCCTTCCATGAGATCACTCATAAATCACATCTAAAACACTTATAATACTAAAATGTTGATTTACTTTCAAGTGAGTTGATTCTCCTTTCACTGCACATGTGTAATTCCCATTTGGTATCGTTGATGGTTATGCTTAAATTTCAAGGGAAGAATAAATCCCAGAATACTGCAACTTTCTTAACTGAACGTCACAGACATGTCTTTCTACGAAAGTGATCATTCTAGACTTTCCGTTAGTCAGTTCTGCCAGTATTTACTCAAGTCTTTATTTTGGGCCAGATTGTCCTGTCCCTCGGTAATACCTACCAGACAAGGACCTATTTGTCCAAATCCTTCTATTGGGGTTGTGGTTTACTTCCCTGTCTCTGAAGGCAGCAGCTGGATCTTGAGGGATCTGTCAAAGACCAGGGCTAGCCTTGCTGACTCCACAGCTGCTTGGTACAGATATTCAGACTGAGCAAGACTGTCAGAGCTTCCTCCACCTGAAGTAATAGTTCATTCCCTGGAGGTCACTGAAAAGGTAATAGAGGTTGGGGCTATTTAATCTTTTCATAGTCCTAGTTCCTGCTGGCTGCCAGAGAGATATGTGTCTTCTCCACCTCCTATCCTGATCTTGGTCCACCCCATTCTATGCAGGGTTCTGGGCTTAGTAAGTAGTAAGGACTGTTGTGATAGAAATACCTGATCTCTAGCCCTAATGCAAGAAGGGAAGATCTGGATAGTGTATCCCAGCCCTCTACAAAAAAGACATGGTGATTCTATGAGTATTTCCATGCACCTCTAATGGGGCTTAATCCAATAGAATTTCTGACCAGAAAATAAGTGTCAGATTGTGTACTTCGGCAGTAGTAACACAATATTAGAAATGCATCTAGGAATTTCTGCTTATAGGTAAAAAATGACTGGCATCAAACACTTTACTAAATCATTCTTGTGGTTATTAGAAGAGAATAAATTTAAGTCATTATCCTAGCATAATTTTTTTTGTACTCTGTCCCAGACATTTCTTTATTAACAGGGCAAGAGAGAGCAAAGGAAAATTCATCCTTCCTTGAAAATTTTTTAATCTAAGGGCTCTACAATGTCCAAGACATATTTCTCCATGGTTTATAAAATCATTTGCAAAAGCATAGCTAGAGAGGGCAAATTCACAAATTCCTGCGATATTTACCTAAGCACCTGCATAGCTAGTTAGTCCTTCCTTTTTTACAAAGAAGCCAAAATTTATAACAGTGCTCCTAACATGATCCATAAACTGTCAGAGGGAGGGAAATGGGATTCTGTTCAATAGGATCTCTGCCATTCTTTAATCACATGAACATGACTCCTAAAGAACAATGTGCATTTGGAGCTGTGCTGGTGTTTTGGGAAGAGGCATGGATGGGAAACACCAAAGGGCTGGGAAACAATTGTTGTAGGCAGTATAATCCCTATGCAAATCCATACCTGCAGGAATTAAATATTAATACTGGATCATATTATGTTGTCTATTTAAAGAAGATTATGTTGTCTTCTTTAACAGGGAGTTCTGCTTCAAAGATCAACAACGTCAGTACGTGTTAAATTTTGTAGATTTCTGCTTTGCAATGTCCGGCAACCTTAGAGTGGGAGCTAAGGGCACCTAATTTTTTGCTGTAGAAGTTCCCTAGGTGCCCATCTTTTGTGCACCTCACCAAGTGCATTGCATGCCGAGACCAGGCACCTGGATGCTTAAGTCCCAGTACAACAGGAGAAGATAGTTGCTCCTATGCCTAACACACCTGCAAGACCTGATCTGATAAGCATGCTAATACCTCACCTACCAGATTCATCCCTACATATGAACTTACACAAAACAGCCAGAGAAGGGGAGAGGCTCTGGTGCTCTATTTGTAACTTTTAGCCTAGTGATTAGGATACTCACCGGGGATGTGGGAGACTGTCAGATCATGTCCCTCCTGTACTTGAGGAATCTGCCTCCTCTCAGGAGAGTGATCTAACCACCAAGATACACAGTCATTCTCATGCTTACTTTCTTTCTGGCCCAATGATTTTTTCATTATTTAGCCACAGTGAAACCGCTGTAATGAAAGAGAATGAGGGAGCCCCACATTCTCCTATGTTATATACCAGCAGGTAAAGCACTCACCTGAGAGGTGACAGATCAAGTTCAAATCCCTTCTCTTCAGATGGAGCAGGGACTTGAACTGGGGGGAAGTCTCCCACATGCCAAGTGAGTTCCCTAACCCCAGGATTAAAAGTTATAAGGTGGTCACCTCCTCTTCCAAATGGCACAGGTTCCAGAAGGGGTTTGCAACTGAAAATTCCAGGCAGAGGAAGGCCCACCCTTGCAGCCCAGACCCAGGTACCTATCTCCAAGAGAATCATGGAATCATAGGGCTGGAAGGGACCTCATGAGGTCATCTAGTCCAACCCCCTGCTAAAAGCAGGACCTCTCCCACTAAATCACCCCAGCCAGGGTTTTGTCTAACCTAACCTTAAATATCTCCAAAGATGGAGATTCCACCACCTCCCTAGGTAACCCATTCCAATCCGTCACCACCCTCCTAGTGAGAAAGTTTTTCCTAATATCCAACCTCAACCTCCCCAGCTGTAATTTGAAACCATTGCTCCTTGTTCTGTCCTCTGTTACCACCGAGAACAGCCTAGCTCAGACTAAATAAGCCTAGTTCCTTCAGTCTCTCCTCATAAGTCATGTGCCCCAGCCCCCTAATCATTTTTGTTGCCCTCTGCTGGACTCTTTCTAATTTGTCCACATCCTTTCTGTAGTGGAGAGCCCAAAACTGGACATAGTATTCCAGATGCGGCCTCACCAGTGCCGAATAGAGGAGAATTATCACATCCCTCGATCTCCTGGCAACTCTCCTACCGATGCAGCCCAATATGCCATTGGCTTTTTTGGGCAACAAGGTCACACTGTTGACTCATATCCATCTTCCCGTCCACCTTAACCCCCAGGTCCTTTTCTACAGCACTGCTACTTAGCCAATCGATCCCCAGCCTGTAGCAGTGCATAGGATTTTTCTGTCGTAAGTGCAGGACTTTGCACTTGTCGTTGTTGAGGGAGAGGAAGAGGGATTAGTCCACACCCCTCAGTTTGGCCTTTGGCTAATTTAGGTGGGGAGCCATCTAGCATGCTGGCTTTTGTAGATCCCCTGTGAGGCACCTATCTTTCCTCATTCATTGTACAGGGAGCCTAGGAGCCTAACTTAGGCTTTCTGGATGCCAGTAATTTTCTAGGAACTTAAAAAGATAAGTGTAGTGATGCTAAGCCTAAATACCTTTCTAAATCTAGAAATAAGAAACCCCAGGCACCAGGTCGCCAAACCGCAGGCGTCAAATCACCATGGTGCCCAGGGTTTGTAGCTGGCGCCTAGCTCCGCTGTGGAACTACTGGGGTGGAGAGCCCTCTGGTGCCTAAAACCAAAGTTGCTGGGTTCCTGCAATGATACTCAGAGGATTCAGCAGCATTTTGGCAGCAGGGGGCTCTACGCCACTACTGAAAATGATGGCGGCATTTTTTCAGCAGCAGGAGCGTCTCCCAACTAGGTGCTTTACTTTGAAGCTGGGAGCCTAGCTGGGAGGCAATTTTGCTGAGCCCTGATCTAGACCTAGGTGCAGAGAGGGAGGTATGAGCAGCCACATGGCCTTCACTGGGACTACTCACATGAGTGTACATGCTTGCAAGGTTAGGATCTGTCTTAGTAAAACAAAATATTATTGAATTGTAAAAGGCGATTTCAATGAGAAAGGAGGCTGACAACTTTTGATCAAATGTACACAACCAGCAGGTAATGTCTTATCTTCATAACAATGTGTCTGTTCTATATCTATATTTCTTTAATGGGTAGGAAAGTAACTGAAGACAATATTTATATGAAGAAGCCATTAAAATGAAGTCAAGATAAAATACCTTCTCCTACCTGAAAGACATCTTTAACACTTATTTGTTCTTTTTTCTCTGTTGCTGATTTAAATTATTCAAGTTAAATCCACAGTATTTTTTTTCTATTTTCCCTTTTTCATTATCAGTGGTCATTAAAAGTATGTTGGGGGGGGGAAGGTTTGTACTCCAAATCTAAGTGAACATTTCACGCTTAAAGGGTATTTTTGTGCAAGCTCTTTAATAACAAAAAGGCAGCATCCCTGTGTTATAGGAAAATATGTGCTCATATTGAAACACTGGTTACTGGTGGTAGTACCCTAAAATTGATACCAAGTATATTCTATGTAAATTTACAGGGAAGGGCAAAATGATCCCATCTTGAGGGAAATTAAACTGCCAATAAATATTAGAACTTCTAAAAACTATGAAAAGGAGACAGTTCTCTGACAATCAGATGGATTAATAGTGAAATAATACATTAAACATAAACCACAAATCCCAGCTCTCTATGATCTAATAGTCACTAAGGGACTTTACAGAGTCTTAACATCTGGTGCAAAGGGTACAAATAGAAAATAGTGAATCCAAACTTATTCATGTATTTGGAGACTGAATGTAAATAGCAAAATTATTACCCTGGCCTTTCACCTTTGAAGACAGTTGGTTTGCATCTGGCTCTGGTTGTGTGGGGTACGAGCCCTCATTTAAAATTTAAGTAATCTTAGTCAAAGCTACTCCACAACAATATAAAATATCATACAATACAAATTGTGTATGGAAAAGATGTAAAGCTCTATAGTTAGACAAGAAATGCCTCTGTTTTGGTCCCATGTTCCTTCCAGATCAGATGAAAGGACTAACTATTAAATCCTGGAAAAGATGCCCTGAAAAGCATTGTAGACCAGTTGGCATTCTTTAGTGTATTATCAGTAAATTCTCTTTCAAATGAAAACTGCTATGCTTGAAAGCACAAAGTTGCAATTTACAAAACTGATGCCACAGCATACACAAATAATGACCTCCAAACCAATAAAAATGTAAATCCAAATTTAATGGGAGATTAAATACACTGGGAAATTAACATTAGACCGACAATTTGATCTTGCTTACAATATCATTTATTTCACTCTTTTGCAGTAGTTGGGAATAAAATGCATATAAAGAACTTGCCTGATTATTGCCAAACAATACTGCAATATTTAGACATATCTGTTTTGTTTCTGTTTTTAACTTCTATGTAAAAGGTTTAATTATTTATACCTTAGTTTTAAACATTCACTACAGTCTGAAATTTGGCATGAAGTCAGTTTGGGAACACTTCATAAAAACTGTTTGATTATCCTCAGTAATAATGTATCAGTTCTTTTATTTATGTATCAATTCTTTTATTTAGCTCTTCTAATTTCTATAGCATGCCATGCATGTCCTGGTTTTGTTCTTTGCATATTACTCATAGTATTCACAAGTTTTGATCCCTTGAATGGGTATTTTTAGTTACCCTCTCCCCTCACACACACACACCTCCAAAATGGTATGACATACATTATGCCTTTCTGAAGATTTGAGCAGTAGCTCTATTTTGGATTGGGTTGCTGCCTCCTCTAGGAAACAAAATATGAGAGAGTCAGGAGAGGAAGTTTCCAGAATTCCTTTACTGTGGGGTATCAGCCTCTCTGTGGAAGAGGGAATCAGAATCTGCTCCCAAGGTCTGCACTCCATTGCATTCCTTTGTGCAGTCCCCTCACTTCCTGATAGCCTCAGTCCACTAGACATGTTATCATCAGGGCACTTTCTGGACTTGGCTTCCTTCAGATGCTTTGGATGGGGGTGGAGGAAATGTCATCAAAAAAGATAGTACAGCCTCAATTTATATTTTTATTTCCACAGAATAACCATTGGGCTGACAAGGGATGATATGCATTCTCTGCTCCTTAGCCCTGGATCATCATCCAATCCTTTACTCAAAAGAATGTTCACGGCTCCTGACAAAATGATTATCCATTGCACATATCAGTATTATGAAGTGCATACTCCTCCATCGCGTTTCCACAGCAGAGCTAGGAGCCAGGCTAACAACCCTGGGCTTTGTCAAGCCCTCTGTTAAACTGATGGAACACCTGCGCTGAGACAGAAGGACAAACACAGCTTGCACAGTGACCTGAGCAAGACACAGGATAGGGCTTTTTATAGGAGCCACTTTTGGGAAGGAGTACTTTTAGCAGCGTGCAAGAAAACAAAATGTGTGGGAATAAAAAATGTCAAAGCAAAGAAAAGTTTTGGGATGACTTGGCCTGATGCTGAAATTCCAGACTGACATTTTAAAAGCTGATCTTCTCACAGAACTTAAAAAAGAGCTAGACCTCAACTTCTCAATTTTGTATAAGGATTTCTTGCACCATTCCATTATTAATGAAATATTTGTACACAAGTTAAACTCATGAGACAACATCTAGATGAAACAATTCATCTAACTACATTTTCAGAAGCATTGGATGAGTATTTATCTTACATGGATTAAACTTCTCTTTGTATTACTCATTTTTCCATTCGACTCCTCTATTAACAGTTTGGGACAACAACAGCCACAAATGAATTTTAGAATATACAAAATAAGGGCAGTTGTAAAGTTTTCCTTCACCTACTCACTTGTGTTATAAGCAGCTACATTGTTATACACTAAATTTCAAGTCGATCTGTAAATACAGCAATTCTGTTACATCCATGGGGCACACATCACAGATCATGGGAACTGACAATTGTGTGCAAAGCTCATTTTTGCATTTCCCTGTTCTTAAGACCACTGTCTGCTAACACAGTCCCCCAGCCAAAAGTTAGAGCAGCCAGAAACACTGTTCTAAGTTACATCTGCTGCCAATACACTGAAAGAGCAACCATAATAGATAGAGTGTAGGAAAGATCCAGCTTCTCCTTCTTAACTCTGGTCATGCCTTCTACACTGGAGTATCACGTAGGAGATTAATGTAAGCATCACTATGTTGGCTCCACACCACAGAAGACCTCTTAAACTTTGGTGGCCCTCTCATGGATGGTTACATTGGTTCTGCAACCAACTTTCATCAGCACCGTGAAACAAATCAGCCACACATATCTCACCTGAGAATTTTGTCCTAAGTACATTAGCTGAAAATACTGAGATGTTTGATACAGTCGCTAATAGGATCTGCTGAGCAACTTGTACTTTGATCTGTGTTTATACTTACTGTTGACTTCAGTTTTAATTGGATTTCCAAGCTGAAATAAAGATATTTGGATTCTGAAAAATCCTCCATCCTGGACTTTAGGGTCAAGTAGTAGGTTAATAGCCAGTGAAAGTAACAGAGTTACAGGTACATTTGTAATGCGCAAAGCTAGCCCAGCTATTCTTATGTGCAACACATAAGAAGAGTCCATGCTAGGTGTCATACTTTGGTTGTGTGAATCTTTCAGGGTTTTTTCCCCCACTACAGTTTATTTAGATTTCAGAGGTTACTGAAACTCAAACAACTCAGTTCAAAATTGAACACAAGTTTTTATAGCACTTCATCAGTCAGAAGGAAGCAGTAATTTGAGCCTGCTATGTCTGGAAAAAAGTGGACATTAATTTAAAATACTGTGCCTTTAGGACAGGCTGATAATTGTTTTGGGGGGTGAGCCAGGCCACCCTAAGAAGCAGACCTGTGACCCAGATGTCCATGAATATCTACACACTTCAAGAATTAATAGTTGTTACTGAAAGTAGAAGTTTACCAATTCATTCACCTCCAAGTCATAGAATTCTATAATAATAAAAGTTAAAAAGGTTTACTGCTGGGATCTCTTGTTAGTTGCTTAATTCTTTTTTAGGAAATGATATCATCTAAGGCTGTCAAATGGTCTAGAGATTCTGCTCCTAAACTTTGTAGTGTAAGTTTTGGGGAAATTTTATGAGTTCCAGGACTTGTCTCCATACATCAAGGAATGTCTTGATTGAATTTATTTGCAGCTCTTAAATGCATTTTTATCTGTTGGATCATTAATGGTCCCCCAATGTTTACTCCTTGGAGACATACAGTGCTAGGATTTTTGGCAATGGAAAAATCCATCTGCTATGAACAAAGTTTTGAACTTTTATGCAGTATGGTGACCCTTCCTAGGTTCCTTGTCTAAAAGAACAAGTGAAATATAGTGACTAGAGCAGTCAGTCTGGTAGCTGTCACTGAATACATTTTAAGACACTGACATTTTCTGTAATTTAAATACATTAAAATATCATGTATCTATTCCCTAAGATGTAGCAAAGTGATGATGAAATAATTGTGTAAAGACAGGTTTGGGGGAGAAAGAAAGACTATGATTCTATGATTGATTACTATTATTTGTATAGTTATGCAGTTACTTTGATGCTATTGGCAAACTACAAACTGCTGGTAACACTTTTAAACATACCTGTATGACTTAAAAGCCTAAGTTCCATTTTCAAAAGTGACCTAGGCATTTAGGAACCCAAATCTCACTGAAAATGAATGGGACTTAGGTTCCTAAATGTTTTAGTCCAGCCTTGAAAATGAGCCAAGTCACATGGGTGTTTCTGAAAATGTTACCATTGGGTGCTTACCTAGTGCTTTTTCAGCTGTAGACTCAGAGTATTTATAAAAGCAAGTAAGCTCTATTTTACACATTTTCCTATTTTACACAAGAGGAAAATGCACATACAGGAAAGTTAATGATATAATTTTCAAACTAGTTGTCTAAGGCTAGGCATCTCCACATATGTACTTAAAAGAGATGGTTGGATTTTCAGAGTTTTGTACATATACAGCCCCCCTTCTTGGGAAAATCAGGGTACTTACTTGGGTGTCTAAATATGACTGTAGGGCCAAAATTTTCAGAGGGGGTCACTGACTTTGGATTATTCAACCTGAAGGTGATCAACCTGAGACATCATGGATCTGATTTTCCAGAACTTCTGAGACCACCAGAATCTCCCATTTAATTCAGGTGAGAAGTAGCTGGGTATCTCCCTGTTTAATATTTTCTGATGTGCCCACACTAGGGAACAGATTTCCCCTTTAAGGGGAACCTTGGGACAGTTGTGGGCAGGGGGAATCCCTAGCAATGAGGTTAATTGGAATTTTAAAGGCATAAGCCTCTGAATGGGCGCCCCTAACTTCACATGGATCCCAGGAGATCTGTGTGGTTGATACTGTTTTTGCACCCACTTCTAGGGATGAGACAAAATCTTTCTTTTTAGTGGAACAACCTCTCATGAATCCCCTTCCATATGTTTTATCACTTAATGAGTGATACTGTGATGAGAGTACTCCTGTACACGTTCAGTCCCTTCCCCAGTCAAAATTCAGGTGGTGAGCATATAGTACTTTGAGGGTAGCCAGGCATATCTATGAGTACTACAATGATTTAGAATGGAAGGTCCATTGCTATAGTGATCCCTTCCGATTGCTGTCCTTTTTGCAGTATATACATAAATAAGCCTTATTCAGAATAATTACCACCTCTTTATACCACTAGATTTTTCTGAAATTAACATCAACAATGTTTAAACATGGAAAGATCCAACCAAAGACTATAAGAGAAGTTTAATGTATGAATACAAATCTGTGGGGAAGCAAGGTGCTATTAAGTGAGTAAATGCTATAAATAATGCAAATATGATTGCCAAGCAGCATGTGGGAAAGAAATGTAATTGCTTTTCTCAATGAAAAAATATCAGAAATCTTATGGTATCTTTTTGCCCATGTGAGCCATCATACAAATTGTAAAAATACAGTTGCAAACCTGTTCAAGGCTTTGTACACTCTTTTGATCTTATATAATATGTTTATAAAAGATAAAAATTTATTTCTTTAAAGGAAGAAAGGACCTTTTGTGAGAAAGGGACTCATTCTCTTTTCTCTTACATCAGGTTAACTCCATTGTTTTCAGAATTTCTGTTTACCACAATCAACATCACAAAACTGCAATTTTATTGTGATCTCATGATTGTTGCTTTTTTAAAAAAGCAGTCCACAATCTCATGATTGATGGTATCAAACTAAAATTTTTCCCATTTTCAAAATTGCTATCTCCCTTTGTTTTCAACAGGACTAAAGTTTAACAGCCCTATACTAAACTGGTCATAATTCCACTACTCTTTCAATGTAGAATTGCAGTTTACCCTCATAAAGATAACCATCAATTTCCATTTTCTTTGTTGCAACTCAAGCCAGGTTGTCCTTCCAGCCTAGAGTTAGAGTTAGCCATGAGGCAGAAGAAAATGTCAGGAAAAGGAAACCAAAGGACATAGGATAGGGGGCTGGAGGAAAGATACCTAGTAGGTTACAAGGTTATGTGGAATACAGAAGGAGAGACAGAGCGTTTTGCAGGAGAATGTGGTGAGCAGACAGGAGATTAAAGATGGACAGCAGGAGAATGAGGGGAGGAGGCAGAATAGGTGGTGCTAACAAGGGAAAATAAGTGATAGTCAGCTCATGATTTTTGAATGCTTTGGAGTCTACAATATACTACATAAACTCTCTCTTCTCTCCAGCGTTTCCTACTCTACCATCTACCCTACCATCTTCTACCTGGCCCTTTTCCATGAATTAGGACTCCTCCTTTCGTAGACTTCCTCCCAGACCCATAAAAGCATTAACAGGGACATCATTTCCCACTCTCCTCCCATTCAGTAGAAATGAACACCCTGCTTCTTCATAAGCTCACGTAGAGGAAAAACCCACCAATGTTTCAGTTGCTAGCATATTAAGAAAAGTGAGGGTGGATATTGTCGTTCCCTACAAACTGGCCAACGAGACTGAAGGAGAGAAAAGAGCCCTTTATTGACCACGGCCGTGGGGCTGCTCCTGCCCCCTCCCCCCCCCCCCGAGGGGACAAGGGCAACAACGACAAGCAGGAAAAACAGTGTAGTTATACTCTTTGGTTACAGCGTCATGGTCATAACTCATCTTAGACAGGCACAGGTGTCATTCCAACCGCAGAGACTTTTTGTTACATGTGGTTTCCTGCCAAGCAAGGCTAACAGCGCGTCCTTCTAAACGTCGCTTCTAATTCTTATCATAAAGGGCATCTTGTTGCTACCCTGGTTGTTAAGGGTGAGGCTTGCAGCAAAGGTTACATGACAAAATGGAGTTAGTTTAGCTAACACTATAAAATTCTGTCTTTAGGCCCCACAATATTCACCCAGCATGCATTGTTGTTGAGCCTGTAGTCTGCATTTGCCCAAAGAACAACTCCTCCCAGAGTTCCGATTCTGAATGAAAGTTAGAAATAGACCATGTTGGACCTGTGGCCTGTCATTAAAAGGCTAGCAAATCCAGTTACAACCGCAATCGAAAGCCTTCCTGCACCACTTAAAACTCAAAGTATTTGTTTCATATACTGCATGCTGGGTAACAACATGAGAAGACTCCACTTTTACTATATAACTGGCTCTTTCATTAGTGCACCAGCTACAGCTTAACATTCCAAATAATCAGTACACAAACTCAGTCCTGCCAATTTTTGTGGTTTAAGCATGCATCTCATGATATTTGATGCTTTTTCTTAAATCCTCAGCTCTCAGACCCTTTGATTAGTTAAGAATCTTAGCTTACATATTTTATATGTATATATATATAAAATTAAAAAATAACTGCACAAGTTCCTAGCTTTTCTGACTGTGGAGAAGTTTTAAAAATCTTTCCAGAACACGACATGCTGATGCAGAAACCAAAAGGGACTCTCCCTGCCAAATATATTATTTTTTTAAAATACAAGCCTCATTTTTAATCCAGTTGCATGATTTTTGAATGGTTGGGGTTGGCAATATTGCCGACTTCCTAGTGCCTTTGACAAATTCTTCCATTCTGCAATGATGCTCTTCTCCCCAGGTTCAAATGCAGATTGCTACATTAAGGGTCAAATCCTCATTCTGTGCTCTCTAGAAGGTTCAACATTTGTTAGTCTTTGAAAGTGTCACAGGACTCCTTGTTTGTTTTTCTCCAAAACAAAGCCCTTTGAATCAATTAGGGCCTAACAGACAAATTTATTGATCTCATGAACTTTCATGGGAGAAAATCCCACTTTCTCAGATGCTTTGAAGATGAGGAACTCATGCGATAAATAAATGTGTTAGTCTTTAAAAGTGCCACAGGACTCATTGTTTGTTCTGCTGACCTAGATTAACATGGCTACCCCTTTGAAATTTGTTTTGGAGAATTTCAGCAAATAAATAAATAGAATTGCCCAAGGGAAGACCCTAGAGCTTATAAATCCAACCCAGTGCTTTAACCCCCAAGACCATTATGTCTGTTAACAGACACTTTTATTAACAAATGTTGCTTATAGTTTTTCCTAGCAGATTAAATGAACCATGAAAATATATGTGAACAAAATAACAAAAAGGGGGAGAGAAAGAGAGATCTTATTTTCTAGTAGTTAAAGCTAGTAGATAAGGTACTAGGTAGTACTGTAATCACTACCCCTTTGTACTAATGAATACAAGCGGCTGTTTTGCCCTCCATGGGACGTCAAGTGCCACTGATAAACTAATCAATATCAATATTGAATCAACCAGGTTATGGGGTCAGGCCATTCCATGACCTTCACATAATATTTAATCCTCAAGATTTTGGTTCAAAAGTAGCCATTTTAGAGTAATGGCCAAAGATTAAAGTCACTTTAATTTTAAGGAATGGGATAAACTGAATTACTTTTTCTCTGAAGTATGTAGTGACATGTTTCATGAAAAAGCAAACAACAAATATGCCAAAGTTATATTTCCAATGTCAGCAATAATTTAAATTAAAAACAAATTAAAAATTCTTTAAGGTTTTTTTTTTAAAGTAATTTTGTCACTGCTTTTTATCAGAATATGTTACATTTTTATTTATTTAATTATTTGTGGTAATATCTCTTCAAGAGTGTAAAGCTCTAAGTTCTGCACACAGGACTTTGAACATATGCATACTACTATATGTTTCAGTTTTTATTTTAGCTTAGATTTCATAAGATTTTAGTCCAGAGAACACAGGTTTTATGAAGTTTTAATGAAAACAAAAAACTAAATTATTTTTAGGTCTGGCTGGTTCACAAAGCCATTTCCCTTACTCTCCAAAAGTTATAATAGATGGAAGGTCACAAACATTTCGCAGTATAATAAAAAGAATGTATTTCTAGCTCCTTTTCACACTTTATGTACATTTATAATTGTAGGTCAGGTTACTTAAGCATTAGAATAATGTATGCCCTGGAGCAATGGCTTTCTTTAGGGAAAGATATATACATGATTATTTTAGCACTTGAAAATAGCGATATGTGGTAGGAATATGGTCTAAAACTACACAAACTGTCTTATGTTTCTCTCCCCCA